>CM019713.1:60283311-60645811 GCA_009760885.1 Achatina immaculata | reverse complement strand
TTACAGCAGGCACACTAGAACTGATAAAACAACGTAGAGAAATGAAGACGCAATGGAAAATGACAAACAACAACTACTACTTCTTTCATGAAAGAAAACAAAACATACAAGATTGTTGTGAAAGAATAGAAGGACATCAGAAGTGTGGAAGAGATAATGAAGTGTTTAAAGAAATGAAGACATTGAGGAGAAATGTCACACTTAAGCTAAATATAATTTGTGACAAGATGGGGAATACCTTGACAGAGGCAGAGGAAATTCTAGAAAGATGGAAGGAATATTGCAGAGGAATGTATGAAACAAATGACTGTGAAAGCAGAAATCAACAGTGTGAATTATTAGTGGAGGAGAAAGAACTCGAACCAACAATAGAAGAAGTGTTATAGGCAATAAAGAATATGAAAAATGGTAAATCACCAGGATGTGATAACGGCTGAACTTATTAAAGCAGGAGGAAAGGAATGTGCAACAATCTATCATGCACTATGTAAAAAGACATGGCATTCAGGTATTTGGCCAAAGAATGAAAAATAAGTGTATTCATACCACTGCCAAAAAAGGGTATCCTGAAATTATGCACAAACTACAGAACTGTTGTCCTGATTAGTCATGCCAGTAAAATTCTATTAAAAATCATAATAGGTAGACTTCGAAAGAAGAAGAAGTCAATATGGTCCAAGCTGGTTTCAGGCAAGGAAGAGTATCAAGAGATCATGTATTAATAATAGAGAAATGAAGACGCAATGGAAAATGACAAACAACAACTACTACTTCTTTCATGAAAGAAAACAAAACATACAAGATTGTTGTGAAAGAATAGAAGGACATCAGAAGTGTGGAAGAGATAATGAAGTGTTTAAAGAAATGAAGACATTGAGGAGAAATGTCACACTTAAGCTAAATATAATTTGTGACAAGATGGGGAATACCTTGACAGAGGCAGAGGAAATTCTAGAAAGATGGAAGGAATATTGCAGAGGAATGTATGAAACAAATGACTGTGAAAGCAGAAATCAACAGTGTGAATTATTAGTGGAGGAGAAAGAACTCGAACCAACAATAGAAGAAGTGTTATAGGCAATAAAGAATATGAAAAATGGTAAATCACCAGGATGTGATAACGGCTGAACTTATTAAAGCAGGAGGAAAGGAATGTGCAACAATCTATCATGCACTATGTAAAAAGACATGGCATTCAGGTATTTGGCCAAAGAATGAAAAATAAGTGTATTCATACCACTGCCAAAAAAGGGTATCCTGAAATTATGCACAAACTACAGAACTGTTGTCCTGATTAGTCATGCCAGTAAAATTCTATTAAAAATCATAATAGGTAGACTTCGAAAGAAGAAGAAGTCAATATGGTCCAAGCTGGTTTCAGGCAAGGAAGAGTATCAAGAGATCATGTATTAATAATAGAGAAATGCAGAGTTTAATGTGAATCTATACTTAGCCTTTATAGACTACTCAAAGGCATTTGATTGTGTACACCACCAGAAACTTTGGGAAATAATGGAAAAAAATTGGGATTTCCAACACATTTGGTACAATTAACATCACTGTTGTATCTAGACCAACAAGCAGTAGTAAGAATAAATGGTGAAACAACAATGTGGTTTGACATAAAACAAGGGATCCGTCAGGGGTGCATATTGTAGCCTTACTTATTTAACTTGTATACTGAAAATATAATGAGGAATGTTAGAGAAGATGTAGATAAAGAATATTACGGTGCCAAAACAATTGGACGTTATGAAATACAAGAGATTAAATATGTTGATGACACAGTATTACAGTCTACAACACAAAAAGAAATGGAAAAACTAATTATGTCAGTCTGTAAGAACAGCGAAGAGCAAAACCTCTATCTTAATGCAAATAAAACTAAATTGATGACAACTGACAAAACAAACAAGGCAGCTGATATATGTATCAATAAGGAAAAACTGGAAGAAGTGGAGAGTTTTGAATATCTTGGATCACTACTAACTAACAATGGAGATATAATGAGGGAAATTAAAAGGAGGACATCTATCGCTCTTCAGAAAGTACAACAACTAAAGAATCCGCGGAGAGGAACAGACAGAACTACAAAAATAAGATTTTTAAGGGCATGCATCTTTCTCACCGCAACATATGCCTGTGAGACCTGGACACTTAACAAAACAGCAGAGAAACACATAGATGCCTTTGAAAGTAAATGCTACAGAAGAGTTCTTCAAATATCATGGACATAAAAAAGAACAAATATATCCATACTACAAGAACATAGTATTGAAGAAGGCTGGCTAGTAATGAGGATTAAAGAGAGAAAACTTAAATATTTTGGACACATTAAACGTCATGATAATTTAGAGAAGACCGTCTTGGAAGGGTACATCATGGGGAAAAGGAAGAGAGAAAGACCAAGGCGAAGATGGCTGCAAGACATCGTTGATGATCTGCAAATGGATGCATCAGCAGCAGGCCATCTTGCTCACAGCCGAGAGGCCAACAGGAGTGCTGTTAGGGAGGCAAAGTTCCGCAAGGGACATGGAAATGAATGAGGGATTACATCGATTCCGTTCCCGTTGGCCAAGTTGAGCCTGTTACTGAAAGCACCATCCCAGAGGTCAGGCAGGGTCTTGATCAGCTATGCTTCTCTAGCTCTAATACTGCCAGCTTCTTTTCTCTGCTTTTTTTATTGTCCAAGTGATCATTCAGATGTTGCGATCACTTGAGTCTACGTCAAATGAGTTCACATCCTTGACAGCGTAAGATCCGACGCTGTTAGACAAAACATTGGTTTCTCATTTTATGGGATTCAAATTAAAAAGAACGTGCAGATGTGGAGCCGACCTGACACAGTGGCACTTCATGTGCTCAGAATCCGCCCCCGATACTGAAACTACAAGAGCACAACAACCCGTTTTGTAAGTTGAGCTTTCCTTCGTCTTGACCTGGCGGTCCGTGGTTTTGTAGGGACAAAATGTCTGGGACAACAGAAAAAGGTGGAGCCTCTTCAGAAGAGCGATGTCATCATTTAGGCATAAAAAAGAACAAATATATCCATACTACAAGAACATAGTATTGAAGAAGGCTGGCTAGTAATGAGGATTAAAGAGAGAAAACTTAAATATTTTGGACACATTAAACGTCATGATAATTTAGAGAAGACCGTCTTGGAAGGATACATCATGGGGAAAAGGAAGAGAGAAAGACCAAGGCGAAGATGGCTGCAAGACATCGTTGATGATCTGCAAATGTATGCATCAGCAGCAGGCCATCTTGCTCACAGCCGAGAGGCCAACAGGAGTGCTGTTAGGGAGGCAAAGTTCCGCAAGGGACATGGAAATGAATGAGGGATTACATCGATTCCGTTCCCGTTGGCCAAGTTGAGCCTGTTACTGAAAGCACCATCCCAGAGGTCAGGCAGGGTCTTGATCAGCTATGCTTCTCTAGCTCTAATACTGCCAGCTTCTTTTCTCTGCTTTTTTTATTGTCCAAGTGATCATTCAGATGTTGCGATCACTTGAGTCTACGTCAAATGAGTTCACATCCTTGACAGCGTAAGATCCGACGCTGTTAGACAAAACATTGGTTTCTCATTTTATGGGATTCAAATTAAAAAGAACGTGCAGATGTGGAGCCGACCTGACACAGTGGCACTTCATGTGCTCAGAATCCGCCCCCGATACTGAAACTACAAGAGCACAACAACCCGTTTTGTAAGTTGAGCTTTCCTTCGTCTTGACCTGGCGGTCCGTGGTTTTGTAGGGACAAAATGTCTGGGACAACAGAAAAAGGTGGAGCCTCTTCAGAAGAGCGATGTCATCATTTAGGCATATTAAAGGGCAATTACTGTGGAGTAGAAATGAGCAGAGAGATAAGAATAGGAAGGATATGTGTGTGTGCCAGAGAGAAATAGAGAGAGAGAGAGAGTGAGAGAGAGGGATAGGGAGAGAGAGAGAGAGAGGGAGGGAGAGGGAGAGAGAGAGTTTGATGGCATGGAAGCAGTAGAACTTTCAAGACCTGGCCATGGCTATATCCCAGCTTGTCAGACTGGCACACATGGAACAATGTGTCCAGACAGGCGAGGATCTTGAACTATCCAGAGAGGTTGTGAATGGCAGTCTTCGTGCGGTGTTTTCTCTTGATTACACTTGCCAGGGTCAGCCAGACATGTAAGACTGTAAGACAAGATAAAGTGAGCCTGGATGGATCTGTGGAAGTGTTTTCCACAGCTTCTAATTATTCTGAAGTTGTTTCCCTTCTTGTGGAGCCTGAAGTTTTTGTGTGAACTTTTGAATATCGTCCATAATGAGGCTTCCTTTGCGTCTCTCTCTCTCTCTCTCTCTCTCGTTCTCTCTCTGTCACACATACTTAGCTTTCTTCTGTCACTCCTCTTTATCTTATTCTTATTTTCCTATTTCTCTTCTTTTCTCCTTTCCTCTCTCTCCTCGAAAGAATATATATGTTCGTTCGTTCGTTGTCAAACTGGAACGAGTCAAAAATAATCGCAAATCAAGGGACGTAACCGCTGAAAAATACATGGAAAGACTAAATTGTTATTCAGAAAGTCTTTCCATATATTTTTCAATGATTACGCCCCTTGATTTATGCTTACCTTATTCACTTGTTTTCGTAGTAACAGGTATGTATCTGGAATATATACGTAACAGTCTGTAGCTATAAAAATATATGCGTGACAGTCTGTAGCTATAAGAATATTTACGTAACAGTCTGTATCTATAAGAATATATACACGATAGTCTGTATCTATAAGAATATATACACGATAGTCTGTATCTATAAGAATATATACAAGATAGTCAGTATCTATAAGAATATATACACGATAGTCTGTATCTATAAGAATATATACACGATAGTCTATATCTATAAGAATATATACACGATAGTCTATATCTATAAGAATATATACACGATAGTCAGTATCTATAAGAATATATACACGATAGTCAGTATCTATAAGAATATATACGTAACGGTCTGTAACTATCAGAAAATATACGCCGATACATGAAGATGTATGTTACAATTTACAACTTAGTTTATACGTAGCATTAAGAAATTTTTAAGAGCTTAAAAGTTACTGCTTGTAACTTTAGAGAGAGAGAGAGAGAGAGAGAGAAAGAGAGAGAGACATTCATTCATTCATTCATTTGCATGCCTTTGCGGAACTTTCCCTCCCTAACAGCACTCCTGTAGGCCTCTCGGTTGTGAGCAAGATGGCCTGCTGCTGATGCATCCACTTGCAGATCATCAACTGTGTCTTGCAGCCATCTTCGCCTTGGTCTTCCTCTCTTTCTTTTTCCCATTATGTACCCTTCCAAGACGGTCTTGTCTAGATTTTATCATGACGTTTAATGTGTCCAAAATATTTAAGTTTTCTCTCTTTAAACCTCTTTACTAGCCAGCCTTCTTCAATATTAAGTTCTTGTAGTATGGATATATTTGTTCTTTTTGTGTCCATGATATTTGAAGAACTCTTCTGTAGCATTTACTTTCTCAGCTGTTTTGTTAAGTGTCCAGGTCTCACAGGCATATGTTGCGATGGGAAAGATGCATGCCTTTAAAAATCTTATTTTTGTAGTTCTGTCTGTTCTTCTCTACAGATTCTTTAGTTGTTTTACTTTCTGAAGAGTGATATATGTTCGTTCGTTCGTTGTCAAACTGGAACGAGTCAAAAATAATCGCAAATCAAGGGACGTAACCGCTGAAAAATACATGGAAAGACTAAATTGTTATTCAGAAAGTCTTTCCATATATTTTTCAATGATTACGCCCCTTGATTTATGCTTACCTTATTCACTTGTTTTCGTAGTAACAGGTATGTATCTGGAATATATACGTAACAGTCTGTAGCTATAAAAATATATGCGTGACAGTCTGTAGCTATAAGAATATTTACGTAACAGTCTGTATCTATAAGAATATATACACGATAGTCTGTATCTATAAGAATATATACACGATAGTCTGTATCTATAAGAATATATACAAGATAGTCAGTATCTATAAGAATATATACACGATAGTCTGTATCTATAAGAATATATACACGATAGTCTATATCTATAAGAATATATACACGATAGTCTATATCTATAAGAATATATACACGATAGTCAGTATCTATAAGAATATATACACGATAGTCAGTATCTATAAGAATATATACGTAACGGTCTGTAACTATCAGAAAATATACGCCGATACATGAAGATGTATGTTACAATTTACAACTTAGTTTATACGTAGCATTAAGAAATTTTTAAGAGCTTAAAAGTTACTGCTTGTAACTTTAGAGAGAGAGAGAGAGAGAGAGAGAAAGAGAGAGAGACATTCATTCATTCATTCATTTGCATGCCTTTGCGGAACTTTCCCTCCCTAACAGCACTCCTGTAGGCCTCTCGGTTGTGAGCAAGATGGCCTGCTGCTGATGCATCCACTTGCAGATCATCAACTGTGTCTTGCAGCCATCTTCGCCTTGGTCTTCCTCTCTTTCTTTTTCCCATTATGTACCCTTCCAAGACGGTCTTGTCTAGATTTTATCATGACGTTTAATGTGTCCAAAATATTTAAGTTTTCTCTCTTTAAACCTCTTTACTAGCCAGCCTTCTTCAATATTAAGTTCTTGTAGTATGGATATATTTGTTCTTTTTGTGTCCATGATATTTGAAGAACTCTTCTGTAGCATTTACTTTCTCAGCTGTTTTGTTAAGTGTCCAGGTCTCACAGGCATATGTTGCGATGGGAAAGATGCATGCCTTTAAAAATCTTATTTTTGTAGTTCTGTCTGTTCTTCTCTACAGATTCTTTAGTTGTTTTACTTTCTGAAGAGTGATAGAAGTCCTCCTTTTAATTTCCCTCATTGTATCTCCATTATTAGTTAGTAGTGATCCAAGATATTCAAAACTCTCCACTTCTTCCAATTTTTCCTCATTGATACATATAACTGCTGCCTTGTTAGTTTTGTCAGCTGTCATCAATTTAGTTTTCTTCGTATTAAGATAGAGGTCTTGCTCTTTGCTGTTCTTACGGACTAACACACATATATTGTGTGTGTGTGTGTGTGTGTGTGAGAGAGAGAGAGAGAGAGAGAGACACACACACACACATTTTATCATTATAAACATAAATCTGACAAATTTTGAAAGTACAGGGATTTGAAAGTAACAGTTTATACTTACATGTGCAATATACAGTAGATGACAGTTTGTTAACACACGGGGAAGATGTACATGACAGTTTGTTAACAGACGGGGAAGACGCCCATAACAGTTTGTTAACATGCAGGGAAGATGTGCAAGACACCGTTGATGATCTGCAAGTGGATGCATCAGCAGCAGGCCATCTTGCTCACAGCCGAGAGGCCAACAGGAGTGCTGTTAGGGAGGCAAAGTTCCGCAAGGGACATGGAAATGAATGAGGGATTACATCGATTCCGTTCCCGTTGGCCAAGTTGAGCCTGTTACTGAAAGCACCATCCCAGAGGTCAGGCAGGGTCTTGATCAGCTATGCTTCTCTAGCTCTAATACTGCCAGCTTCTTTTCTCTGCTTTTTTTATTGTCCAAGTGATCATTCAGATGTTGCGATCACTTGAGTCTACGTCAAATGAGTTCACATCCTTGACAGCGTAAGATCCGACGCTGTTAGACAAAACATTGGTTTCTCATTTTATGGGATTCAAATTAAAAAGAACGTGCAGATGTGGAGCCGACCTGACACAGTGGCACTTCATGTGCTCAGAATCCGCCCCCGATACTGAAACTACAAGAGCACAACAACCCGTTTTGTAAGTTGAGCTTTCCTTCGTCTTGACCTGGCGGTCCGTGGTTTTGTAGGGACAAAATGTCTGGGACAACAGAAAAAGGTGGAGCCTCTTCAGAAGAGCGATGTCATCATTTAGGCATATTAAAGGGCAATTACTGTGGAGTAGAAATGAGCAGAGAGATAAGAATAGGAAGGATATGTGTGTGTGCCAGAGAGAAATAGAGAGAGAGAGAGTGAGAGAGTGAGAGAGAGGGATAGGGAGAGAGAGAGAGAGGGAGGGAGAGAGAGAGTTTGATGGCATGGAAGCAGTAGAACTTTCAAGACCTGGCCATGGCTATATCCCAGCTTGTCAGACTGGCACACATGGAACAATGTGTCCAGACAGGCGAGGATCTTGAACTATCCAGAGAGGTTGTGAATGGCAGTCTTCGTGCGGTGTTTTCTCTTGATTACACTTGCCAGGGTCAGCCAGACATGTAAGACTGTAAGACAAGATAAAGTGAGCCTGGATGGATCTGTGGAAGTGTTTTCCACAGCTTCTAATTATTCTGAAGTTGTTTCCCTTCTTGTGGAGCCTGAAGTTTTTGTGTGAACTTTTGAATATCGTCCATAATGAGGCTTCCTTTCCGTCTCTCTCTCTCTCGTTCTCTCTCTCTGTCACACATACTTAGCTTTCTTCTGTCACTCCTCTTTATCTTATTCTTATTTTCCTATTTCTCTTATTTTCTAATTTCCTCTCTCCCCTCGAAAGAATATATATGTTCGTTCGTTCGTTGTCAAACTGGAATGAGTAAAAAAATAATCGCAAATCAAGGGACGTAACCGCTAAAAATACATGGAAAGACTACAGGGTTAGTCAGAACGTCTTTCCATATATTTTTCAATGATTACGCCCCTTGATTTGTGCTTACCTTTTTCATTTGTTTTCGTAGTAACAGGTATGTATCTGGAATATATACGTAACAGTATGTAGCTATAAGAATATATACGTAACAGTCCGTAGCTATAAGAATATTTACGTAACAGTCTGTAGCTATAAGAATATATACACGACAGTCTGTAGCTATAAGAATATATACGTGACGGTCTGTAACTATCAGAAAATATACGCCGATACAAGAAGATGTATGTTACAATTTACAGCTGAGTTTATACGTAGCATTAAGAAATTTTAAGAGCTTAAAACTAACTGCTTGTAACTTTAGAGAGAGAGAGAGAGGGGGGGGGGGGGAGAGACATTCATTCATTCATTTGCACACCTTTTGCGGAACTCTGCCTCCCTAACAGCACTCCTGTAGGCCTCTCGGTTGTGAGCAAGATGGCCTGCTGCTGATGCATCCATTTGCAGATCATCAATGATGTCTTGCAGCCATCTTTGCCTTGGTCTTCCTCTCTTTCTTTTTCCCATTATGTACCCTTCTAAGACTGTCTTCTCTAGATTATCATGACGTTTAATGTGTCCAAAATATTTAAGTTTTCTCTCTTTAAACCTCTTTACTAGCCAGCCTTCTTCAATATTAAGTTCTTGTAGTATGGATATATTTGTTCTTTTTTTTGTGTCCATGATATTTGAAGAACTCTTCTGTAGCATTTACATTCAAAGGCATTTACGTGTTTCTCAGCTGTTTTGTTAAGTGTCCAGGTCTCACAGGCATATGTTGCGATGGGAAAGATGCATGCCCTTAAAAATCTTATTTTTGTAGTTCTGTCTGTTCCTCTCCGCGGATTCTTTAGTTGTTTTACTTTCTGAAGAGCGATAGATGTCCTCCTTTTAATTTCCCTCATTATATCTCCATTATTAATTAGTAATGATCCAAGATATTCAAAACTCTCCACTTCTTCTAGTTTTTCATTATTGATAATTATTGATTATTGCTGCCTTGTTTGTTTTATCATTTGTCATCAATTTAGTTTTCTTCGCATTAAGATAGAGGTCTTGCTCTTTGCTGTTCCTACGGACTGACACACATATATTTTGTGTGCGTGTGTGTGTAAGAGAGAGACACACACACACACACATACATACACATTTTGTCATTATAAACATAAATCTGACAAATTTTGAAAGTACAGGGATATGAAATTAACAGCTTATACTTACATTTACAGTATACATGTGCAATATACAGTAGACGACAGTTTGTTAACACACGGGGAAGATGTACATGACAGTTTGTTAACACACGGGGAAGATGTACATGACAGTTTGTTAACACACGGGGAAGATGTACATGACAGTTTGTTAACAGACGAGGAAGATGTACATGACAGTTTAACAGACCGGGAAGATGTACATGACAGTTTGTTAACACACGGGGAAGATGTACATGACAGTTTGTTAACAGACGGGGAAGATGTACATGACAGTTTGTTAACAGACAGGGAAGATGTACATGACAGTTTGTTAACAGACGAGGAAGATGTACATGACAGTTTAACAGACCGGGAAGATGTACATGACAGTTTGTTAACACACGGGGAAGATGTACATGACAGTTTGTTAACAGACGGGGAAGATGTACATGACAGTTTGTTAACAGACAGGGAAGATGTACATGACAGTTTGTTAACAGACGGGGAAGATGTACATGACAGTTTGTTAACAGACCGGGAAGATGTACATGACAGTTTGTTAACGGACGGGGAAGATGTACATGACAGTTTGTTAACACACGGGGAAGATCTTCTTCTTCTTCGTTCGCTTCTACCACCAAAACCGCACTGTGATCCTACTGAATTTACGCCTGTGGTCCTCGTTAGGTCCCGTGGTCTCCTGTGTGGTCTCCGAAAGGACCACACGAGATCCACGAGAGAACCACAAGGGGTTCAGATCACAGGGCTTTAGCCTGTATTCTTACGGGGAAGATGTACATGACAGTTTGTTAACACACGGGGAAGATGTACATGACAGTTTGTTAACAGATGGGGAAGATGTACATGATAGTTTGTTAACACACGGGAAAGTACACATGACTTCAGGAAAGAAGGAAGAAAAGCAGGTTTAATGTTTCCCAATAAAGATTTAGAGCGGGGGGGGGGGGGGGGGCCACACTTTTTTTACATTGAAATAATGAGTTTTAAATTGAAGGAGTTTTTTTGGGGTTTTTTTTTTGCCCTTTTTTGGTAGGCTACATAAGAAAACCGTCTTGGAAGGGTACGTAATGGAAAAAAAGAAAGAAAGGAAGACCAAGGCGAAGATGGCTGCAAGACATCGTTGATGATCTGCAAATGGATGCATCAGCAGCAGGCCATCTTGCTCACAACCGAGAGGCCTACAGGAGTGCTGTTAGGGGGTCAAAACTCCGCAAGGGACATGGAAATGAATGAATGACATAAGAAACACCATCATCATCATCATCATCGTCGTCGTCGTCGTCATCATCATCATCATCTTCTTCTTCTTCATGCTTCTCTGTGGCCATACCTGGTCTCTGAGGTCTAATTTTTGTTTAGTAGATTGTCATTTATGTATGTAGTTACTTCTGTACTGAGTGAATGTTTAAGAGCGAAACGTAAATGTTATATTTTATGTCTCTCAGCTTCAATGTTAGTTATATTTGTTACATGAACAGCATATTTGTAGAATGTCTGGAATAGAGTGGAAAATGTATGATAAAGGGCAGAATGTCAGAGGGGCTTCGTGCCCAATTCTTAACCCTTCTGAAATAAAGATCAATCAATCAATCTGTACGTAGTGCAGGTCTGTAGTATGTGTTCAAGGAGTCTGGGGGCCGTATTGGCCCATGGGTTGAGCTGTTGGCGCAGTCTTTTTCTTGTGGAGATGAGGGCTGAGCCTGCAGTGTCTGGCAACCTGAAGACTGTGGTTTGTTGTTGCTTGTTTAGTCTTAGTATGGAGTCCCGTGGGTATCTGCTGCTTGTTTAGTCTTAGTACGGAGTCTCGTGGGTATCTGTTGCTTGTTTAGTCTTAGTACGGAGTCTCGTGGGTATCTGCTGCTTGTTTAGTCTTAGTATGGAGTCCCGTGGGTATCTGCTGCTTGTTTAGTCTTAGTACGGAGTCTCGTGGGTATCTGCTGCTTGTTTAGTCTTAGTACGGAGTCCCGTGGGTATCTGCTGCTTGTTTAGTCTTAGTACGGAGTCCCGTGGGTATCTGTTGCTTGTTTAGTCTTAGTACGGAGTCTCGTGGGTATCTGCTGCTTGTTTAGTCTTAGTATGGAGTCCTGTGGGTATCTGTTGCTTGTTTAGTCTTAGTACGGAGTCTCGTGGGTATCTGCTGCTTGTTTAGTCTTAGTATGGAGTCCCGTGGGTATCTGCTGCTTGTTTAGTCTTAGTACGGAGTCTCGTGGGTATCTGCTGCTTGTTTAGTCTTAGTACGGAGTCCCGTGGGTATCTGCTGCTTGTTTAGTCTTAGTACGGAGTCCCGTGGGTATCTGTTGCTTGTTTAGTCTTAGTACGGAGTCTCGTGGGTATCTGCTGCTTGTTTAGTCTTAGTATGGAGTCCTGTGTGTATCTGCTGCTTGTTTAGTCTTAGTACGGAGTCTCGTGGGTATCTGTTGCTTGTTTAGTCTTAGTATGGAGTCTCGTGGGTATCTGCTGCTTGTTTAGTCTTAGTACGGAGTCTCGTGGCTATCTGTTGCTTGTTTAGTCTTAGTACGGAGTCCCGTGGGTATCTGCTGCTTGTTTAGTCTTAGTACGGAGTCCCGTGGGTATCTGTTGCTTGTTTAGTCTTAGTACGGAGTCCCGTGGGTATCTGTTGCTTGTTTAGTCTTAGTACGGAGTCCCGTGGGTATCTGTTGCTTGTTTAGTCTTAGTACGGAGTCTCGTGGGTATCTGTTGCTTGTTTAGTCTTAGTACGGAGTCTCGTGGGTATCTGTTGCTTGTTTAGTCTTAGTACGGAGTCCCGTGGGTATCTGCTGCTTGTTTAGTCTTAGTACGGAGTCCCGTGGGTATCTGCTGCTTGTTTAGTCTTAGTACGGAGTCCCGTGGGTATCTGCTGCTTGTTTAGTCTTAGTACGGAGTCCCGTGGGTATCTGCTGTTTGTCTTTTACCTCCAGGTGTTTTGGTATTTAACTAGTGTTCTCACTTCCGTCTGTGATATTTTGTGCCTGAATGTTTCTTTCTTTGTGCCGTCCTTTTGTTAGTATATCGGCTGTTTCCTTTCTTACAGTGCTACTGAATGTGCAGGGATCCACTCTAGTGCTTATCACAGGGAGCTGATTTAGATTACCACTGCGTAAGAACAAAATAAATCCTTGTTTTCAAAAGTCCTTTTCTTTAGAATAGACTGCGTAAGAATACACTAGCGTCCATCTTTGTTTAAAAAAAAAGTCCTCCCTGCCTACTGTGGCCCGATAGATCAAAATTCTGCAAGATTACGCACAAAACACCCAGAAGCGTATGCTGTAGCCAAGAGTAAACTTGCCATTCCTGTATGTGACAAATAACTACTCATTGAAAAACAATAGCATTATTGAACTACTGGTTCCTGTGCGCAAGACGGCGAGAGTAAATTACAGCGCTATTTTCAGAAAGTTGCGGGAAAAGCTGGATTAGATGTTGTTCTGGAATATGTTCGTTATTGTTTTTGTGTAAGACCAGGGCACCGTACTGTAGCAGAGAGTTGAACTGCGGAGGATATCACCAATCTACGACTGTCGGCGTGTTCAGATCAATGACTTTATCTCTAATCACAATTATTTTCCCATTGTTATCCATCAATAACAAAGCTTATGAAATATAACAGCACAAGCCATTAATATCGTTATAGATCTCCTGTGTTTTTTCCTCTCTATTTATACAAATCTTTTATTTTTCATCACCGTCCCCTTTTTTAAAAAAAAGAGCTTTTTCTCTTTATTTTTATTTTTTCTGCGCATTTATTCTGGTTAATTTTACTTTTTATAGGACTCTTCCTCCCCCTTATTTTTCTTTTAAAAAATATGTTTAAAATAAAGCTGTTTCTGTTGTCCCGTATGGTCTTCTTGTCCTCCGTAGTAAACAGAAGAAAAACATAAGTGCAGCCTTGTGACTCACATAACAAAGGCAAGCACTGGTTTATGACTCACATAACAAAGGCAAGCACTGGTTTGTGACTCACATAAGCAAACATATGTAGGCCTTTGTGACTGACATAACAAATTAAGTACGGCTTTGTGACTCACATAACAAATTAAGTATGGCGTTATGACTGACATAACAAATTAAGTACGACTTTATGACTGACATAACAAATTAAGTACGGCTTTGTGACTCACATAACAAATTAAGTACGGCTTTGTGACTGACATAACAAATTAAGTATGGCTTTATGACTGACATAACACATTAAGTACGGCTTTATGACTCACATAACGCATTAAGTACAGCTTTATGACTCACATAACAAATTAAGTACGGCTTTGTGACTCACATAACAAATTAAGTACGGCTTTGTTACTCACATAACAAATTAAGTACGGCTTTTGACTCACATAACAAATTAAGTACGGCTGTGTGACTCACATAACAAATTAAGTACGGTTTTGTGACTCACATAACAAATTAAGTAAGGCATTGTGACTGACATAACAAATTAAGTACGGCTGTGTGACTCACATAACAAATTAAGTACGGCTTTGTGACTAACATAACAAATTAAGTACGGCTTTGTGACTCACATAACAAATTAAGTACGGCTTTGTGACTCACATAGCAAATTAAGTACGGCTGTGTGACTCACATAACAAATTAAGTACGGCTGTGTGACTCACATAACAAATTAAGTACGGCTGTGTGACTCACATAACAAATTAAGCACGGCTTTGAGACTCACATAACAAATTAAGTACGGAGTCCCGTGGGTATCTGTTGCTTGTTTAGTCTTAGTACGGAGTCCCGTGGGTATCTGTTGCTTGTTTAGTCTTAGTACGGAGTCCCGTGGGTATCTGTTGCTTGTTTAGTCTTAGTACGGAGTCCCGTGGGTATCTGCTGTTTGTCTTTTACCTCCAGGTGTTTTGGTATTTAACTAGTGTTCTCACTTCCGTCTGTGATATTTTGTGCCTGAATGTTCTTTCTTTGTGCCGTCCTTTTGTTAGTATATCGGCTGTTTCCTTTCTTACAGTGCTACTGAATGTGCAGGGATCCACTCTAGTGCTTATCACAGGGAGCTGATTTAGATTACCACTGCGTAAGAACAAAATAAATCCTTGTTTTCAAAAGTCCTTTTCTTTAGAATAGACTGCGTAAGAATACACTAGCGTCCATCTTTGTTTAAAAAAAAAGTCCTCCCTGCCTACTGTGGCCCGATAGATCAAAATTCTGCAAGATTACGCACAAAACACCCAGAAGCGTATGCTGTAGCCAAGAGTAAACTTGCCATTCCTGTATGTGACAAATAACTACTCATTGAAAAACAATAGCATTATTGAACTACTGGTTCCTGTGCGCAAGACGGCGAGAGTAAATTACAGCGCTATTTTCAGAAAGTTGCGGGAAAAGCTGGATTAGATGTTGTTCTGGAATATGTTCGTTATTGTTTTTGTGTAAGACCAGGGCACCGTACTGCAGCAGAGAGTTGAACTGCGGAGGATATCACCAATCTACGACTGTCGGCGTGTTCAGATCAATGACTTTATCTCTAATCACAATTATTTTCCCATTGTTATCCATCAATAACAAAGCTTATGAAATATGACAGCACAAGCCATTAATATCGTTATAGATCTCCTGTGTTTTTTCCTCTCTATTTATACAAATCTTTTATTTTTCATCACCGTCCCCTTTTTTAAAAAAAAGAGCTTTTTCTCTTTATTTTTATTTTTTCTGCGCATTTATTCTGGTTAATTTTACTTTTTATAGGACTCTTCCTCCCCCTTATTTTTCTTTTAAAAATCTGTTTAAAATAAACTGTTTCTGTTGTCCCGTATGGTCTTCTTGTCCTCCTTAGTAAACAGAAGAAAAACATAAGTGCAGCCTTGTGACTCACATAACAAAGGCAAGCACTGGTTTATGACTCACATAACAAAGGCAAGCACTGGTTTGTGACTCGCATAAGCAAACATATCTAGGTCTTTGTGACTGACATAACAAATTAAGTACGGCTTTGTGACTGACATAACAAATTAAGTACGGCTGTGTGACTCACATAACAAATTAAGTACGGCTGTGTGACTGACATAACAAATTAAGTACGGCTTTGTGACTCACATAACAAATTATGTACGGCTTTGTGACTGACATAACAAATTAAGTACGGCTTTGTGACTGACATAACAAATTAAGTACGGCTGTGTGACTGACATAACAAATTAAGTACGGCTTTGTGACTGACATAACAAATTAAGTACGGCTTTGTGACTCACATAACAAATTAAGTACGGCTGTGTGACTCGCATAACAAATTAAGTACGGCTGTGTGACTCGCATAACAAATTAAGTACGGCTGTGTGACTCGCATAACAAATTAAGTACGGCTTTGAGACTCACATAACAAATTAAGTACGGCTGTGTGACTCACATAAATCTATGTCCTGTAGCATATGCTCCCCGTACGGGTATGAGGTGTTGATTTCTTCATATTTCTAGACCACTAAAACGTTTAAGATAAGGGACCCCAGCATTTGTCCTCACCGTCTCTTTTTCCTAGGGAAACCCCAGGTACCCATTTTTTTCTATCCTGGGTTGACTGCAGTGCCAGTCAGTAATACAAATTTCCGCCTCGATGCGAAATGGAACCAGGCACCTTCTGGTCGGCAGGCGGGTGCGCTAACGACCACGCTGGAGCATCTATTCTAAGGAGGTTCCCTGACAGGGTGTAGCACATGTAGCATCTGTTCTAAGGAGGTTCCCTGACAGGGTGTAGCACATGTAGCATCTGTTCTGAGGAGGTTCCCTGACAGGGTGTAGCACATGTAGCATCTATTCTAAGGAGGTTCCCTGACAGGGTGTAGCACATGCAGCATCGATACACGTCATGACTCCTCGGATCAATATTAAATCCACTTATTTCTCTGCAGTATCGAACACAGCTCTGACATGAACACACGATTACTTGCTCTCTCAATCTTCCAAAGTTCTCCTAGTTCAGCCTGGACAACTCGCATTTCAAATAGTCTTGCCCATCTCCAACAGTCTAAGATGTGTATGATGAGGGCCTTGGAGTATTCCCACTAGACAAGACTAGAAACAAGCAACGGATATTCTCCTTGACTCGTCCTATCTTGGACTACCTGTCGCCATCTTTATTCGCCCAAATGTTGCCGCACAGTCCTCCCAGAAGATCTGAGCTCCAGGCTGATCAGCCGTGTTTCGCCCATGGACATTTTGTTCCATAATGGACATGCAAATGACTGACTGAGTAGAATAGACATAGTCAGAGGCGTGCGATGTAGTTTTACAACAATAAAAAAAATAAATAAATAAATAAAAAGAAGTAAATGCGAAATGGAATGGCAAAAGAGGAAATTGGATGACTGCATATAAGTATAAAACAACAGTAACAAACCAATATTTCGGCGATATGGCTTTATTAAGGACAGCGAAAATAAAAATTGTTGCTCCGGAAACAGCGGAAAAAAGACAATATTATTGAGACTCAAGTTTAACACAAATCACCACCACAATAATCACCACCATTATCATCATCATGTGTTGTGTCTGCAGTGAAAGCTGACTGCAAAGGATCTTCAACTCGTTTTATCACATGCCTAGATGGCACAGCATCATTGAAGATTACCTCTCTATTGAAATCATTTAATGTGTACTACAATTTTCTACTTTTCTGCACTCTACTTACTTTTCCTCCCCTCACAGGCCCAGTGAGAGAGGAGCCCAGGAGGTGTATCGCTCCAGGGCCCAGCCAGATGAGTTTTCCCGCTTTAAGCTGGCCCCGAGGTGGATTAAAACAAAATGATTAATCATTAGGTTAAGAGGTGGAGGGGCAAGGGAAGGAGGTAAGAAATAGCTTTGCACCAGCTTAAAAAAGTACATTCATGGGCCCTGTTTCTCGAGGCCCTGTTTCTCCTGCTCCTAACCCCCCCCCCCCACCACACTCAGTTACACCGTACCCTGTTGCTGATTTCAAAATATTTTAATTTCTTAATGTTCCCCCGCTGGCTCAGTTATCTTGATTCTAATGCTTTTTTTAAACGACGTAACAAAACAAATGAATCAGAGAACATGAATAATAATAACAAGAATAATAATAATAATAGACGACCACACTGGCAGCCGTCACGTTTCCTGTTTGTAGATGTCGGTGAAGAAGTTAATATCTTTTGTTCTAACGAAGATAATAATAGCCTGCATGTTTTACAAGCCACCATCTTGATTTATTTGCTACATGAAAATAATACTTTGATTGACAGGTCGATGGGCGGGGCTTTATTCCTATTTCCGCTCTTTAATCTTATGGGTTTTAACCAAATCAGACCTGGGTTTTGTAATGGTTTTTTAAAAAAATCTTTTGACGTATAAGTGTTGTCTTTTGATTCTCTTAACATTGGCTTCTTTACTGAATATCTTTAGTTGTCTTTTCTCTATCATCGTGGGCGTTATCTTATAACTTTTTGTTTGCCTTTTTGCTGATGTTTTCTGTGTGTCTATTTATTGTCACTAAAACGTTTAAGATAAGGGACCCCAGCATTTGTCCTCACCGTCTCTTTTTCCTAGGGAAACCCCAGGTACCCATTTTTTTCTATCCTGGGTTGACTGCAGTGCCAGTCAGTAATACAAATTTCCGCCTCGATGCGAAATGGAACCAGGCACCTTCTGGTCGGCAGGCGGGTGCGCTAACGACCACGCTGGAGCATCTATTCTAAGGAGGTTCCCTGACAGGGTGTAGCACATGTAGCATCTGTTCTAAGGAGGTTCCCTGACAGGGTGTAGCACATGTAGCATCTGTTCTGAGGAGGTTCCCTGACAGGGTGTAGCACATGTAGCATCTATTCTAAGGAGGTTCCCTGACAGGGTGTAGCACATGCAGCATCGATACACGTCATGACTCCTCGGATCAATATTAAATCCACTTATTTCTCTGCAGTATCGAACACAGCTCTGACATGAACACACGATTACTTGCTCTCTCAATCTTCCAAAGTTCTCCTAGTTCAGCCTGGACAACTCGCATTTCAAATAGTCTTGCCCATCTCCAACAGTCTAAGATGTGTATGATGAGGGCCTTGGAGTATTCCCACTAGACAAGACTAGAAACAAGCAACGGATATTCTCCTTGACTCGTCCTATCTTGGACTACCTGTCGCCATCTTTATTCGCCCAAATGTTGCCGCACAGTCCTCCCAGAAGATCTGAGCTCCAGGCTGATCAGCCGTGTTTCGCCCATGGACATTTTGTTCCATAATGGACATGCAAATGACTGACTGAGTAGAATAGACATAGTCAGAGGCGTGCGATGTAGTTTTACAACAATAAAAAAAATAAATAAATAAATAAAAAGAAGTAAATGCGAAATGGAATGGCAAAAGAGGAAATTGGATGACTGCATATAAGTATAAAACAACAGTAACAAACCAATATTTCGGCGATATGGCTTTATTAAGGACAGCGAAAATAAAAATTGTTGCTCCGGAAACAGCGGAAAAAAGACAATATTATTGAGACTCAAGTTTAACACAAATCACCACCACAATAATCACCACCATTATCATCATCATGTGTTGTGTCTGCAGTGAAAGCTGACTGCAAAGGATCTTCAACTCGTTTTATCACATGCCTAGATGGCACAGCATCATTGAAGATTACCTCTCTATTGAAATCATTTAATGTGTACTACAATTTTCTACTTTTCTGCACTCTACTTACTTTTCCTCCCCTCACAGGCCCAGTGAGAGAGGAGCCCAGGAGGTGTATCGCTCCAGGGCCCAGCCAGATGAGTTTTCCCGCTTTAAGCTGGCCCCGAGGTGGATTAAAACAAAATGATTAATCATTAGGTTAAGAGGTGGAGGGGCAAGGGAAGGAGGTAAGAAATAGCTTTGCACCAGCTTAAAAAAGTACATTCATGGGCCCTGTTTCTCGAGGCCCTGTTTCTCCTGCTCCTAACCCCCCCCCCCCCCCACCACACTCAGTTACACCGTACCCTGTTGCTGATTTCAAAATATTTTAATTTCTTAATGTTCCCCCGCTGGCTCAGTTATCTTGATTCTAATGCTTTTTTTAAACGACGTAACAAAACAAATGAATCAGAGAACATGAATAATAATAACAAGAATAATAATAATAATAGACGACCACACTGGCAGCCGTCACGTTTCCTGTTTGTAGATGTCGGTGAAGAAGTTAATATCTTTTGTTCTAACGAAGATAATAATAGCCTGCATGTTTTACAAGCCACCATCTTGATTTATTTGCTACATGAAAATAATACTTTGATTGACAGGTCGATGGGCGGGGCTTTATTCCTATTTCCGCTCTTTAATCTTATGGGTTTTAACCAAATCAGACCTGGGTTTTGTAATGGTTTTTTAAAAAAATCTTTTGACGTATAAGTGTTGTCTTTTGATTCTCTTAACATTGGCTTCTTTACTGAATATCTTTAGTTGTCTTTTCTCTATCATCGTGGGCGTTATCTTATAACTTTTTGTTTGCCTTTTTGCTGATGTTTTCTGTGTGTCTATTTATTGTCTCATCTTTAAGATTGTTAGGCTCTAGAGTGGTGGAGTGGTTAGTACGCACGTCTGTCAGGATTCAGGTAGGTGGTTCAAGACCGAGAGGGGGCGCTCCGGTCTCCAGGCTGTAGAAATGGCTGACCGGCTTCTTCCGAAGTTCACAAAGTAAAGGCGGGCTAATATGACGTTGCCATATGACTTCCACAGTGGCAGGTTTTAGTTCAGGGAGTTGTCTGCCACAGGGTGGACAAGGTGACGAATATTTTGCAAGAGGGAAAAAAAAGCAAAATAACAATAATTAAACGTTCAGATCTTTTAGCTTACTCTTTGTAGCGGTAGAAAAAGGGCAAGAGAGATACAATAAGAGCTAAGAGAGATACAACAAGAGCTAGAGATACAAGAGCTAAGAGGGATACAGCAAGAACTAAGAGGGATACAGGAACTAAGAGGGATACATCACGAGCTAAGAGAGATACAACAAGAGCTAAGAGAGATGCAACAAAAGCTAAGAGAGATGCAAGAACTAAGAGGAAAACAACAAGAGCTAAGAGAGATACAACAAGAGCTAAGAGAGATACAACAAGAGCTAAGAGAGATGCAACAAAAGCTAAGAGAGATGCAAGAACTAAGAGGAACACAACAAGAGCTAAGTTCTTGCATCTCTCTTAGCTTTTATTGTATCTCTCTTAGCTCTTGTTGTATCTCTCTTAGCTCTTGTTGTGTTCCTCTTAGTTCTTGCATCTCTCTTAGCTTTTGTTGCATCTCTCTTAGCTCTTGTTGTATCTCTCTTAGCTCTTGTTGTATCTCTCTTAGCTCTTGTTGTTTTCCTCTTAGTTCTTGCATCTCTCTTAGCTTTTGTTGCATCTCTCTTAGCTCTTGTTGTATCTCTCTTAGCTCGTGATGTATCCCTCTTAGTTCCTGTATCCCTCTTAGTTCTTGCTGTATCCCTCTTAGCTCTTGTATCTCTAGCTCTTGTTGTATCTCTCTTGCCCTTTTTCTACCGCTACAAAGAGTAAGCTAAAAGATCTGAACGTTTAATTATTGTTATTTTGCTTTTTTTTCCCTCTTGCAAAATATTCGTCACCTTGTCCACCCTGTGGCAGACAACTCCCTGAACTAAAACCTGCCACTGTGGAAGTCACGTGCTGCTCTGACCTCCAAGCCAAACACTCCTCTGCTGGACCGGGAAGCTGAGCTGGGCATCTCCTCACTCAGATCATCGTTAGCCACTTCTTTAGACATCAGTTATTGTTGTTGCTGTTATTATTATTATTAATATTATTATTAACGATCTGAGGGACACACAGCACCCCCCCCCCAAACCTTTCCACCCTGGATATTTTTTTTTCAAAATTTCTTTCACAACCAGATGAGAAAGATCTGTTGACCAAACACAGCAAAAACTGTCACATGTAATATTACAAACAGCAACAGCAGTCACACTGGAAAGTATAAACAACAACAGCGGTCACACTGGAAAGTATAAACAACAACAGCAGTCACACTGGAAAGTATAAACAACAACAGCAGTCACACTGGAAAGTATAAACAGCAACAGCGGTCACACTTTAAAGTACAAACAGTCAACAATTTTTGTTTATTCAGCTTGTTTATGTTCTTGATTCAGTTCTGTGTGCTCGTGTGTGTTTGTTTGTCTGTGTGCTTGTGTGTGCTTATGTGTGCTTGTGTGTGCTTGTGTGTGCTTGTGTGTGTGTTAATGTATGAATCCTACAGAAGAATTTTTTGGTTTAAAAAAAGTGTTTTCATTCATTTAATGTTGTTGAATTCATTGTACCAATCCTGTGTGTCCTGCATGCAGTAAGGGCGTGAAGTGTTAATGCCTTCACATTTCTAGGCTACCATAGATGTTTGAGCTAGGGGTGCCAGCACCTGTCCTCGCTGTCTTTGTTTCCAAAGGGAAGCCCCAGGTACTCATTTTTTCCAGGCTGGGTGAACCCCGATGCCCCCTCGGTCCAAAAAATGCCCTCCCGAGAGAGTGCGGAATCGAACCGGAGACCTTCTTATCGGCTAACCACTGCACCACTGTGGCACCTTTGTGTATTTTCACTTTTAAGATAAATTATTGCTTCTAGAAGATGCTCTCAAGATGGCGCTTTCATATTTCAAGTGCATGGGTTGAAGATGGCGCTTTCATATTTCAAGTGAGTGGGTTGAAGATGGTATTTTCATGTTTCGAGTGCGTGGGTTGAAGATGGTGCTTTCATGTTTCGAGTGAGTTGAAGATGGTGCTTTCATGTTTCGATTGAGTTGAAGATGGTGCTTTCATGTTTCGAGTGCGTGGGTTGGAGTGAAAAAAAAATTAAGCATCATATGGGGGGGGGGGGGGGGTAATGAGGGGTCCACAGATGTTCTCTGGACGAAGTAGTGTTCATGGTTGAGACCCCTCGATTTAAGAACTTCCTGGTATCTCATTCTTCCCCTACAAATTCTATCAGTAGAAAAATGCCCTATTTTCTAGTATTTTTGTTTGAAAATTCTTGCTGTTTCTTAACTGTTTCCTGTCATAATTATAATGTGTCAGCTGTTGTGTGAGTGGCAATCTTTGTGTGTTTCTTTTTTTCTTAAACGTAAGCTGTGTACCAGGACTGTAATCTGGTAGATATCGTTAGTGGGCGAAGTTTCCAAGTACAGAGAGAGAGAGAGAGAGAGAGAGGAAGAGAGAGAAAGAGAGAGAGAGATTGAGATAGAGAAATAGAGAGAGACAGAAAGAAATAAACAGAAAGACAGAGAAAAAAGAGAGGGAGATGATAATAAGGAAAAAGTGAGAATAAGGAGAGAGGGGTTAGAGAGAAAAAGAGAGAGAGAGAGAGATTGAGATAGAGAAATAGAGAGAGACAGAGAGAAATAAACAAAAAGACAGAGAAAAAAGAGAGGGAGATGATAATAAGGAAAAAGTGAGAATAAGGAGAGAGAGGTTAGAGAGAAAAAGAGAGAGAGAGATTGAGATAGAGAAATAGAGAGAGACAGAGAGAAATAAACAGAAAGACAGAGAAAAAAGAGAGGGAGATGATAATAAGGAAAAAGTGAGAATAAGGAGAGAGAGGTTAGAGAGAAAAAAGAGAGAGAGAGAGAGATTGAGATAGAGAAATAGAGAGAGACAGAGAGAAATAAACAGAAAGACAGAGAAAAAAGAGAGGGAGATGATAATAAGGAAAAAGTGAGAATAAGGAGAAAGGGGTTAGAGAGAAAAAGAGAAAGCGGGGGGCGGGGCAGTAGAAAATATGAGAGTAAGACAGAGAGCGAGAGAATAAGAGAAAAAGAGAGATAAATGGAGATAGAAGAGAGGGGAGAGAAAATGAAAAAGTAAGAGATAGAGAGAGAGAGAGAGAGAATGAATGAATGAATTTTTATTTTCAAAGGGTGAAGAACTGGACATGCAGTCCCATCTTACATTCTACCCTTCATCACTCCATCTTTCATTCTTCCCAAACACTCTCGACTTTAATATACGTATACAAATTACATGAGGAAAAAAATCTATTTTAAAAAGTACAAAATGAACCCATTACATTCACAAATAGAAGAGAATGAACTACATGAGAGGTAATTAATCTAACAAGATAGCATATACACACACAAAATAGATTTTAGGAAGAAAAAAATGAGAGGGTAAGAAATAGCCACAGAGAGAGAGAGAGAGAGAGAGAGAGGGTAAAAGTAAATGAGAATGAGAGAGAGAGAGAGGGTAACAGTAAATGAGAATGAAGGGGAGAGAGAGAGAGAGAGAGAGAGAGAGAATAAACGACTACTCTGTATCTTAACAATTATCCCTTAGATGATCTTCCCGTATTACAAAGACCAGACAGTATTTCCTGTGTCTCTCATTACCTGAAGCAGCTTTCATACCTGTCTCACTGCCACTTCTCATTACCTGTTCCACCTTAGCTTCACTTTTACTCAAACTTGCCGTCACAGTTTCCTGAATCTCTGTCTACAGTCTTCACGTGTAAATCTCTGTTTCTCATCTGTTTCTTTCTTTGATTTGTTTTTTTTTATGTTGGTAAATTGAATTTTTTGTTGCGTCTATCTATCTATCTATCTATCTATCTATCTATCTATCTATCTATCTATCTATCTATCTATCTATCTATCTATCTATCTATCTATCTATCTATCTATCTATCTGTCTGTCTGTCTGTCTGTCTGTCTGTCTGTCTGTCTGTCTATCTATCTATCTATCTATCTATATCTATCTATCTATCTGTCTGTCTGTCTGTCTGTCTATCTGATCTCTTATTTTGGCCATCTTTCACTCAGTCCATCTGTCGTTCTAGTCTCCTTCGCCTACTATTCTTCTCCACGTATCTCATATATTATCTTCCCTCACCGTCCTGTGATATGATACGCTGTTACTGTTGGAGCGAAACTGAAGCTAAATTTACTGTATTTTATTCCTTCATCGGCATCTCTCTCTTTCTCTCTCTCTCTCACACACACACACACAAGATCCACACCTTCTGTTTATCAATCTCTTGCAACAGAAACCACACAACAAAGTGTAAATATTCAGAAATGGAAAGCATGAAACTTTGCATTCAAAATGGCGCAATTAAGGCAGGTTTTTCAGTAACCAATAAGTTATACTCTTTCTCTCTCTCTTGTTCGTACTCTCTCTCTCTCTCGCACACACACGTGTTATCTCTCTATGTGACTTGTTTACTTACTCTCTTTTACACACGCTCTCTCTCTCTCACTCTCTCTCACACACACACATGTTATCTCTCTCTCATTCTGTGACTTGTTTACTCACTCTCTTTTACATACGCTCTCTCTCACACACACACACACACACACATATGTTATCTCTCTCATTCTGTGACTTGTTTACTCACTCTCTTTTACACACGCTCTCACGCACACACATATGTTATCTCTCTCATTCTGTGATTTGTTTACTTACTTTCTTTTACACACGCTCTCTCTCTCACACACACACACACGTGTGATCTCTCTCTCTCATTCTGTGACTTGTTTACTCACTTTATTTTACACACGCTCTCTCTCTCTCACACACACACGTTATCTCTCTCATTCTGTGACTTGTTTATTCAGTTTATTTTACACACGCTCTCTCTCTCTCACACACACACACACACACGTGTTATCTCTCTCATTCTGTGATTTGTTTACTTACTCTCTTTTACACACGCTCTCTCACACACACACATATGTTATCTCTCTCATTCTGTGACTTGTTTACTTACTCTCTTTTGCACACGCTCTCTCTCTCTCTCTCTCTCTCACACACACACGTGTTATTTCTCTCTCATTCTGTGACTTGTTTACTCACTTTATTTTACACACGCTCTCTCTCTCTCTCACACACACACACACACGTTATCTCTCTCATTCTGTGATTTGTTTACTTACTCTCTTTTACACACGCTCTCTCTCTCTCTCTCTCTCTCTCTCACACACACACACGTTATCTCTCTTATTCTGTGACTTGTTTACTTACTCTCTTTTACACACGCTCTCTCTCTCTCTCTCACACACACACACACACACACACGTTATCTCTCTCATTCTGTGACTTGTTTACTTACTCTCTTTTACACACGCTCTCTCTCTCTCTCTCTCACACACACACACACGTGTTATCTCTCTCTCTCTCATTCTGTGATTTGTTTATTCACTTTATTTTACACACGCTCTCTCTCTCTCACACACACACACACACGTTATCTCTCTCTCATTCTGTGACTTGTTTACTCACTCTCTTTTACACACACACACACACACACACACTCTCTCTCTCTCTCTGTCTCTCTCTTATTTCCTCTCTCAGCCCAATGAGGCATGCACATTTACAAGCTAAACGCATGCAAGGACTAACAAGCGTTTGTTTCCTCGTGTATTTGTTCACATGTTCTTAGAGCGGCTGTGTTGTGCAAATGTAAATTTGAAAGCCGGTCGTATACGTAAACACCCCCCCCCCACGTGACTTTCAATGACAGTCTCGAAACTCCGCCCACAGAAGTGGAGTTGAACGGTTACCCCACGCCGCTGGCAACTTCCGGATGTTATCTAGAGATTTGTTTTGTTAAAAATGTGTATCAAAGTCGCACTCGAAACGGACTTCAAGTAACCAGACAATGTGCGTGGACTAGATGATCACGTGGTGCTTGTTTTAACTTGACACTTCGTACGGACTCAGCATACTTCAGGCAAACAGAAGTTGTTTTATGACAGTAAGTTACGGTCACTTTGGATCCTAAAATCTAGTTGTAAGTTATGATGTTTTTGAGTCCTAAAGTCTATTTGTAAGTAGTGGTTCATTCAAGGCGAGCAGCAAGAAATAGTTTACGTTTCAAAGAAATGGTAGTTCCTGTAAACATGAGAATGTATTTAAAAGAGTAAAGTAGGAAAAGGTCACTCGTGCGAACACAAACATCAAAATACAAAACTGTCGAGGCCTTTGTCAGATCGCTCTCTTGATGCCCAGTCAACAGGAGTTATACAGACCCGATAGAGACCGCCCTGCAATGTTTCAACCAGGAGTTATACAGACCCGATAGAGACCGCCCTGCTATGTTTCAACCAGGAGTTATACAGACCCGATAGAGACCGCCCTGCAATGTTTCAACCAGGAGTTATACAGACCCGATAGAGACCACCCTGCAATGTTTCCATTGGAAACCTGGATCAAATCCAAGAAGACAGCTTCTTAGCTGCCTCCAGAATACATGGGGCACATCGATCCATGGTCCGTTGCTGGATATATCAGAGCACCGTGGCACCAGAAGCATCGCTTAAATATAGACGAGTGTCTTGGCCAGTTTTGGTTGGCTGACTTTGGAGATAAATATCATTTCTTTCACACTCATCGCACGTGCTCAGTAAGTGATCTCTACTTAAGCTAAGGAATACCACAGAGACGTCATGGTAAGCTGAGAAATACCATAGAGAAGATAGGGTAGGTTGAGAAATACCACATAGAAGACATGGTAAGCTGAGAAATACCATAGAGAAGACAGGGTAAGTTGAGAAATACCACATAGAAGACATGGTAAGATGAGAAATACCATAGAGAAGACAAGTAAGCTGAGAAATACCATAGAGAAGACAGGGTAAGCTGAGAAATATCGTAGAGAAGATAGGGTAAGCTGAGAAATACCGTAGAGAAGATAGGGTAAGCTGAGAAATACCGTAGAGAAGACAGGGTAAGCTAAGAAATGCCGTATAGAAAATAGGGTAAGCTGAGAACTACAGTAAATTAGACGTGAGTTTAGAATGAGAGATAATGAAATAATATATAAGACAGGTTAAGTTAAGAAATACCGGAAAGAGAGTTGTTACATCGAACCCGTATTGTTATATTGACGCGAAGCACGGACAGTAACTAACAGGCCTCTAAATCTGCTGGAGACTGCAGAGTTATGGTTCCTAAGAAGAACGACGAGAATATCATGGACAGGCAAGAAAACAAATGAAGAGGTTCTAAGTGAGGCTTCCATAACTCGACTGTCTGGATTTGTAGGACATGTTTTGAGAAGAGGCAAACTGGAGTGACAACAAGAAAACTAGAGGGACAAAAAGACAGAGGAAGACAAAGAAACAAGACAAATGGTGAACTAAAAGGGTAGTACAGAGTACGGTCCAGTACACATCTTATAGAAAGAGCAAAGGATAGATGGTTGAGGAAATTAATAACGAACAATGCCTGATTAGCATGGACCAGAGAGAGAGAGAGAGAGAGAGACAGAGAGAGAGAGAGAGAGAGGGAGAAAGAGAGAGAGAGAAGCTGAAGAGAAGACAAGGTAATATAAGAAATAGAATTAAGGAAACTATAAAGAAGTCAAGGTAAGATAAGAAACAGGATTAACTAAACTGTAGAGAAGGCAAAATAAGATAAGAAATAGAATTAAGTAAACTATTCATTCATTCCTTTGCATGTCCCTTGCGGAACTTTGCCTCCCAAACAGCACTCCTGTAGGCCTCTCGGTTGTGAGCAAGATGGCCTGCTGCTGCTGCATCCATTTCCAGATCATCAACGATGTCTTGCAGCCATCTTCGTTTCGGTCTTCCTCTTTTTCTTTTTCCCATTATGTATCCTTCCAATACGGTCTTCTCTAAATTATCATGACGTTTAATGTGGCCAAAATATTTAAGTTTTCTCTCTTTAATCCTCTTTACTAGCCAGCCTTCTTCAATATTAAGCTCTTGTAGTATAGATATATTTGTTCTTTTTTGTGTCCACGATATTTGGAGAACTCTTCTATAGCATTTACATTCAAAGGCATTTATGTGCTTCTCAGCTGTTTTGTTAAGTGTCCAGGTCTCACAGGCATATGTTGCGATGGGAAAGATGCATGCCCTTAAAAATCTTATTAGTAAACTATAGATAAGACAAAGTAAGATAAGAAATAGAGTTAAGTAAACTATAGAGAAAACAAGGTAAATAAGAAACGGAGTTTAAAAATTAACAGACAAAACTAGGAAATATAAGAAAATGCATTAAACAGATTACAGAGAACACAAAGAACTCTACGAGAAAGAGATGAACGGTAAATGCAAGAAAAAGTAGATACTAGAGGCTGTGGCATTCCGTAAAATACCAGAAACTGCTTGTCACGTAAACATTGATGGAAGATAAAATCATGCAAATAGAACGAGTTTATGGTAAACCGTATCGTCATTGTTTACAAACTAATTCTGCTTTTTCTTTCTCTCTTCAGTCAGACTGAGCAAGATGAACAAAGTCCAGGCGTCTGTTCTTGTGGCCCTCCTCTCCTTACTGCTAGTATCTTTCTCGCACTCGGCGGCCCTCTCGGAAGCAGCCAGGTGAGGCACTCGTTTTTTGAACTCCATAACAAAATGCCTACACCATTTACATTATTTTACCAGTATATCCTATACCTATACATATATGTGTATATATATATATATATATATATGTGTGTGTGTGTGTGTGTGTGTGTGTGGTACCCGGAATCTGCAAAGAATAGGACCAATGTACCCTACTACGCATGATCGTAAAAGGCGACTAAGGAGGGTTCGGCATAGGGCCAGCAACCCTATCTGGTAAAAAAAACTCTCAGACTGCTACAGAAACAGAAGCAAGGGAAAAAACAAATGCAGGTGGAAGGAGAAATGCTTATCAGCAAGTAAGGGTAGACCAAAAGAGACATGGAGAAAAACAACAGAAAGGATGTTGAGCAATAGAGGGCTCACCTGACCTGGGCAAGAGCAGAAAAAAAAAAGGCAAAGGACAGGCATTTGTGGAAAACCCTTGCAGAAGCCCCATGTGCCCTGGGCACTTAAGGTTCAGATATATATATATATATATATATATATATATATATATATATATATATATATATATATCCCATGTGCAAAGATGTTCTTTAAAAAAGCAACATAGAGGGGAAATGTGCGTCTTAACGTCGAATGGCGAAGTATAATTTAAATCTTCTCATTATAAAAAAAAACTGCAAAGAAATCAGGAAAGCAAACTCATATAGCGCTTTATATTTATCTTCAGAGCTACTATAGCACAGAGTAACATCAAAAAATTGAAAAATAAAGGACCAGTTTTATTAATTTGTGTGTGTGTGATATAAAATTCGAGCGCTGCCGCGCTGCTTAGAGGGAACATTAATGTGACTTAAAGGTGCTGGTTTACCTCACAAAGTAATATCTCCTTTCACGAGCAGGGCAAGATTCCGTGCAGAAACGGACGTAGAAAAAGTCACGCAGGTAGCTCTAAAACTACCCTCTGACATTTTCCTTTACTCTACAACCTGTATAAAGGCAACGAAGATAAGGCTAGCAACAGAGTGAACTGAAAATGGGTTGACTTGATGATCATCGCTACAAAAAATTATAAATAAAAAAAGTTGTTAATCAAGCAGTCTCGTTCCATGTCAGCTGTGTGTATGTGTTTGTGTGTGTGTTTGTGTGTGTATGTGTGTGTGTGTGCGCTGTATTTATTATAGAACTTTATCTCACGTTCTCACATTTCCATGGCAACACATTTTACTTTTTTTCTATATTTATTTAAAAAAATAATTTTGATTTCTCACGTTGTGTGGTTTTTCACCTTTTCTATATTTATTTTAGAACTTTATCTCATATTCTCACATTTGTATGGTAACACATTTGACCTTTTTCTATATTTATTTTAGAAACTTTATCTCATATTCTCACATTTGTATGGTAACACATGTTACTTTTTTCTATATTTATTTTAGAACTTTATCTCATATTCTCACATTTGTATGGTAACACATGTTACTTTTTTCTATATTTATTTTAGAAACTTTATCTCATATTCTCACATTTGTATGGTAACACGTTTTACTTTTTTTCTATATTTATTTTAGAAACTTTATCTCATATTCTCACATTTGTATGGTAACACATTTTACTTTTTGATATATTTTTTTACTCAACTTTTGTTAAACATTCAAGTACCCGCATCAAACGCCAGTCCGCAGACGTGAGAACTGCAGAATATCTGGCTTGGATCGCGTTAGGTGGTAAAGTTCCCTCCCAAGGCTGTGAGCAAGTGGCCTGTGGTGTTGTCGATGTTCATGCCAGGTCTGGATGACGTCACGTTGTCGTTGCGCATGACGTCATATACGTTGTTTGTGTGCATGACGTCATGAAATGTTGTCAGCGTCACAAATCTGTGCTCACGATCTGTCTGTGTATCACGTGATAAAAATGTTTCTGTGTTGGACGTCCCAGATAAAGGACACTTTACAAAGGCATGATGTGTATGTTCCTACCACACGACAGTTGCTTGCCTGTGCATGTCAGAATATTGGAATATTACGGGCGGTTCCTGACTTACGTGTTTAATACGTTGCCAAGTCTTTACGTACGTCAGTTTTTACTTGTGTCGGAATTAACACCCCCTTCCTCCCAGTCGTCCCCAAAGACACCTTCTCTGCCCGGTAACAAACCCCAATATCACAAACACGTAAATCAAAACGTCTTCTTCTTCTTCTTCGTCTTCTTTTTCAAGCAGGTGCTGAATCAGCATCTTTCCAAGCCATTGCGGCTCATTGCTGCAAATAAGACGCGTCTCCATTTCTCTCTCACTGCGGCAAACAAGACGCGACTCCATTTCTCTCATTGATGCAGACAAGACGCGTCTCTATTTCTCTCTCATTGATGCAGACAAGACGCGTCTCTATTTCTCTCTCATTGATGCAGACAAGACGCGTCTCTATTTCTCTCTCATTGATGCAGACAAGACGCTACTCCATTTCTCTCTCAATGTTGCAGACGAGACGCGTCTCCATTTTTCTCTGTCCTTGATCATTTCTTTGCAATTATCGACTCCAAGAGCGCATAAATCTTCTTCTAGGCTGTCTCGCCATCGTTGTCTAGCTCTACTTCTTGGTCTGTCTCCTTTCATCATTACTTCTGTATAGACCGTCTTTGTCTGTCTATCCCCCTCTACTCTCTCTAGATGCCTGAGCCACCCCAGTCTGCTGCTTTTCATAATGGTTGTTACAAGCAGAGAGTTAAATAATGTGTAGATGTCTTTGTTACTTCTCATCGTCCATTGTTGTTTTATAGGGTCTCTAACTGGTCCATAAATTCTTCTCAGGATTGTGTTCTGAAGTGTACAAATACAGATTTGGTTTTCATAAAAAAAAATTGTAATCTTACATCTTACATTCTTCCCGTGCCGTTAATCGTCACATATGGCTGCATGGTAGTTCGCCACGTTTTCCTGTTTTCAGTGAGCTTTTCAACCTCATCCAGGGATTTTATGCCTATTAATTTGGCCTCTCTTAACAATGTCCTCTTTAGAGTCACGTGGTCGACCTCTTTTTCTTCGGACTGTTGTGTTCTACTTGATAGCTTGTTTTGGGATTATCTGTTTCTTCTCATCACAGGACCGGCATATGTCCATCTCCTTTTTTCTGATCTCCCATGAGACAGGTTGCTGTTCACCCAAAATGTTATGAAAGCTCCTTGTTATTGCCGTCGAGTTCATTATCTGTCGTTGCTTTCACAGCCAGATGCAGTATTAAAATTTAGCTCCCTCTAGTTCACAGCCAGATGCAGTATTAAAATTTAGCTCCCTCTAGTTCACAGCCAGATGCAGTATTAAAATTTAGCTCCCTCTAGCTCACAGCCCAGTCCCACGGTCTGTCTTGAATATGAGAATTGAAACCTAAACATATAATTCTAAATTTATGTTTGTTCGTTCTGGTCCAGAACTTCAGTAGGTGCAGGACGACCTTTTTGCCGATGAAAATCTCGTAAGATTTATCTCCCATCTGTAACCGAATCACAGAAGTGGTCAGCGCCCAGACCTCCGCCGTAGATTTGACCTTCGAGCGATTTTGCTCATGTTTTGCCACGGTGCTTTCTGCAAACTTTGTAGGAAATCTCTTACTAGAGTACGAGTTTACGTATGTCGGTTTTACGTAAGTCGGGAACCGTCCGTACATTCAGAATGTCATGATATTCATTATATATATATTTTTTTCGTTTTTCCATGAATATCAACAAGCCATTGTTGTAAGATAGAACCTATTTTTGTGTTTGCATGCATAATATGGGATTTGTTTTTCTTATCAACACAGATATTTCCAGCAAATATCAGTCAGCTACAGTGACTGATGCAGATGACTCAAAGTTATGACTGAAGTTTCACACATTGGTATGAAAAACTAGCCTCAGAACATGAGAAAAGAAATCAGGGAGATAGCTAGGAAAGAAATAAAAAAAAATATAGATAGGCAAAGACATTCAGACGAGGCGCCACGAGAGAGACAGACAGACAGACAGACAGACAGACAGACAGAGAGCAACAGGAGTCTATCCTGCATGGCAATTGGGTTACCTGCTTCTGATGATGATGATGATCTCTGCATCTGTAAGCTATTCTAGCACATGTCCCAGTGCACGCACTTCAAGCAGAATGGCAGATCTTCTTCCATTTTTTACTGTGGCAAGCAAGAGCGACGTTGAGGTTAAGAACAAATTTAAGAGAAGATACCTTGGCAAGGATTTATCGTGCGTCCTTTACGTGCTAGCAAAGCAAACATACGGGACAAATTGTTACGAGAAGTTCAAGCTAACATACCTACTTCAACCCTCATCTCCATGGACGCAGCTTGAAGACCATACATCTGTACTTAAAAGTTTTAACAATCTTTTCATTTCGCAGAGTTAGAAGATCTTCTGCCGATCAGAGAATAGCAGAGTTACAGGCCCTTCTGGCCATGTCCGGAAGTCGAGGTCGCAGCAGAAATGTGGTTGCTCACGGCCTCTTTGACCCGGATGTGATGTAGGTATTTCCTGTCAAAGAAAGGCGTGTGCTGTTGCCTGCCGGGAACGAGCAAGCGGGCAGAGTTATGTCACATGATCTCCGCCATGATATGTGCGTGGCAGGAGAGTAAAACGCCATGTATGCGGCGATCTGTCAGTAAGAAGCCATGTTTGAGGCGATGTCTGTATTGTAAACAATCCTCTCAGCCATTTATATTCTCTGTTGCCTTACGGCAGTATATCGATGACCAGGAATTTTCTATCTTGCTTTGTGTTTGCCGGCATGTTGCTCGGCATGCGTCATTGACCGTGACAAGTTATTAAAATTCAAGAGACTAAAACCATTGCTACAAGCATTACAACACAAGTAAGAACATTACAGCTAAGAACAAACACTACAACACAAATAAGAACATTACAGCTAAGAACAAACACTACAACACAAATAAGAACATTACAGCTAAGAACAAACACTACAACACAAATAAGAACATTACAGCTAAGAACAACACTACAACACAATAAGAACATTACAGCTAAGAACAAACACTACAACACAAATAAGAACATTACAGCTAAGAACAAACACTACAACACAAATAAGAACATTACAGCTAAGAACAAACACTACAACACAAATAAGAACATTACAGCTAAGAACAAACACTACAACACAAATAAGAACATTACAGCTAAGAACAAACACTACAACACCAGTACTACACGCCACTAACTACAAACACTACACCACGAAAAGAGGAACATGACGATGATGATGATTATGAGGAGGATGATGATGGTGAGGATGATGATGATGATCTCTGCATCTGTAAGCTATTCTAGCACATGTCCCAGTGCACGCACTTCAAGCAGAATGGCAGATCTTCTTCCATTTTTTACTGTGGCAAGCAAGAGCGACGTTGAGGTTAAGAACAAATTTAAGAGAAAAGATACCTTGGCAAGGATTTATCGTGCGTCCTTTACGTGCTAGCAAAGCAAACATACGGGACAAATTGTTACGAGAAGTTCAAGCTAACATACCTACTTCAACCCTCATCTCCATGGACGCAGCTTGAAGACCATACATCTGTACTTAAAAGTTTTAACAATCTTTTCATTTCGCAGAGTTAGAAGATCTTCTGCCGATCAGAGAATAGCAGAGTTACAGGCCCTTCTGGCCATGTCCGGAAGTCGAGGTCGCAGCAGAAATGTGGTTGCTCACGGCCTCTTTGACCCGGATGTGATGTAGGTATTTCCTGTCAAAGAAAGGCGTGTGCTGTTGCCTGCCGGGAACGAGCAAGCGGGCAGAGTTATGTCACATGATCTCCGCCATGATATGTGCGTGGCAGGAGAGTAAAACGCCATGTATGCGGCGATCTGTCAGTAAGAAGCCATGTTTGAGGCGATGTCTGTATTGTAAACAATCCTCTCAGCCATTTATATTCTCTGTTGCCTTACGGCAGTATATCGATGACCAGGAATTTTCTATCTTGCTTTGTGTTTGCCGGCATGTTGCTCGGCATGCGTCATTGACCGTGACAAGTTATTAAAATTCAAGAGACTAAAACCATTGCTACAAGCATTACAACACAAGTAAGAACATTACAGCTAAGAACAAACACTACAACACAAATAAGAACATTACAGCTAAGAACAAACACTACAACACAAATAAGAACATTACAGCTAAGAACAAACACTACAACACAAATAAGAACATTACAGCTAAGAACAAACACTACAACACAAATAAGAACATTACAGCTAAGAACAGACACTACAACACAAATAAGAACATTACAGCTAAGAACAAACACTACAACACAAATAAGAACATTACAGCTAAGAACAAACACTACAACACAAATAAGAACATTACAGCTAAGAACAAACACTACAACACAAATAAGAACATTACAGCTAAGAACAAACACTACAACACCAGTACTACACGCCACTAACTACAAACACTACACCACGAAAAGAGGAACATGACGATGATGATGATTATGAGGAGGATGATGATGGTGAGGATGATGATGATGAGGAGGAGGATAAGGAGGAGGAGGAAAGCACAGCGGGGATAAAACAGTAAAGAAATATATAGACAAATAAATGAGATAAATTGCGAACAAACAGACCTGCATGTCACCAACAAGAACCAGCCAGAGAAAGTTGAAGAAAAAGTTGCATTTAGAATGAGGGCCTGGAATCTAGTTTAACATTTTGTCCAGGACAAGTCTAAACACAACACAACGTTTGTCTGGGCCTCATAGGCGGATCTAAACACAACACAGTATTTGTCTGAGACTCATAGGCGGATCTAAACAGAACACAAAGTTTGTCTGGGCCTCATAGGCGGATCTGAACAGAACACAACGTTTGTCTGAGGCTCATAGGCGGATCTAAACAGAACACAACGTTTGTCTGGGCCTCATAGGCGGATCTGAACAGAACACAACGTTTGTCTGAGGCTCATAGGCGGATCTAAACAGAACACAACGTTTGTCTGAGGCTCATAGGCGGATCTAAACAGAACACAGTATTTGTCTGAGGCTCATAGGCGGATCTAAACAGAACACAGTATTTGTCTGAGGCTCATAGGCGGATCTAAACAGAACACAGTATTTGTCTGGCCTCATAGGCGGATCTAAACAGAACACAGTATTTGTCTGAGGCTCATAGGCGGATCTAAACAGAACACAGTATTTGTCTGAGGCTCATAGGCGGATCTAAACAGAACACAGTATTTGTCTGGGCCTCATAGGCGGATCTAAACAGAACACAAAGTTTGTCTGAAGCTCATAGGCGGATCTAAACAGAACACAACGTTTGTCTGAAGCTCATAGGCGGATCTAAACAGAACACAAAGTTTGTCTGAAGCTCATAGGCGGATCTAAACAGAACACAAAGTTTGTCTGAAGCTCATAGGCGGATCTAAACAGAACACAACCTTTGTCTGAAGCTCATAGGCGGATCTAAACAGAACACAACGTTTGTCTGAAGCTCATAGGCGGATCTGAACAGAACACAAAGTTTGTCTGGGCCTCATAGGCGGATCTGAACAGAACACAAAGTTTGTCTGGGCCTCAGGGGCGGATCTGAACAGAACACAAAGTTTTCTGGGCCTCAGGGGCGGATCTAAACACAACACAATGTTTTCTGGGGTTCGAGGAGCTGTTTAAGGAAAGCAAAATTGTATCTCCTGGCTTTTTGATGAGTTTTTTTTTAATGAAAATGATGACAAAAGTTTATGGTCTGGGTCATCATCATTGCACTCCGGACATGCCCACAGGTGCTCAGACCCCCCCCCCACCCCCACCCCAGCAGCGTCCTGCGTCTGATAGTGCCTGTCCTGTGTTGGTTGATCAGTTGTCTCCCATGTCCATGCCTGCCTCTCCTTCTGCTGGTCTGTATTCCCAGTTCTCTCAGTCTTAGTAGAGATGTAGACTCACTGCCCTCGAAGTCCTCCACTCTGCCTATCTCTCTGGGGGCGTTTAACAATATCAGCTCGTGTAATAGATTGACTATTTATAATTTCTAAGGCACCACTGAAACAAAAATTACTACACACATGGAGACTTGCCAAGACTTCACCATTAAAAGTATAAACCGTGCATGAAACCAGCAGCCCACGAGCAACAGCTGAAACAAATTGTTGCCGGCCGTGAAAGAAAGGGCTGGTCACGGCTTCACTATATCACTATAACAGCATTTACTACTTCTCTGTTCAAAGGGGACCACTGAAATGGTATGACTACTTATCATTTATAGCAGCCACTATAATAGTATTGGCGCCAACTAAAATGGTTTTCTACTGGTTTGATCATTGTCTACTTGTGGAGTACAGTTTCAACTTATACATTTTAGTTGGCGCCAATACTATTATAGTGGCTGCTATAAATGATAAGTACTCATACCATTTCAGTGGTCCCCTGTGAACAGAGAAGTAGTAAATGCTGTTACACTCGATCCAGTCGTTGTCCATCAACAATGATGGCAGAGCCAGGTAGTATATCAGCTCTCTCATCTCCTTGGATGCCCACGTGCCCAAGAACATAGATGAAGGTGATTCTGGGAATCGTTGGTTTCTGCAATGACTAAAGCCACTGCCTGCGTACAGAACCTGCCTCGACCTTCCGGATCATGTTTATGATCGATGTGTATATGACAGCTGCCTTTCAACAGAAAGACATGACAGTTAACAGAAACAACTTCTATGAAGAGATTCCTTCAGGCCAGGATGGCGTTGGAAAGAACAGGTGATTACATTAGAGTCAGGTAGCATACAACAAGTACTCGAGAATCCTGGTAGCTTGGAGACGCTAATACATACAACAAGTACTGGAGAATCCTGGTAGCTTGGAGACGCTAATACATACAACAAGTACTGGAGAATCCTGGTAGCTTGGAGACGCTAATACGTACAACAAGTACTGGAGAATCCTGGTAGCTTGGAGACGCTAATACGTACAACAAGTACTGGAGAATCCTGGTAGCTCGGAGACGCTAATACGTACAACAAGTACTGGAGAATCCTAGTAGCTTGGAGACGCTAATACATACAACAAGTACTGAAGAATCCTGGTAGCTTGGAGACGCTAATACATACAACAAGTACTGGAGAATCCTGGTAGCTTGGAGACGATAATACATACAACAAGTACTGGAGAATCCTGGTAGCTTGGAGACGCTAATACATACAACAAGTACTCGAGAATCCTGGTAGCTTGGAGACGCTAATACATACAACAAGTACTGGAGAATCCTGGTAGCTTGGAGACGCTAATACATACAACAAGTACTGGAGAATCCTGGTAGCTTGGAGACGCTAATACGTACAACAAGTACTGGAGAATCCTGGTAGCTTGGAGACGCTAATACGTACAACAAGTACTGGAGAATCCTGGTAGCTCGGAGACGCTAATACGTACAACAAGTACTGGAGAATCCTAGTAGCTTGGAGACGCTAATACATACAACAAGTACTGAAGAATCCTGGTAGCTTGGAGACGCTAATACATACAACAAGTACTGGAGAATCCTGGTAGCTTGGAGACGCTAATACATACAACAAGTACTGTAGAATCCTGGTAGCTTGGAGACGCTAATACATACAACAAGTACTGGAGAATCCTGGTAGCTTGGAGACGCTAATACATACAACAAGTACTGGAGAATCCTAGTAGCTTGGAGACGCTAATACATACAACAAGTACTGGAGAATCCTGGTAGCTTGGAGACGCTAATACGTACAACAAGTACTGGAGAATCCTGGTAGCTCGGAGACGCTAATACGTACAACAAGTACTGGAGAATCCTGGTAGCTCGGAGACGCTAATACGTACAACAAGTACTGGAGAATCCTAGTAGCTTGGAGACGCTAATACATACAACAAGTACTGGAGAATCCTGGTAGCTTGGAGACGCTAATACATACAACAAGTACTGGGGAATCCTAGTAGCTTGGAGACGCTAATACGTACAACAAGTACTGGAGAATCCTAGTAGCTTGGAGACGCTAATACATACAACAAGTACTGGAGAATCCTGGTAGCTTGGAGACGCCAATACATACAACAAACTGAGCAACCCACAAAACAGTAATCAAAGCTAGAATTTCTGGATTTACGTACCTGGAGCTAGGACTTTAGTTTCGGACACTAGTTGAACTAACAAGCACAAGAAACCACAAAGACAAGGGCCAGTGTAGGTTTAGCCATAATGCCAAACCTGCGTAAACCTAGAGGCCTGGAAGGGCAGAGGGCCCGGCATCACTGTTTCATGTGCCGATAGTTTGCAACTTGTAGTGCCTTGCCAGCGCACATGGGCTACATATCGGGGGCGGGCATGGGGTTGTTACTAAGTTTAAACTAGCAGACCTGGCTTATGGCTACTCTGTCACTGGTGAGGACACGAAGACATGGCTTATGGCTACTCTGTCACTGGTAATAACACGAAGACCTGGCTTATGGCTACTCTGTCACTGGTGAGGACACGAAGACATGACTTATGGCTACTCTGTCAATGGTAATAACACGAAGACATGACTTATGGCTACTCTGTCACTGGTAATAACACGAAGACATGACTTATGGCTACTCTGTCAATGGTAATAACACGAAGACATGGCTTATGGCTACTCTGTCACTGGTGAGGACACGAACAAGAAAAGAAAAAGGAGAAAACGAAAAATAAAAAGGGGACGGGACGTAGGGGGAACGGGGCAAGCCAACGTTTCTCAACTTTTCTGGATCATGCCCAACCTCAGCGTTTCAAATACTCTGATGTCAACCCCCCAACCCCTCCCCCAGCACAATATTCAATCAAGTTCTGAAGAAGCATAATATAAATATATTCTAACTGTCCCCCAACATATTCACATTGCCCTCCCCCGCTTGAGACGTAGACCCCGCGTTGGGAAACACTGAGGGTAAGCAGACAATCTGTTTACAGTTGGGAAACACTGAGGGTAAGCAGACAATCTGTTTACAGTTGGGAAACACTGAGGGTAAGCAGACAATCTGTTTACAGTAAAGTGCAGTAAGAGTAATGCACGAAAACACTTTTTTTATGTCACATGCAACAAATAACACGACATCATCGTCACCGATATATACAGTCAAAAAGTGTAAGTATTCAGGTGTCTAGAAGCACGCGGGCACAGTTTGTCTGACTTAATCCAGGTCGGTGGGATTTTGTTAAATCTGTGTCATTGTAAAACCAGTGTGACTTTTTTGTTACATGCGCATGCGCACATGTCAGGGCCAGTCACTCCTCTGGCTTGTATTTATGTCCCTTCGTTCTGTGTTGACATCTATACCTTTTCCTGGGTTTATTTTGTGTCTCTATTTGCTGTGGAATTCTCTCTCTCTCTCTCTCTCTCTCTCTCTCTCTCTCCGCCTTACTTTGGTCACTGTTTATTAAGTCTAACATTAAACATAGTCTAAAAAAACTGTCTTCTTCCTAAACCCAAGCTTGATTTGTACAAGAAAAGCCTTGCATACTCTGCTGTTCAGCTCTGGAACTCCCTCCCTTACCATTTAAAATCCATTAGTAGTACTTCATCATTTAACTCAAACCTTTTCCAACATTTACTTGCTTGTAATTATATGCCTCCATAGAATAACCAGTAGTCTCTCAACCCATGGCTCGCCAGCCATCAAATTCTAAAAGAACATAATTCTAAAAGTAACTTGTTAGATCTTGTTAGAAATTATTTTAATGAATGTTAAAGAATATATGTTAGAAGAACTGTACTGATATTGTATTTTTGTTTATGCGTATACGTGAGTATGCGCGCACGCTATTTTGTTAGGTTAATTACTTCTTTTCTTATACTGTGAATGTAACAGTTTAACTTTGCACTCCTTTGATATGTTTTTTCCTCATGTAATTTGTGTACTTCTATTAAATCGCGTGTGTGGGAAGAATGAAAGATGGAGTGATAAAAGCCAGAATGTAAGACGGGCCTGCGTGCCCAATTCTTTACGATTTAAAAATAAAGATCATTCCTCTCTCTCTCTCTCTCTCTCTCTCTCTCTCTCACTCACTGGCTCATACGCACATATAAACACATACATATAAGGCTTACTCTTTTTTTCTATCACAATCACTGTATCAATTTGACCTGTGTCACACCGACCTATACACTCTGTCACGTCATGTTTTTTGACACTGCTATTTAAAGTTGACCACGCCTCCTTGTACCATGGCCCTGCCTAACTCCACACTTTACCATGTTTCCTTCATGCGTATACAGGGCCACTGAGGGGAGGGGAGGGGAGGGGGTCCGGCCGGTGCAGTGATCCTTTGGCCCGTAGTTCTCCATGTTTTAAGGGTGGGGTTGGAGGGAGTGAAAAGGTTCCCCCAGTTTGGGGAGGGAGGGAATGATTTTTAACCGAATTACAATTTCTCTCGGTGGCCATATTTGTGCGTTTTGCCTGTGTATACATATATAAATACATACTTGTACATACATGCATGTGTACACACAACTGTTGTCATTCTGGAAATATTTTGAGAAAATCCTACGCTTTTTTTTTTTACAAGTTATTTTTAGTCCAAGGTCAAGTTACGTTATTTAAAGCTGACCAATCAAATCTGTGGGAAAAGCGGTCATGTTTTTTTTTTTTTACCCACCAATCAAAACACTTCATTATTTTTTTCTCATCTTGAAAAAGTCAATATCCACCTTTTTGTGGTATTTTTTTTCTATGAAACTTATAAATTATGTCTTTCTACAAAAGTCATTAATGTCAATGTCTAACTTATTTCATGCTGTATTTTTTAAAAGTGGAAAGAAAAAGCGAGATCCCCAGTACGTCCCAGTTTCTGACGAAGAAAGATACAACCTTCTGAAGGCTTTGATTCAGAGAGCGGCCATTGAGAATGCTTCTTCTTAGGTAAGTGGGTTTTTTTCCCTCCTCCAATATACAAATCCCAGATAGGACACCATACAAAGATTAGCTTGAGATTCTCAGATTGTAAACTACAGAGGGCACTACTTAAGAGGAAATGACAATAAAAGATTACTAGCTCTCGTTTGACTTCAGCCCTTCAAACAGCGTTTCTAAAAAGAATTTTTAAAACATTATAATAGTTTTGTTCCATTATTGGGAGTTCGCAATTTTTAAAACGATGTAAACTCTAAAAATAGGCATCGCGTCATTTTCCAATCAAAAATGTCGCCCATACTGGATTTTTAAAAAAATTCCTTTTATTTTGGTGCTATTTTATAGTGTAAGGAAAAAAAAAGAAACTCTGCTGTATAATTCTAGTTAACTGAGAAACATCTAGAAGCCCCCCGCCCCCAACCCTCTCAACTGAGCATTACAAACAAAAAGCTGTACCAAAGTTGTGCTATCTTTACTTCTTTCTGGACCACAATGTTGGGGAATAAACGAAGGAAGAAATGGACAAATTATTCCCATTTTACACAGTCCGTCTCAAACAGATTTTAAATATTTGCTGACAACAAACAATACATAAGACCCAACGGCTGGGAGCAGACAAATATCATGTAAATAATCATTTTAAAAAAGCCAGCAACATCATTGCTAGAACAGCCATGGAATATAACACCCGAAGAAAATGGAAAGATTTGAGAACACGAGGCCAAGAACTATAGAAGCTTTGAATGGTAGCATTAAACATGGCTGGAGCATCATACAATGAGAGGGTGTAGCTGTCCACAAAGATCCCCACAGTATGTAATATTACACCAGTCGCTTAGGTTACAGCTTAGACGCGGAACAAATTCAGCAAGAAGCGCTGTATCAGGAGCTGGCATTATAAGCTAGCTAGGCATCCGGCCAGGTCGCAGACTTTACAGGAGGCCATTAGTGACCTTATGGGAACAGTTTCATGCAGACTGTTTAAAAAATGTTACTACAAGGCATGTTTTTTTATGTATGAATTTTAGTTCTTTTATGGCGCAAGTGTTTAGTCTTGCTTACAATGTAAACTAGCCAGGCAGCAGTCATAAATGTAAACTAGCCAGGCAGTAGTCATAAATGTAAACTAGCCATGCACCAGTCATAAATGTAAACTGGCCAGGCAGCAGTCATAAATGTAAACTAGCCAGGCACCAGTCATAAATGTAAACTAGCCAGGCAGCAGTCATAAATGTAAACTAGCCAGCCAGCAGTCATAAATGTAAACTGGCCAGGCAGCAGTCATAAATGTAAACTAGCCAGGCAGCAGTCATAAATGTAAACTAGCCAGGCAGCAGTCATAAATGTAAACTAGCCAGCCAGCAGTCATAAATGTAAACTGGCCAGGCAGCAGTCATAAATGTAAACTAGCCAGGCAGCAGTCATAAATGTAAACTAGCCATGCAGCAGTCATAAATGTAAACTAGCCAGCCAGCAGTCATAAATGTAAACTGGCCAGGCAGCAGTCATAAATGTAAACTAGCCAGGCAGTACTCCTAATTGTAAACTAGCCGGACAGTAGTCATAAATGTAAACTAACCAGGCGTTGATCTAAATGTAAACTTGCCAGGCGCCGACCCTGACTATAAACTAACCTTATACTAGGTTGAGTCAAACGTTCGCCACGTTTCTGTAGTGTTTCACAGCTGCCACACAGTCAAGCCACACACCTATCTGTGCTGCCCGTGGTACGTAATGTTGATGACGCTGTAACTTCTCTCTTTAAAATACAGTCCATAATTTCCGATGGTCTTCTGCCATCTCTCAGCCAGTGCGAGGAGTCCTCGTTGGCACCACTGGGCAGGCTCTGGGGTCAAGAAATCTCTCTTCCAGTGAACTGAACTGCCGCCCTTGAAAGGACTGTGCTATCGTGAGGACTAAATGGCAGTCAGAGGGTGCAGAGTACGGTGGGTGGGACAGGACCTGATTCCTTCCATTTTCTTGAGCTGTCCACGGACCACGTTGGAAGTGGACGCTGACGTGCTGTCCTGCTGGAGAAGTACCCGCTTCCTTTTGATGAGTGCTTGGTACCGGGTGCTCAGAGCATCAGACAACGGCTTCAGCTGCTCAACACAGATTCCCGTCCATGGAGCGACCAGATGGAACCAGTTCCCACTTCGTTCCGGCTCTTCTCTAGCAGGAAGGAAATCAGGATCTGGAGAAGACTGCGGGCTTTGTCATGTCGACGGGGATCAGGATCTGGAGAAGACTGCGGGCTTTGTCATGTCGACGGGGATCAGGATCTGGAGAAGACTGCGGGCTTTGTCATGTCGACGGGGATCAGGATCTGAAGAAGACTGCGGGCTTTGTCATGTCGACAGAGATCAGGAGCTGATATGACCAAAAACCTCGAACACAGAAGAAGAAGAATGACTTTAAAAAATGAGTATGCACATTTTTAGAATGACGTTACAAATGTCAGTACATAGACAGGAATCTGGACCGAAATTAGGCTCTCGAAAACCGTGACGAACTTTTGATTCACCGTAATACAGAAAAGATGCTAAGAAAAGACAACAATTCAGGAAATTCATTTTAAAAATTAAAAGAAAAAAAAACCAAGAGAATGGAGAACACAGAAAGCAGATATTTTCTTGGCTTGCGTAGAAAAACATTTCCCGTCAGAGATGTTCCATATTCCACAGATACACAACAGGGAATCAAAGAGTAAAGGCAACATATCCTTTAGAGCAACTAAATATGACGGTTATATCATTTCTCCACATAGTCCCCCCTGAAGGCCAAAGCACTTCTTGTATCACTCCGCGAACTTCTTCATTCCTTGGGAAAAGAAACTTTCCGGCCGCTCCTTAATCCAGCTCTGCGCCGCCTCATTAGCCTCGTCATCAGAGGCGAACCTGTCACCGCGTAGTCTCTTTAAGTGACAGAAGACATGATAATCGCATGGCGCCAGACCAGGGCTGTCAGGGGGATCGGGAAGAAGTGTGCAGCCTCAGTGGCTCCACCACCGTGTTTGGGACGCATTGTCATGGCGCAGCATAACTGTTTTCCTGTTTTCCGCAGCAATCCTCTTCTTTGCACGTCTCAGGTCCTCTCTCGTCATAGCACGGCACTTTTGTACCGAGCCAACATCCTAATCAGGTTTCGCTCCATCTGCCTCAAGAAATCTTATTACAAGTCACTGCTAAAAAATGGTGCAATCCCCCAGCGGAGCGTCCATATTTGTCATTTGACCTTGGCGTCAGCTAGACAAAGGGCAGAGCGCTGTGCTTGTACGTGTTCAGTTACCAATCAGCTGCTGCGAACGTATTGCGTCAGTTTCTGTTGGTCATGGTTACCTCGTAATTTTCGAGTTGCTTTTACTTTTTTATTCTCCATCGTGTCTTTTCTGAGCAAGGCTAGCGGAAGTTCAGAGACGTGTCTTTTCTGAGCAGGGCTAGCGGAAGCTCAGAGACGTGTCTTTTCTTAGTGGAGCTAGCGGAAGTTCAGAGACGTGTCTTTTCTTAGTGGAGTTAGCGGAAGCTCAGAGACATGTCTTTTCTTAGTGGAGTTAGCGGAAGCTCAGAGACGTGTCTTTTCTTAGTGGAGTTAGCGGAAGCTCAGAAGCGTATCTTTTCTTAGTGGGGCTAGTGGAAGCTCAGAGACGTGTCTTTTCTTAGTGGAGCTAGCGGAAGCTCAGAAGCGTGTCTTTTCTTAGTGGGGCTAGCGGAAGCTCATAGACGTGTCTTTTCTTAGTGGAGTTAGCGGAAGCTCAGAGACGTGTCTTTTCTTAGTGGAGTTAGCGGAAGCTCAGAGACGTGTCTTTTCTTAGTGGAGCTAGCGGAAGCTCAGAGACGTGTCTTTTCTTAGTGGAGCTAGCGGAAGCTCAGAGACGTGTCTTTTCTTAGTGGGGCTAGCGGAAGCTCAGAGACGTGTCTTTTCTTAGTGGGGCTAGCTGAAGCTCAGAGACGTGTCTTTTCTTAGTGGGGCTAGCGGAAGCTCAGAGACGTGTCTTTTCTTAGTGGGGCTAGCGGAAGCTCAGAGACGTGTCTTTTCTTAGTGGGGCTAGCGGAAGCTCAGAGACGTGTCTTTTCTTAGTGGGGCTAGCTGAAGCTCAGAGACGTGTCTTTTCTTAGTGGAGCTAGCGGAAGCTCAGAGACGTGTCTTTTCTGAGTGGAGTTAGCGGAAGCACAGAGACATGTCTTTTCTGAGTGGAGTTAGCGGAAGCTCAGAGACATGTCTTTTCTGAGTGGAGTTAGCGGAAGCTCAGAGACATGTCTTTTCTGAGTGGAGTTAGCGGAAGCTGGGAGGGAAAGAAAAAAAAAACGGAAGGGAAAGAGAGAATGTTGGTTTGTGATGATTACTGGCAAGCAAAGTTATGACTTTAAAGAAACGACATGGACAAGAAAATTAAAATATAACTGACTGGAGATAGCTTGAGCGGTGTGAGTGTGTGTGTGTGTGCGTGTGAGTGTTTGTGTGCGTGTGTGTGCATGCGTAGGGCAGGGGTAGACTACCCATTAGGTCGAACAAGCTGAAGCCTCGAAAAAGGGGTGAAGGGAAATAACTCTCTGCAAAGTACACTTATGAATCGCATATCACATAAACGCTGTAGGAATGAGAGGCGGGGCCCTTACTAAGTTTAATCATGGGCGATGTGTGATGGTCAATCCGTCACACGTGTGTGTGTGTGTGTGTGGGGGGGGGGGGTCTGTAATGAGTAGAGAGAAGAAAAGAAAACATGAAGTAACAACTAAAAGAAATAATGAGACAACATTTTACTTCAGAATATCTGTGCTCTCTCTGCGAAGAATGTTAATATATGTTAGAAGAACTACACTTACTGGCACGGAAGGTTCCGTGAGTCATATTTTGTAGACTTGGAAAACAAGAATTAGCATCATCGCTTCTCGGCCTTTTGGCTATTTTAATCAACAAACCCTCACCACACACGTGGTAAAATTATCTAGCAAGCCCATGCGGGCATAAAAAAAAAGGTACTATGATCAACAAGATGGTCCTTCCGTCCAGGCTGAGATTTTAACATAAAAACCCTCACCACTGCGAGGTGGTACAGATATCTAGCAGCACCATGTGGTGTACAACTAAAAAAAAAAAAAACTGAAAATGTGGGGCGCGCGCTATTTTGTTAGGTTAATTACTTCTGCTCTTATACCGTGAATGTAATAGTTTCATCTTGCAATCTTCTGATACGATTTGTTTGCCCTAATGTAATTTGTATACTTGTATTACATCGAGTTTGTGGGAAGAATGAAAGATGGAGTGATGAAGGGCAGAATGTAAGACGGGCCTGCGTGCCCAGTTCTTTACCTTTTAAAAAAAAATCATTCGTTCATTCTCCCTCCAGGTTCCTTCAAGTTCGGCCACTCAGCAAAGACGAACGAGCACAACAACTACCACACACAAAGACAAGATGAAAGATTACAACAACTACCACACACAAAGACAAGATGAAAGAGTACAACAACTACCACACACAAAGACAAGATGAAAGAGTACAACAACTACCACACACAAAGACAAGATGAAAGAGTACAACAACTACCACACACAAAGACAAGATGAAAGAGTACAACAACTACCACACACAAAGACAAGATGAAAGACATTAAAAATGTTGTGTTTATCGTTATATTTTACCGGATACTGAAATAAACACAAACAATTCCTACAATCTTCTTCTTCTTTGTTATCACATCACGGTCAGTGGCGACTCCTTTGCTCAATGACAATGATGATGTTTGTGGTGATAACGATGTTAGTGGTGGTGATGATGTTAATAATGAAATTAGTGGTGGTTATGATGGTAATAATGAAATTAGTGGTGGTTATGATGGTGACCGATCCCTTCTCTTCCCATGATTCTTCTTCTTGTAACCGATCCCTTCTCTTCCCATGATTCTTCTTCTTGTAACCGATCCCTTCTCTTCCCATGATTCTTCTTCTTGTAACCGATTCCTTCTCTCTCTCTATGAATCTTCTTCTAGTAACCGATTCCTTCTCTGTCCATGATTCTTCTTCTAGTAACCGATTCCTTCTCTTCCCATGATTCTTCTTCTAGTAACCGATTCCTTCTCTTCCCATGATTCTTCTTCTAGTAACCGATTCCTTATCTTGCCATGACTCTTCTTCTAGTAACCGATTCCTTCTCTTCCCATGATTCTTCTTCTAGTAACCGATTCCTTATCTTGCCATGACTCTTCTTCTAGTAACCGATTCCTTCTCTTCCCATGATTCTTCTTCTAGTAACCGATTCATTCTCTTGCCATGACTCTTCTTCTAGTAACCGATTCCTTCTCTCTCCATGATTCTTCTTCTAGTAACCGATTCCTTCTCTTCCCATGACTCTTCTTCTAGTAACCGATTCCTTCTCTTCCCATGATTCTTCTTCTAGTAATCGATTCCTTCTCTTGCCATGACTCTTCTTCTAGTAACCGATTCCTTCTCTTCCCATGATTCTTCTTCTAGTAACCGATTCCTTCTCTTGCCATGACTCTTCTTCTAGTAACCGATTCCTTCTCTTCCCATGATTCTTCTTCTATCTTCATTTCCCTCACCTACTTTTGCATTGAAGTCGCCAAAAATGAGTAGCATATCATGCTTTGGTATTGTTTCTACTGTGGCTTGGAGGCTGTTGTAAAAATCTTTTAATTCCTCTTCAGCTGCTTCTGTTGCTGCATAACAAACTATAACAGGCAGCTTCGTGAATCTTGAGTGAATCTACCAAAAATAGCACTAAGATGGACACCACAGGGGAACAGAAGTAAGGGTAGACCAAAGGAGACATGGAGAAGAACAACAGAGAGGATGTTGAGCAATAGAGGGCTCACCTGGGTAAGAGTGGAAAAAAAGGCGAAGGATAGACGTTTCTGGAAAACCCTTGTGGAAGCCCTATGTGCCTTGGGCACTTAAGGAGAGAGAGAGAGAGAGAGAGAGAGAGAGAGAGAGAGATGATGTTAATAATGAAACTAGAGCTGGTTATGATAGTAATGGTGATGATGATTGTAGTAGTGGTGATTATGATGGTGATGATCATAGTAGCAGTGATGATGATGATGACAGTAATAATGATATTAGTGGTGATATTGATGATGGTAGTGGGATGATGATGGTAATGATGACAGCAACTGGTGATTATGGTGCTAGTGATGATGCTGTAATGGTTGTCCATTTCTCCTAGATGGGACAGAAAGTAAGAAAAATGAAAACTGAGTTACATTGCTTCTTTCATGAACTCTCAGCCTGTTCCATGCCGTATAGGGTATGATCCTACGTAACCTATAAGATTTACTGCCACAAAATCAATCACAGTTTTAGCATACAGTTCCTTGACTTATCCCATGGCATCAAGCTATATAGTGGATGTGGTATCAGTGCCAAGTTTTCCTGTAGGCTGAATATGGACTACAATCAGCTTACATATGATCTTCAAATCTTGAAATCTTATACTGACTTTTGCAACTACTAAGAAAACATATTCAACAACAAGGAAGGAACTGTCTGCAATAGCATTTAATGAAAAACAAACTCTGTGTGTGTGTGCGTATGTGCATGCATGTGTGTGTCTCTCTCTCCCCGTCAGCGTGATTGCTCAGTGTACAAGAATGACAAAAACATGATTTAAATTTCTCAAATATTTCCATGCACCACAAAAAAAATGATCTGTGCACCACAAAATGATGATCCCCACATCACCAAAAGATGATTCACTCACCACCATAAGATAATCCATCTCTTCTTACATCTGACATCCTTCCTATGCCGTTAAACGTCACATAGGGATCGCATAGATGTTTGCCAAGTTTTCCTGTTCTCAGCGAGCCTTTCAACTTCATCAAGGGATGTTATGCCCACTAAACTGGCTTCTCTTAACAATGTCCTCTTTAGAGTTTCACGCGGTCGACCTCTTTTTCTTTGGCCTGCTGTGCTCCACTTGATAGCTTGTTTTGGTATTCTGTGATTGTTTCTTCTCATCATATGGCCTACATATGTCCATCTTCTTTTTCTGATCACCCATGAGACAGGTTGTTGTTTGCTCATCTGTCTTATCTCTGCATTGTTTTTTTTTAATTCGTTCCACTTTATACCAACTATTTTCCTTAGGCATTTGTTTTCAAAAGTCTAATTTCCATGTACTACCACCAAAATATGATGAGTACACCACTAAAAGATGATCTACACATCATCAGAACTTGATTTATGGGCCACCAAAAGACAACTCACACACCATCAGAACTTGACCCACACACCACAAACGAGACACATACCACAGTGTGACAATCACTGCTTTTTTTCTCTTAAATCTTTAAAGCAAGAAAAACAAGCTGAACATACCTGACAGTTTCACCTTTTAGTCTTGACATGTCACAGCAACACACACATACAAGTTTACAGCTGTGCACCGACTTACAGCCACACTGACTTGAGGGGGTTCAGCCATAAGTCAATTTAGCCACAAGCTGGTTGCTACAAGGGGAAGGTCAGGCACATGTTGCAAGACAAACAAACATATTTACTTCCAATTTCAAATATGAACAGAACCCAAATCAGCACTATAACTATGTCAAAATGAATCATAAAATGAATCCTAATACATGAAATTGCAACAAAAAATCATACCGAAATAAGTTTTCAATGATGCACAAAAGTGTACACATGCATACATTCTGTGCTCACTAAAGAGCATGCTTGGTGGCCATGATGCTGCTTATTTGAATGAAACAACAAAACATCACCTCACAAGTTAAATGTTCCATAGCAGCAAGGCAATGGAATACAGGAAGTGGACAATCAAGGATGCAGCACTGGAATAATATATAACTGTAGGATCTCAGCCATCAGTACAGACAACTGTAATTCTATCAGATGCAAGTTGGTGGACAACTGCATCATGGTGCAAAACCAGTTTTAAACTTATTTCACATCAATAAACATCAGTCAACACCACCATTGACCAGTCACAGTTTTAGCATATGTTTCTACATAACCAATGAGGTCCACTGCCAGAGATCCACCATAGCCTTCTAACACATACAACAGCTTCTTAGTCTGAATCACCATTACTGCCTTTAGATCTGATGTGCCGTTTGACATTTTTCCGTGACTTGAATGTAGCCGATCCGGTGCTGGTTTCTGGAAGACTCTCCTCAAGTTCAGCTTCTTTTGGGACATTTTCTGCTTTAGTATCTTCGGGGTCCTTATCGACAGCATCCTCGAGGTCGTTATCAACAGCATCCTGCAGGATAAGGTGTCTTGCAGGAGTTTCAGTGGTGTTCTTTGTGAATGATTTTTCTGCTTCATTAGACTGATTTTTATTTTGTTTTTTATGAGAAAAAGTTATCTTCCCCTGGGAGCAGGCAGCATTATTCACGTCAAATTTTTGTTCTTCATCCGATGATTCAGCTCGCTGTCTCTCTCTCTCTAGTTTACGACCTTCCAGGAATTCATAAGCTGCTCTCTGATTGGTCCTTTCAGACATATCTTTGTCAGATATGTCTTCAAGAGTGTAGTGGGTGTACTTTTCTGGATGCTTTTTGAAATCTGGAACTTGCTGACGATTTAACTTTTGTGGGGGTCGAGAGGGCCTTTTAAAATTCCAATCCCTACTCCGATCTGCGTCCATGTCACTGGATCTGTTTGGAGATCGACTGTGGGATCTTGGCTCGTAATCTGACTCTCTTGTTTCACTAAGATGCTGTCGTCTGCGTGAGCCCTCGGCACAGGAATCCCCGCTCTTCGTTCCAGTGTGAGCGCTAAAATCATCATCTTCATCCCCTGGGTCATGTTTTATTAATCCAGTATCATCCTTGTCTCGAGATGATGCGGTTGCTTTTAAAAATGCTGCGTGTTTGTCTTCTAATGCTCCCAAGCTAGCAAACACATCAAGACTGCGGGAGACAAACGAGTCTGTGCCTGATCGGAGACTAAAACTTGTCTTCTCTTCTTCCTCCATGTATACAATCTATAAATGAAGAAAAAGTACGCTAAAATTATATTACGTTGGTTCATCTAAGTGGAAGAAGTAACAAAATTATAACAGGCCTTGTTCAGTCAAGTGTAGGAAACTGAGATCATAATAGAGCATACAGCTGTGAGGAAGAAACAGAGAGGTGATAACATTACTTACAACTAAACTGAAGCAATAGAGAGATGATAACGTTACCTACAGCTAAACTGAAGCAACAGAGTGATGATAACGTTACTACAGCTAAACTGAAGCAACAGAGAGATGATAACGTTACTTACAGCTAAACTGAAGCAACAGAGAGATGATAACATTACATACAGCTAAACTAAAGCAACAGAGATATGATAACGTTACTTACAGCTAAACTGAAGCAACAGAGAGATGATAAGATTACTTACAGCTAAACTGAAGCAACAGAGAGATGATAAGATTACTTACAGCTAAACTGAAGCAACAGAGAGATGATAAGATTACTTACAGCTAAACTGAAGCAATAGAGAGATGATAAAACTACTTACAGTTAACTGAGGCAATAAAGAGAATGATAAGATTACTTACAGCTAAACTGAAACAATAAAGAAATGATAACATTACTTACAGCTAAACTGAAACAATAAAGAAATGATAACATTACTTACAGCCAAGTACAAGAATTAGGAAGTTGAAAACAGGACATATATTGGTTCAGTTAAGCGAAATGCTAACAGGACACATGTAACTACTCAGTGCTGAATCAAATAAACCGTATATAACAGAAGATGCAGGCACAGAACAAGCAGGTCAACATATTAAGCATAATGATTCTATCACGCAAACAGACACTCAGCTTTTAAAATCCACTTGTTCTTTGATTTCTTTCACTAGATCTGCTACTTTCCCCATTTATGCCACTTGGTCAGTTTGTGAAGATATTATTCATATGGACAGTTTGTTAGGAGTTGCAGGAGGAATTTGGAAGGGGGGGGGGTGGTGATGGAATAGCAATGGTTAAAAAAAAAACACACACACACATAAAATAGTTCATCAGAAAATATATAATAAACACACGCTCATCATAGAAATAATGAAACTTCTCATTAATCAAGAAGGAAAAATATATGTAGAATGAACAGCTGTTGAAGAAGTACACCATTTTGATACCTTGGGAGCTACATAGACCAGGATGGTGACACCAGAAAGGAAGTTAGAATTAGAACTGCAAAAGCAGCATTGACCTTCAAGAATCTTGAGAACATATGGTATTCAAAAGTTATAAGCATAAAAACCAAGTTAAGACTATTCAATTCAAATATCCACCCTCATTTATGCATGCGAAAAGTGGAAAACTAAAGAAATAAACAAGAAATTAAACTCTTCTGAAAAGAAATGACTAAGGAAAATACCTGGTATAAAGTGGAACGAATTCAAGAACAATGCAGAGATAAGACAGATGAACAAACAACCTGTCTCATGGGTGATCAGAAAAAGATAGACATATGTCAGTCACGTGATGAAAATAAACTGTCAGAGAATCCCAAAACAAGATATCAGGTGGAACACAACAGGTCTAAGAAAAAGACGTCGACCACATGAAACTCTAAAGAGGATATTGTTAAGAGAGGCCATTTTAGTGGCCTTGATGAGGTTGAAAAGCTTGCCGAAAACAGGAAAATTTGGCAAACTACCATGTGACATTTAGCAGCACGTGAAGATTGTAAGATGTAAGATCATGCTCCAATCCTCAATCACCTCAAACACTATATGTCCCTCTTTGTAAACATAATATGGTGGATAAAAACACATTATATCTGGTTTGGTTTACCACATATTTCATGACATAAGTGTTGTCCTGCATGTGGACTTCCTAAAATCGAGGAAAATAAGTCATTTCCTTCCATCCACCAAGAATACAGGCTAAAGCACTGTGATACTCGGAACCCCTTGTGGTCCTTTCGTGGATCTCGTGTGGTCTATTTTGGACCACACAGGGGACAACGGGACCTAACGAGGACCACAGGCGTGAATTCAGTAGGTTCACAGTGCGGTTTTTGGTGGTAGAAGTGAACGAAGAAGAAGAAAGAAGAAGATTTCCTTCCATCTTGTCATTATATATGAGACAACAAAGGCAGGTTTCTATCTATCACTGTGGAGAAACGCTGATATTCTTACTCTGAGCCAATATTCCCTCTAAGGGGTTGCAGTATGTGTGCAAAGTATTCAGCTCATGTGCAAAAAAAAAATACTGTGTGCGCAAATCTGCGTAAAGCAACATAATATATAGTGTGTGTATATATATATAAAAAAGAAAGATCTGAAACTCATCACAAACATATACTGGCAGCAATCAGCAGCAATGAAGGTTGAGAACCAAATAGGAGCATTCCAAGACATAAAACTGGGAGTGAGACAAGGATGTGTTCTATCTCCTGACCTCTTCTCCTTGTACAGCGAAAACATAATGAGAAATATAGAGAACATGCCAGGAATATCAACTGGTGGGTACAATCTTAACAACTTAAGATATGCAGACGACACAGTTCTGATTGCTAAAAGTGAAGGGGAACTACATGCTCTTCTGAAAAGAAATGACTAAGGAAAATACCTGGTATAAAGTGGAACGAATTCAAGAACAATGCAGAGATAAGACAGATGAACAAACAACCTGTCTCATGGGTGATCAGAAAAAGATAGACATATGTCAGTCACGTGATGAAAATAAACTGTCAGAGAATCCCAAAACAAGATATCAGGTGGAACACAACAGGTCTAAGAAAAAGACGTCGACCACATGAAACTCTAAAGAGGATATTGTTAAGAGAGGCCATTTTAGTGGCCTTGATGAGGTTGAAAAGCTTGCCGAAAACAGGAAAATTTGGCAAACTACCATGTGACATTTAGCAGCACGTGAAGATTGTAAGATGTAAGATCATGCTCCAATCCTCAATCACCTCAAACACTATATGTCCCTCTTTGTAAACATAATATGGTGGATAAAAACACATTATATCTGGTTTGGTTTACCACATATTTCATGACATAAGTGTTGTCCTGCATGTGGACTTCCTAAAATCGAGGAAAATAAGTCATTTCCTTCCATCCACCAAGAATACAGGCTAAAGCACTGTGATACTCGGAACCCCTTGTGGTCCTTTCGTGGATCTCGTGTGGTCTATTTTGGACCACACAGGGGACAACGGGACCTAACGAGGACCACAGGCGTGAATTCAGTAGGTTCACAGTGCGGTTTTTGGTGGTAGAAGTGAACGAAGAAGAAGAAAGAAGAAGATTTCCTTCCATCTTGTCATTATATATGAGACAACAAAGGCAGGTTTCTATCTATCACTGTGGAGAAACGCTGATATTCTTACTCTGAGCCAATATTCCCTCTAAGGGGTTGCAGTATGTGTGCAAAGTATTCAGCTCATGTGCAAAAAAAAAATACTGTGTGCGCAAATCTGCGTAAAGCAACATAATATATAGTGTGTGTATATATATATAAAAAAGAAAGATCTGAAACTCATCACAAACATATACTGGCAGCAATCAGCAGCAATGAAGGTTGAGAACCAAATAGGAGCATTCCAAGACATAAAACTGGGAGTGAGACAAGGATGTGTTCTATCTCCTGACCTCTTCTCCTTGTACAGCGAAAACATAATGAGAAATATAGAGAACATGCCAGGAATATCAACTGGTGGGTACAATCTTAACAACTTAAGATATGCAGACGACACAGTTCTGATTGCTAAAAGTGAAGGGGAACTACATGCTCTTCTGGATATCGTGGTTCGTAAAAGTAAAAGTAAAGATCTCTACCTGAATAAAAAGAAGACTGAAGTGATGGTCATCTCAAAGAAAAGAATATCACTAAAATGTAGCATTACCATCGATAGCACAAATATGAAACAAGTTGATAGATTCAAGTACTTATCATCATCATCATCATCATCAGGTGCCGTGCCGACAGGCATTGGCTATTATGCTTCTCCAGAGTACACGATCCTTCATGCAGGCCATCAGCTCAGTTGGTGATCTCCTCTCACACCATCCCGTCAGACTGCCCAGTATCACTTCTCTTGGTCTTCCTCTTGATCTTCTTTCTTCTATTTTTCCTATTGTTATAATATTTTCAATGCCCCCTCTTCTCACTGCATGTCCTATGAAAGTACATTGTCTCTCTCTCTTATCTTTTTGACAAGATTTTTTTGTCTCTCCAGCTCTTCTCATACATTCTTCATTAGTTATTTCTGCTGTCCAGGGGATTCGCAACATTCTTCTAATAAACCACATTTCTGCTGCTTCCAATGATTTTTATGCAGACTTGCCTATTGTCCATGATTCACTTCCATATAACAAGATAGGTTCAATATAGCATTTTAGGACTCGTTTTCTAACATTCGTTGATAAGGATGTGTTGGATAATATGTTTCTCATTCTCTGAAATCCAGTCTTTGCTTGGCCTATTCTGTTCCTAATTTCTGTTCTGCATTTCCCATCTGAAGTTATTACTGCTCCAAGGTATTTGAATTTTGGACCTGCTTTAGAACAATTATAACAGCTGATGGGAAACGTCACAACAAAATAAAAAGCAGACATGCTCAGACCAAGTCAGCATTCCAGACAATGAGAAACATCTTGTGCAACAGATCCATATCAATGGAAACAAAATTCCAAGTACTTAAATGTTACATTGGGCCAATTCTGTTTTATGGATGTGAAGCATGGTCCATGAATAAGAGATTACAGCCAGAAATGGAGGCCATGGAATTGTGGTATATAAGAAGGATGTTGAAGGTACCATGGACAGCTAAGAAAACCAATGAAGAAGTCTTAAGAGAGGCTGGAGTTAAAATGCAAATTACAGCAAAGATCTGAGGCAGACAAGCGAGATTTGTAGGATATTTCCTGAGAAGAGGAAAATTGGAACACATTGTGGCAACTGGAAAAACTGAGGGAAGAAGAGACAGAGGAAGACAGAGAGAGAGAGGCTACTGGATGGATTGTCAGTGTGGGTAGGAAGAAAGTCACTGGCGGATCTCATAATCAAGTCTAAAGACAGGGAATTGTGGAGAGAAATGATCGCCTACGCCACGTGGCATGGCACATTAAATGTACATTTAATAACAGTATAGACCTGCTGTACTTTTCAGCAGTGGAAATTTATCTGCCCATTTATTCTCTGTGTGCCCACTTGCCTCGTCACGATTCTGCTACAGTACTACTGAAACTATGCGATAAAAGACCAGTTGAAACATCCGATCTGAAAGTAATTTCTTAACAAGAAAGATACATTAAAAGAAAAACATGTACCATCATTGTATCTTTCTTGATCACGATTATAGCTCGGAGTAACATCTGGAAACTGGAAAGTAAAAGTAGCAGTTTCTTTTGCGCTGCTCCCAAAATTGTGTGCACAGTATGATTTTTTTCTGTGCAGCTTAGAGGGAAAAGTGCTCTGAGCTAGAACTGATAAAACTTTAGGTATGAACTGAACTGAAATTCATCACAATTTAGGCATGAAGTGAATTGAAATTCATCAAACTTTAGGCATGAAGTGAACTGAAATTCATCACAATTTAGGCATGAAGTGAACTGAAATTCATCAAACTTTAGGCATGAACACCTGAAATTCATCAAACTTTAGGCATGAACTGAACTGAAATTCATCAAACTTTAGGCATGAACTGAACTGAAACTCATCAAACTTTAGGCATGAACTGAACTGAAATTCATCAAATCTCATGCATGAATTTAACAGAGAAATTAATCAAACTTCAAGCACAAAGTGAAATGAATTAAACTCATTACAAATAAAAAAAAACCCCACATTAGCACAGTGTTTTTATGGGAAGACTACACTCAAAACATGAGAAGACTTGGTAGTTCCTTCAACAAAACAAGAATTTCAACACTTTTAGATTACAAGTAGCTCAGTTACAGAACAAAACAATACAGAAAAGTATTTTTGCCATCTGGATTATGTGTTACACTGTTTGTCAGCTAGGGTCTTTGCCATTATTTCTCAGCCAGTTGCCCTCTTTTATTTTCTTAACATACTCTGTCTAGGCCAGTGTCTCTTAAGTTTTTGGCACCTCCTCTCCTTAATGACCTGACAACAGTCAAGGGCCCCTCATATTTTTAAAGCAATAAAAAGAACCCAAATGATGCTCTGATGATGAATATAAAAAAGAGAGTGTTACATGGAACCCATGTTATATGAATATGAAGCACCAAGTGCACTCTAAATCTACTGGAAGCTGCGGAGATGCTGTTTCCAAGAAGAATGATGAGAATACCATGGACAGCCAAGAAAACAAATGAAGAGGTTTTGAGTGTGGCCAGGCAAAAGAAAGAAATTATGGCAAAATTCAGAACATGACACTCCAGATTTGTAGAACATATTTTGAGAACAGCCAAGCTGTCCAATTAGGCAATGAGCGACCCATAGTTGATATGCTAGCATCAGGGTTAGCAAACCATAGCTGATCAAGACCCTGTCCCACCTCTCCGTTGGTACCCCTAGTAACAGGCCTAGCCTGGCTAATGGGTCAGAGATTGCCAGTCCCCATGGTAGTGGAGTCTGCTAAAGAAGCATTGCATAATAACTGCTTTTTAGCTGTACTCCTGGACTAAAAAAATAGCTGTCATAGCCCACCACCACGCTGATACAATGGTGTAGCCCAACACCCCCACAGCATCGTCTACAAAGAACACCAGTTCGCAGTTACAGGGAGACAGCATAAGACAAGACGAGAAGAGGCAAACTAGAACATCTAGTGACAAAAGGAAAACTAGAAGGTCAAAGAAACAAGAAGCTTGACGGATTAAAAGAGTGGCACAGATCATAGTCCAACACACATCTTATAGAAAGAGCAAAGGACAGATGGTTGTGGAAATCAATGATGACTGATGCTTGGTTGACATGAACCTGAGAAAGATAGAGAGAGAAAGAAAGAGAGAGAGAGAGAGAGAGAGAGAGATGATGTTAAGATCTGTTTACTCAAGCTATTCCATCTGCTGCTCTGTGGACCCTCAAAAATCCTTCCATGAACCCCTTAAAGATGTATGGACCACAAGTTATGAGAACTGGTCTGGGCGTCTTTTTTTTTTTTGGCCCAACCTTCATATTAGAATATCTGACAACAAAGTATTTCTGCATGCATTTATGTTGTTTTGTCATTACTGCTGTCATCGACAAAGACATTTTGTTAACATTTTTTACTGTTAGCATTTTTTAAATCTCTGTGTGCTCTTCTTATTATTTACTCCTGCCCGTTCTTTCGGCGAAAACTGAACCACGTATCATTCTTTATGGTTTGGATCATCATCATTGCAGTCCGGACATGTCCATAGGTATACTGATCCCCCTTCCTTCCAATATATCCACTAGCGTCTTGCGGCTGATAGTGCCTGTTCTGTGCTGGTTTGCAAGTCCTCTCACGCGCCCCATATGCCTTCCATTCCTGGCCGTGCCAGTCTGTAATTAAAAGCTGATAGGTTGGCAGACGCTGCCTTCATCGCAGATGGACGACCTCTGAACCGAACCACGTATCACAGTCTACCTCTAACTCCACTAGAAATGCATTACAAGCATGTGCGTATTTTGATTTATGTCACAAAACTCGTACCGTAGTATAGATAATATGACTGATAATAAGCCTCAATCTCTAGCACGCAACCGCCCTATTAAATCTGCAGTTGTTTGCTTTAAGTGCTTATTAGTAAGAAGCCATCTTGAAACGATGAGGGGAGTTCTCATTATCTTTCAAAATAACTCATTTTTTAAATTACTTCTAAATATGGTATTCAGGTCCAATAGAAATTAAATTTCTTAAATTTGTTTATATGATACTTTAACTGATATAGTTTTAATGATACTACGTTATTTAAATTTAATATGTAGAATTAATTATACCCCCCGTCGTTTGAAAAGTTTCACTTCCGGCAGAATCATTTCCCACACAGAGAGAAGCATTTTCAGTCTTTGTTGAAAATAATTCTACGTTTGCAAAATGAGCGGAGGGGTTTATGGAGGAGGTAAGAAAAACAGAGATTTCACATAATACAGACATTAGTTAATAAGAAAATCTACATAATGGACACGTCCCAATCTTCAGTTAGTTCAAACATCGGCTAGCCTGGCTAATGGGGCAGAGATTGCCATAGTCCCCATGGTAGTGGAGTCTGCTAAAGAAGCATTGCAATGTACATTTAATAACTGCTTTTTAGCTGTACTCCTGGACTAAAAAAATAGCTGTCATAGCCCACCACCACGCTGATACAATGGTGTAGCCCAACACCCCCACAGCATCGTCTGCAAAGAACACCAGTTCGCAGTTACAGGGAGATAGCATAAGACAAGATGAGAATAGGCAAGCTAGAACACCTAGTGACAAAAGGAAAACTAGAGGGCCAAAGAAACAAGATGCTTGATGGATTAAAAGAGTGGCACAGATCATAGTCCAACACACATCTTATAGAAAGAGCAAAGGACAGATGGTTGTGGAAATCAATGATGACTGATGCTTGGTTGACATGAACCTGAGAAAGATAGAGAGAGAAAGAAAGAGAGAGAGAGAAAGAGAGAGAGAGAGAGAGAGAGAAAGAGAGAGAGAGAGAAAGAGAGAGAGATGATGTTAAGATCTGTTTACTCAAGCTATTCCATCTGCTGCTCTGTGGACCCTCCAAAATCCTTCCATGAACCCCTTAAAGATGTATGGACCACAAGTTATGAGAACTGGTCTGGGCGTCTTTTTTTTTTTTTTTGGCCCAACCTTCATATTAGAATATCTGACAACAAAGTATTTCTGCATGCATTTATGTTGTTTTGTCATTACTGCTGTCATCGACAAAGACATTTTGTTAACATTTTTTACTGTTAGCATTTTTTAAATCTCTGTGTGCTCTTCTTATTATTTACTTCTGCCCGTTCTTTCGGCGAAAACTGAACCACGTATCGTTCTTTATGGTTTGGATCATCATCATTGCAGTCCGGACATGTCCATAGGTATACTGATCCCCCTTCCTTCCAATATATCCACTAGCGTCTTGCGGCTGATAGTGCCTGCTCTGTGCTGGTTTGCAAGTCCTCTCACGCGCCCCATATGCCTTCCATTCCTGGCCGTGCCAGTCTGTAATTAAAAGCTGATAGGTTGGCAGGCGCTGCCTTCATCGCAGATGGACAACCTCTGAACCGAACCACGTATCACAGTCTACCTCTAACTCCACTAGAAATGCATTACAAGCATGTGCGTATTTTGATTTCTGTCACAAAACTCGTACCGTAGTATAGATAATATGACTGATAATAAGCCTCAATCTCTAGCACGCAACCGCCCTATTAAATCTGCAGTTGTTTGCTTTAAGTGCTTATTAGTAAGCAGCCATCTTGAAACGATGAGGGGAGTTCTCATTATCTTTAAAAATAACTCATTTTTTAAATTACTTCTAAATATGGTATTCAGGTCCAATAGAAATTAAATTTTCTTAAATTTGTTTATATGGTACTTTAACTGATATAGTTTTAATGATACTACGTTATTTAAATTTAATATGTAGAATTAATTATACCCCCCGTCGTTTGAAAAGTTTCACTTCCGGCAGAATCATTTCCCACACAGAGAACAGCATTTTCAGTCTTTGTTGAAAATAATTCTACGTTTGCAAAATGAGCGGAGGGGTTTATGGAGGAGGTAAGAAAAACAGAGATTTCACATAATACAGACATTAGTTAATAAGAAAATCTACATAATGGACACGTCCCAATCTTCAGTTAGTTCAAACATCGGCTATTCATGCTACGTTGATTTCAGTCAATATCTGACTGTGGGACCACTTTCATGTAGACGATTTAATATAGGCGTGTGGACAGTGTGAAACGATGGACAGAAGTCAGCCTGGCCAGGTGCAACACGAAAGCAAGAAACAATGCGTTCTGGAGAACCGTTGCAGCCATACCTTCATGTGGATATGGCACAAGATTACGAGCTCAGTGGAGATTTATATGGTTGTGTTGAAATATTTACTTAAACAAGCCCCCCCCCCACCTCTCTCTCTCTCTCTCTCTCTCTCTCTCTCTCTCTCCTACATGCACACATACATACATACAGAGAAAGAGAATCACAGATAAGTGTAGTTTCAGTTTTCAAAAACTTGTCATAGAAGCAGAAGTGAGTGTGGAACAATCACAATATTTGAAGCTTTTGCCATTTTCATAGACAGACTAGAGAGTGATCTAAAGAGTCAAATAATGTCCAGGTCAGCTACAGTTTACTTCATCAAAATAATGTTAATTCAGATCTCAATATTCTCAGTAATGTTTGAATCTGCTGACTTACAGATTTTGTAAGATATTTTTGTTTTTTTTTTAAATTATACTTAAGAAAACTACATTTATGACTGCAGTATGACTCATCTGTGTTGCTTGTTTATGCTAACTTTTGTAAAGTAATACAAAATGCCTTCATTTATGTGTGATTCAAATTTTATATGACATTCAGTTATTGCATATGTATGTCATGCCACACACAATATTGGTTTTGTGGAGAGGAACAGGCAGGTCTAGAGGTATACGGATAACTGTGCTGGTAACATGGTCTAGAACAGTTTAGGTTAGCTAGTTCTGGGATAAGATCTAGGACAGCTCAGTTTGGCTGGTTCTGGGATAAGATCTAGGACAGTTCAGTTTGGCTTGTTCTGGGATAAGCTCTAGAACCGTTCAGTTTGGCTGGTTCTGTGATAAGATCTAGGACAGTTCAGTTTGGCTTGTTCTGGGATAAGCTCTAGAACCGTTCAGTTTGGCTGGTTCTGTGATAAGATCTAGAACAGTTCAGTTTGGCTGGTTCTGGGATAAGCTCTAGGACAGTTCAGTTTGGCTGGTTCTGGAATAAGATCTAGGACAGAATAAGATCTAGGACAGTTCAGTTTGGCTGGTTCTGGAATAAGATCTAGAACAGTTCAGTTTGGCTGGTTCTTAGATAAGATCTAGGACAGTTCAGTTTGGCTGGTTTTGTGATAAGATCTAGGACAGTTCAATTTGGCTGGTTCTGTGATAAGATCTAGGACAGTTCCGTTTGGCTGGTTCTGTGATAAGATCTAGGACAGTTCAGTTTGGCTGGTTCTATGATAAGATTGAGGACAGTTCAGTTTGGCTGGTTCTGGGATAAGATCTAGAACAGTTCAGTTTGGCTGGTTTTGTGATAAGATCTAGAACAGTTCAGTTTGGCTGGTTCTGGGATAAGCTCTAGGACAGTTCAGTTTGGCTGGTTCTGGAATAAGATCTAGGACAGAATAAGATCTAGGACAGTTCAGTTTGGCTGGTTCTGGAATAAGATCTAGAACAGTTCAGTTTGGCTGGTTCTTAGATAAGATCTAGGACAGTTCAGTTTGGCTGGTTTTGTGATAAGATCTAGGACAGTTCAATTTGGCTGGTTCTGTGATAAGATCTAGGACAGTTCCGTTTGGCTGGTTCTGTGATAAGATCTAGGACAGTTCAGTTTGGCTGGTTCTATGATAAGATTGAGGACAGTTCAGTTTGGCTGATTCTGGAATAAGATCTAGAACAGTTCAGTTTGGCTGGTTTTGTGATAAGATCTAGGACAGTTCAATTTGGCTGGTTCTGTGATAAGATCTAGGACAGTTCAGTTTGGCTGGTTCTGTGATAAGATCTAGGACAGTTCAGTTTGGCTGGTTCTGTGATAAGATCTAGGACAGTTCAGTTTGGCTGGTTCTGTGATAAGATCTAGGACAGTTCCGTTTGGCTGGTTCTGGAATAAGATCTAGGACAGTTCAGTTTGGCTGGTTTTGTGATAAGATCTAGAACAGTTCAATTTGGCTGGTTTTGTCATAAGATCTAGGACAGTTCAGTTTGGCTGGTTCTGGAATAAGATCTAGGACAGTTCAGTTTGGCTGGTTCTGGAATAAGATCTAGAACAGTTCAGTTTGGCTGGTTCTGAGATAATATCTAGGACAGTTCAGTTTGGCTGGTTCTGGAATAAGATCTAGGACAGTTCAGTTTGGCTGGTTCTGGAATAAGATCTAGGACAGAATAAGATCTAGGACAGTTCAGTTTGGCTGGTTCTGGAATAAGATCTAGAACAGTTCAGTTTGGCTGGTTCTTAGATAAGATCTAGGACAGTTCAGTTTGGCTGGTTTTGTGATAAGATCTAGGACAGTTCAATTTGGCTGGTTCTGTGATAAGATCTAGGACAGTTCCGTTTGGCTGGTTCTGTGATAAGATCTAGGACAGTTCAGTTTGGCTGGTTCTATGATAAGATTGAGGACAGTTCAGTTTGGCTGATTCTGGAATAAGATCTAGAACAGTTCAGTTTGGCTGGTTTTGTGATAAGATCTAGGACAGTTCAATTTGGCTGGTTCTGTGATAAGATCTAGGACAGTTCCGTTTGGCTGGTTCTGGGATAAGATCTAGGACAGTTCAGTTTGGCTGGTTCTGTGATAAGATCTAGGACAGTTCAGTTTGGCTGGTTCTGTGATAAGATCTAGGACAGTTCCGTTTGGCTGGTTCTGTAATAAGATCTAGGACAGTTCAGTTTGGCTGGTTTTGTGATAAGATCTAGAACAGTTCAATTTGGCTGGTTTTGTCATAAGATCTAGGACAGTTCAGTTTGGCTGGTTCTGTGATAAGATCTAGGACAGTTAGTTTTAGCTGGTTCAGGATCAAGCAGAGTTCAGATTGACTGGTCCTCTCTATCCAAACTGTGTTAGCCCCTATCTGAGAAATGGTCAACTTGAACTGTCCTAGACCTATCCCAAAAATGGTCAACTTGAACTGTCTTAGACCCTATCCCAGAACCGGTCAACTTGAACCGTCTTGGACTCTATCCCAGAACCGGTCAACTTGAACCGTCATAGACCTTATCCTAGAACTGGTCAACTTGAACTGGACAGAGACGGTGCCCTGACTCCATTCATGAACAGACGCTGTTTATCAACTCAGCTTAGCTGGTGGGACAGTCTGTTCACTCAAATTTTCATTTTCTCATCATCTAATGTTGAAGTTCACTCATCAGACTCATATTCTCATCATTTCATCTAATGTTGGACATCACTAAAACTCTCATATTCTCATCATTTCATCTAATGTTGGACTTCACTCAAACTCTCATATTCTCATCATTTCATCTAATGTTGGATCTTCCATTTTCCCAATATGTTTCTGATTAAAAACTACCGCTTAATGCTGTGTAAGAATTGTTATGTTTTGGATGAAACCTCCTGCACGGTTGTGAGGATTGTTTATCTGGTTTGCTGCAGATGAGGTTGGTGCTGTTGTGTTTGACATTGGCTCCTACTCATTTAGAGCAGGCTTTGCTGGAGAAGACACACCAAAGGTAAACAACAGATGGAATGTAGCGTTTGTAGATCATCTGCTTTGCTTCCTTATAATCTTCTTCTTCTTCTTCTTCAGCTTTCTGAGTCATTAAGGCTGTCTGCTTCAGATTCAGTTCACCTCCATTCCTGTCTGTTCCTAATCTTCTCTCTCCAGTTGGTGACACCAATTTCTGTTATATCCTCTTCTTTGTTGTCTTTTCGTCTCTGTCTTGGTGTACCCCCTGGTCTTGTTTCCCTCATCTCTTATGAATACATAATTTCCGTTTGTCTGTTCCCTTCCATTCTTTCTACATGGCCCAACCATCATAGTCTTGTTTCCTTATAATCTACCTTTTTTTTTTTTTCCTCAGAGTTTATAAATTTATTATTATTTTAAAATTTTTCTTTCACATTTACTGTTTTAACATAACTTGATATATACACAAATATACTTGATGTACACACAAATATACTTGATGTACACACAAATATACTTGATGTACACACAAATATACTTGATGTATGCACAAATATACTTGATCTACACACATAACAGAATTCAGTAATGCCTTCATGGAGCTGAATTAAAAAAAAAAAAAACCAGGCTTAACTCTGGCTAACAGGAACACATTGTCATTACTGGAACAAAGAATCTTTAAATTTTGTTCTCATCAGGTTTTAGAACTCCTGGTAAATTTGTCCATGTTTTTGGTCTGTTTAAAGTATAAGAAATAACCCTTCTGTTTTTTGGTCTGTTTAAAGTATAAGAAATAACCCTTCTGTTTTTGGTCTGTTTAAAGTATAAGAAATAACCCTTCTGTTTTTTGGTCTGTTTAAAGTATAAGAAATAACAGTTCAGTTTGGCTGGTTCTGTGATAAGATCTAGGACAGTTCAGTTTGGCTGGTTCTGTGATAAGATCTAGGACAGTTAGTTTTAGCTGGTTCAAGATCAAGCAGAGTTCAGATTGACAGGTCCTCTCTATCCAAACTGTGTTAGCCCCTGTCTGAGAAATGGTCAACTTGAACTGTCCTAGACCTATCCCAAAAATGGTCAACTTGAACTGTCGTAGACCCTATCCCAGAACCGGTCAACTTGAACCATCTTGGACTCTATCCCAGAACCGGTCAACTTGAACCGTCATAGACCCTATCCCAGAACCGGTCAACTTGAACCGTCTTGGACTCTATCCCAGAACCGGTCAACTTGAACCGTCATAGACCTTATCCTAGAACTGGTCAACTTGAACTGGACAGAGACGGTGTCCTGACTCCATTCATGAACAGACGCTGTTTATCAACTCAGCTTAGCTGGTGGGACAGTCTGTTCACTCAAATGTTCATTTTCTCATCATCTAATGTTGAAGTTCACTCATCAGACTCATATTCTCATCATTTCATCTAATGCTGGACATCACTAAAACTCTCATATTCTCATCATTTCATCTAATGTTGGACTTCACTCAAACTCTCATATTCTCATCATTTCATCTAATGTTGGATCTTCCATTTTCCCAATATGTTTCTGATTAAAAACTACCGCTTAATGCTGTGTAAGAATTGTTATGTTTTGGATGAAACCTCGTGCACGGTTGTGAGGATTGTTTATCTGGTTTTGCTGCAGATGAGGTTGGTGCTGTTGTGTTTGACATTGGCTCCTACTCATTTAGAGCAGGCTTTGCTGGAGAAGACACACCAAAGGTAAACAACAGATGGAATGTAGCGTTTGTAGATCATCTGCTTTGCTTCCTTATAATCTTCTTCTTCTTCTTCTTCTTCTTCTTCAGCGTTTGTAGATCATCTGCTTTGCTTCCTTATAATCTTCTTCTTCTTCTTCTTCTTCTTCTTCAGCTTTCTGAGTCATTAAGGCTGTCTGCTTCAGATTCAGTTCACCTCCATTCCTGTCTGTTCCTAATCTTCTCTCTCCAGTTGGTGACACCAATTTCTGTTATATCCTCTTCTTTGTTGTCTTTTCGTCTCTGTCTTGGTGTACCCCCTGGTCTTGTTTCCCTCATCTCTTGTGAATATATAATTTCCGTTTGTCTGTTCCCTTCCAGTCTTTCTACATGGCCCAACCATCATAGTCTTGTTTCCTTATAATCTACCTTTTTTTTTTTTTCCTCAGAGTTTATAAATTTATTATTATTTAAAAATTTTTCTTTCACATTTACTGTTTTAACATAATTTGATATATACACAAATATACTCGATGTACACACAAATATACTTGATGTACGCACAAATATACTTGATGTATGCACAAATATACTTGATCTACACACATAACAGAATTCAGTAATGCCTTCATGGAGCTGAATAAAAAAAAAAAAAAACCAGGCTTAACTCTGGCTAACAGGAACACATTGTCATTACTGGAACAAAGAATCTTTAAATTTTGTTCTCATCAGGTTTTAGAACTCCTGGTAAATTTGTCCATGTTTTTGGTCTGTATAAAGTATAAGAAATAACCCTTCTGTTTTTTGGTCTGTTTAAAGTATAAGAAATAACCCTTCTGTTTTTGGTCTGTTTAAAGTATAAGAAATAAACCCTTCTGTTTTTTGGTCTGTTTAAAGTATAAGAAATAACCCTTCTGTTTGTGGTCTGTTTAAAGTATAAGAAATAAACCCTTCTGTTTGTGGTATGTTTAAAGTATAATAAATAACCCTTCTGTTTTTGGTCTGTTTAAAGTATAATAAATAACCCTTCTGTTTTTGGTCTGTTTAAAGTATAAGAAATAACCCTTCTGTTTGTGGTCTGTTTAAAGTATAAGAAATAACCCTTCTGTTTGTGGTCTGTTTAAAGTATAAGAAATAACCCTTCTGTTTTTTATCTCTTTAAAGTATAAGTAATAATCCTTCTGTTTTTGACATTGTCGCGTGTTTTTCTTGCTCTGTGTTTTGCTTGGCATCATCCCTGTGGCGAACAGTCTGAGATACCTACCCATGTCGGTGTTTTGGAAGAGATAGAGGCAGCAGCTGACGGTGAAAGCAGCAGAGATAACAACATCACAAACAAGCGCTACCTCATTGACACTGTCTACATGAAACATCCAGTCAAGGACATGGAGCTCACCACCTTCCTTAAGGATGGGATGAGTGAGTTTATAAACACTTTTCTAATAATGATTATGATTACATTTATAATATTGATTATTAATGCCTTTGAAATATTGATTATTATTGCATTTATGATATTGATTATTAATATTAATTATTATTACCTTTATGGTTCTAAGGACTGTAATAGCCGGAGGTAGGTGGAGGATAAGCTATCCACTTCAATTAAATGTCTCCAAGGCATGCATCTCAAACAGCCTCTGACAGTCCAAGTCCAGCTCCTGGCCTCCTCTTGGTGGAACTGTTTAAACTGAGAGAAGAAGGGATGACAGGCGAGTATCTGGCACCTGAAAACCAGACACTTCGGGTAGATGAGACTTGTTAGTTTTGGTTGGTACTTCATCTATAAAAAGGAAAACTCTGATTTCAAACCCCCTGCTGCCTTGTAGGGTAGACTCTGGCCAGAGTCGAAGACTAGTGGAGTAAACCATAAACAAACCAGTGGAAGGCAAGGGGAAACCAACATTGTACATTCCCAAGAATGGTCATGACAATCCACAATTCTTTGAATCATAACAACGTTAATGGGCGTTCAGTGAATCCACTTCATCCGGTAGGGACTATCACGTGCGACAGGTGATACCAGATTGTCATCCCAACTACTGTACGCAAAGAAAACAAAAGCAACACCACAGTAATTGCAACATGGAACATTAGAACATTAACAGAACTTGGAAAACTGGAAAATATCGAACAAGAAATGAAAAGAATGGAAATTAACATCCTTGGTTTATGTGAAAAGAGATGGACTGGAGCAGGAAGCAGAAATCATAAAGACTTCAAAATAATATATTCCGGGGGAAACCAGCATAGAAATGGAGTTGGCATAATACTGGATAAGAAGACAGCAAGAACTGTGAAAAGCTTCTGGTGCATATCAGACAGAGTGTTAATGGTTAAATTACAGGGCCATCCAATAGACACAAGTCTCATCCAAGTATACACACCAACTTCAGAAAGCTCTGATGATGAGATAAAAGAATTTTACAACAATCTGGACATGGCAATGAAACAGTGCAAACCATGGGAAGTAAACTTTGTGTTGGGTGATTTAAACGTGAAAGAAGGGACTGAACAAGACAATGAAGCTACTGGCAAGTATGGACTAGGTCTCAGACATACAAGAGGAGAGATGTTGATTGAGTGGGCAGAAAAGAATAAAATGATAATAGGAAATACTTGGTTTCAACAACACCCAAGGCGACCGAGGACATGGAAAAGCCCAAATAATAACATACGTAACCAGATAGAATACATTATGATCAACAGAAGATTCAGGAACTCACTAATATCCGTGAAAACAAGACCAAGCGCAGACTGCAACAGTGACCACATCCCAGTCGTAGGAAAAGTGAGAATCAGGCTAAAGAGGTTAAAAGTAGCAATTAAAAACAAAGAACTAGATAGAGAGCTGTTACGGAAAGATAAAGCAATACAAGAACAATATAGGACCATAGTACATAATAGATATAATGTTATAGAGAAGATTGAAATGATTGATGAACAATGGAATACGCTCAAAGACTCTATTCAGCAAACATCTGTCGAAATCCTATCTCCAAATAAAAAACATGCTAAACAGGGATGGATGACAGAAGAAATCTTGCAACTAATGGATCGGAGAAGAAGTCTTAAGGAAGATAAAGATGAATATGACAAAATAAATAAAGAAATAAGACACAAATGCAATAAAGCTAAAGAAGAATGGCTAAATAAGAAATGTAGTGAAATAGAGACACACCATCATGGAAACACAAGAGATAAGTACAAACAAATAAAGGAGTTAACAAACAAAAGGACATACCAGACGGCTGGTTGCCTGAAGTCAAAGGAGGGCCATACAGTAATGGACAGAGATGAAATAATGGCACGATGGTGCAAATACATTAGAGAACTCTATGAGGACGATAGAGGTGAAATAGGTATACAAAGTAATAATGAGGGACCTCACATATTAAAAGCAGTAGTGGAAGAAGCCATCAAACACGTGAGGAACAACAAAGCACCAGGACCAGATAAAATCACCAAGGAAGAACTGGAAGCATTAGGAGAGCTTGGCATAGAAGTAATTACCAGATTGCTGAATGACATCTATAACAGTAACTATGTCCCATCAGACCTTTTGCGATCAATTTTCATTGCCCTACCAAAGAAACAAGGTGCAGTTGAATGTGAAGACCATCGAACCATTAGTCCTCTGAGCCATGTTACCAAAATCCTGCTTCATATTGTCATGAGAAGAGTCAGCGGCAAAATAAAACCAGAAATCATTGAAGGAAAAGGTACAAGTAACACCATATATATAATAAGAACATTAATGGAGAGATCAATAGAAGTAAAGATGGACCTATACTTATGCTTCATAGACTACTGTAAAGCATTTGATAAAGTGAGACACACAGAAATTATAAGAATGCTGGAAGACACCAACATAGACGGGAAAGATCAGAAACTTATCAAAAACATATACTGGCAGCAATCAGCAGCAGTGAGGGTTGAGAACCAAATAGGAGCATTCCAAGATGTAAAACTGGGAGTGAGACAAGGATGTGTTCTATCTCCTGACCTCTTCTCCTTGTACGGCGAAAACATAATGAGAAATATAGAGAGCTTGCCAGGAATGTCAATTGGCGGGTACAACCTTAACAACTTAAGATATGCAGACGACACAGTCCTGATTGCTAAAAGTCAAGGGGAGCTACAGGGTCTTCTGGACGTCGTGATTCGTGAAAGTAAAAGTAAAGGTCTCAGCCTGAATAAAAAGAAGACTCAAAGAAAAGAATATCACCAAAATGTAGCATTACCATCGATGGCACAAATCTGAAATAAGGTGATAGATTCAAGTACTTAGGAACAATTATAACACTGAATGGGAAATGTCACAAACAAATAAAGGAGTTAACAAACAAAAGGACATACCAGACGGCTGGTTGCCTGAAGTCAAAGGAGGGCCATACAGTAATGGACAGAGATGAAATAATGGCACGATGGTGCAAATACATTAGAGAACTCTATGAGGACGATAGAGGTGAAATAGGTATACAAAGTAATAATGAGGGACCTCACATATTAAAAGCAGTAGTGGAAGAAGCCATCAAACACGTGAGGAACAACAAAGCACCAGGACCAGATAAAATCACCAAGGAAGAACTGGAAGCATTAGGAGAGCTTGGCATAGAAGTAATTACCAGATTGCTGAATGACATCTATAACAGTAACTATGTCCCATCAGACCTTTTGCGATCAATTTTCATTGCCCTACCAAAGAAACAAGGTGCAGTTGAATGTGAAGACCATCGAACCATTAGTCCTCTGAGCCATGTTACCAAAATCCTGCTTTGTATTGTTATAAGAAGAGTCAGGAGCAAAATAAAACCAGAAATCATTGAAGGAAAAGGTACAAGTAACACCATATATATAATAAGAACATTAATGGAGAGATCAATAGAAGTAAAGATGGACCTATACTTATGCTTCATAGACTACTGTAAAGCATTTGATAAAGTGAGACACACAGAAATTATAAGAATGCTGGAAGACACCAACATAGATGGGAAAGATCAGAAACTTATCAAAAACATATACTGGCAGCAATCAGCAGCAGTGAGGGTTGAGAACCAAATAGGAGCATTCCAAGATGTAAAATTGGGAGTGAGACAAGGATGTGTTCTATCTCCTGACCTCTTCTCCTTGTACAACAAAAACATAATGAGAAATATAGAGAGCTTGCCAGGAATGTCAATTGGCGGGTACAACCTTAACAACTTAAGATATGCAGACGACACAGTCCTGATTGCTAAAAGTGAAGAGGAGCTACAGGCTCTTCTGGACGTCGTGGTTCGTGAAAGTAAAAGTAAAGGTCTCAGCCTGAATAAAAAGAAGACTCAAAGAAAAGAATATCACCAAAATGTAGCATTACCATCGATGGCACAAATCTGAAATAAGTTGATAGATTCAAGTACTTAGGAACAATTATAACACTGAATGGGAAATGTCACAATGAAATAAAAAGCAGACGTGCTCTGGCCAAATCAGCATTCCAGACAATGAGAAACATCTTGTGCAACAGATCCGTATCAATGGAAACAAGATTTCGAGTACTTAAATGTTACATCGAGCCAATTTTATTTTATGGGTCTATGAATAAGAGAGTACAGTGAGAAATGGAGGCCATGGAGATGTGGTTTATAAGAAGGATGTTGAAGGTACCATGGACAGCTAAGAAAACCAATGAGAGGCTGTAGTTAAAAAGCAAATTATAGCAAAGATCAGAGGCAGACAAGCGAGATGTATAGGACATTTCCTGAGAAGAGGAAAATTGGAATACATTGTGGCAAGTGGAAAAATTGAGGGAAGAAGAGACAGAGGAAGACAGAGAGAGAAGTTACTGGATGGGCTGTCAGTGTGGGTAGGAAGAAAGTCACTGGCGGATCTCATAATCAAGTCTAAAGACAGGGAATTGTGGAGAGAAATGATCGCCTACACCACACGGCACAGCACTTGAATTGAATTACCTTTATAATATTTATTATTACATTGTGGTTTATGGTCTGTACCATCATTGCATTCTGGACATGTTCATATGTGCTCAGATACACCCCCCCCCCACAATATGTCCATCAATGACCTTCGGCTGATAGTGCCCATTCTGTGTTGGTTTACATATCCTCTCACACGCCACATATGCCTTTCATTCATGGCCATGGCAGTCTGTACTCTCAATTCTCTCAGTCTAAGCAGCGATGTAGATTCATTTCTTTCTAAGTCCACCACTTTGTCTCTCTCTCTCTAAGTGCATTGATAATATTGTCTTGATCCAGTGGTTGTGCATCTGCGATGATGACAGAGCCAGCCAACTTATCAGCTGTTTCATTTACCTGGACAACTATGTGCACTGGGACATAAGGTGTCTGTGAATTATTTACACTAAACCTATTAATACTTTTGTAATATTATTATTATTATTACAATAAATCTGTTACATAATATTGATTATTTATATATGAAATCTGTGAAGTAATATTTTTATAACATTGATTATTGTTATGTGAATTCTTGGAAATGTCATGTTGTTATAGAATTTTTCCATACCAAGAACTGGCTCCCGGCATTGGATGTTGTGCTGAACATATTGAGATAAAGGTCTCATGTTAGATAAGGAGCATGTGTTGGTGGCTTTCTTTAATTCATAGACTGCTGCTTTACTTAGTTCATAGATGGAACTGTCCTTAATTCATATATTGGACTGCTGAGTTGGTTGCTTCTTTAATTCATAGAGTGCTGCTTTACTTAATTCATAGATGGAACTGTCCTTAATTCATATATTGGACTGCTGAGTTAGTGGCTTCTTTAATTCATAGAGTGCTGCTTTACTTAATTCATAGATGGAACTGTCCTTAATTCATATATTGGACTGCTGAGTTAGTGGCTTCTTTAATTCATAGAGTGCTGCTTTACTTAATTCACTGATTGAACTGCTGAGTTGGTGGCTTCCTTAATTCATATATTGGACTGCTGAGTTAGTGGCTATCCTTAATTCATAGATTTAACTGCTGAGTTGGTGGCTGCCCTTAATTCATAGATTGGACTTTTTGAAGCTGATTTCTTAGCTAGTTGTACCATGTTGGGAAGCATATTGATAGGCAAGACACAACAGCACAACAGCCTGTGTTCCAGAGCTCTGATGATCACACAGAACCCAGTGAGAGAGAGTGGCCCAGCTGATGCTTTGTTTAGGGGCTCGGTGGCCTTTCCATTTTAAGAGGGGCCTGTAGTGGATGAACACAGAATGACTAATCGGTGGGGTCAGAGGCTCTGCTTGCATCTCGCGGTCTTTACTTCATGACATAAATTGTGCCCCTTTTCTTTCTGCAGTTGAAAACTGGGATATTTTTGAGAAGGTGATGGATTATGTTTACAGCCACAGCATCAAGTCTGAGGCCAACCTGCATCCTGTTCTCATGTCAGAGGCTGCTGTAAGTCCTTCATGAGCTTAGTTTTGTGTGGTGGATGTTGCTGGGTGTTTGTGTGGTGGATGTTGCTGGATGTTTGTATGGTTGGTGTTGCTGGATGTTTGTAAGATTGGTGTTGCTGGATGTTTGTAAGGTTGATGTTGCTGGATGTTTGTATGGTTGGTGTTGCTGGATGTTTGTATGGTTGATGTTGCTGGATGTTTATATGGTTGGTGTTGCTGGATGTTTATAAGATTGATGTTGCTGGATGTTTATAAGATTCATGTTGCTGGATGTTTGTAAGGTTGATGTTTCTGGATGTTTTTACAAGCAGAAAGGTTCAAGTTCTGTGTTAGATGTAATCAGTGGCCGTTCTTCAGCACTCGTGCCTCACATCTGTGTGTTCTTTTCTTTGAAAACGGTCATTGTTAAACACTGCATGCCAACATAACATACATCTGTTTCATTATGTCCTGACACTGTTATGTACAAACATACATACATCTATTTTGTTATGTTCAGGCAGTGTTGTGGGCCAAAAAATAACATACATTTGTATTGTTATATTCTCATAGTATTTAGAAATATTTTTTTTGTTTTGTTCCAGTGGATAACGAAAGCAAAGAGAGAACAGTTGACAGAGGTTATGTTTGAGAAGTACAATGTCCCGGCTTTCTTCTTGTGCAAGAACCCAGTTCTATCAGCGTATCCTTTTGGTCATTTTATTCAGCGATGTGATGTGTGTCTCTCATGAGGTCACTAAAATCAGAGTGTAAAATTTTATATCTTTCTCACAGACATAAGTCAGTCAGGAAATCAGAGTGTATATCTTTCTCACACAGACATAAATCAGTCAGGAAATCAGAGTGTATATCTTTCTCACACAGACATAAATCAGTCAGGAAATCAGAGTGTATATCTTTCTCACACAGACATAAATCAGTCAGGAAATCAGAGTGTATATCTTTCTCACACAGACATAAATCAGTCAGGAAATCAGAGTGTATATCTTTCTCACACAGACATAAACTAGTCAGGAAATCAGTCTTCTTTAAAATCAAACTGAGAAATGATTTTGGCCTCGATAGTCCTTAGCTCTTTTATAATGTACTTTATTTTTTTCATGGATGTACATCTTATGAAGCTACTTCTGAGAATAATTATGAGAAGAACAAGGAAAAAGATAAAAATGGAAATAGCAGATGAACAGTTTGGATTTGTTGAAGGAAAGGGAACACACAATTCCATTTATGCTTTACGAACACTAACAGAAAGAGCTTTAGAAGTACAGAAAGATCTCTACTTATGCTTCACTGCTTACACCAAGGCATTTGACAAGGTGAAACATAATGAAATTATTAAAATGCTTGAAGACATCAATATAGACGGCAAAGACCTGAGGATTGTAAAACATCTATACTGGCAGCAAAAAGCAGCAGTTCGAGTTGAAAATAGAATTGGAAAATATCAACCTAAAAAAAAAGGGGTGAGACAAGGATGTGTACTATCTCCAGACCTTTTTTCTCTGTATAGCTAGTTGTACCATGTTGGGAAGCATATTGATAGGCAAGACACAACAGCACAACAGCCTGTGTTCCAGAGCTCTGATGATCACACAGAACCCAGTGAGAGAGAGCGGCCCAGCTGATGCTTTGTTTAGGGGCTCGGGGGCCTTTCCATTTTAAGAGGGGCCTGTAGTGGATGAACACAGAATGACTAATCGGTGGGGTCAGAGGCTCTGCTTGCATCTCGCGGTCTTTACTTCATGACATAAATTGTGCCCCTTTTCTTTCTGCAGTTGAAAACTGGGATATTTTTGAGAAGGTGATGGATTATGTTTACAGCCACAGCATCAAGTCTGAGGCCAACCTGCATCCTGTTCTCATGTCAGAGGCTGCTGTAAGTCCTTCATGAGCTTAGTTTTGTGTGCTGGATGTTGCTGGGTGTTTGTGTGGTGGATGTTGCTGGATGTTTGTATGGTTGGTGTTGCTGGATGTTTGTATGGTTGGTGTTGCTGGATGTTTGTATGGTTGATGTTGCTGGATGTTTGTATGGTTGGTGTTGCTGGATGTTTGTATGGTTGATGTTGCTGGATGTTTGTATGGTTGGTGTTGCTGGATGTTTATAAGATTGATGTTGCTGGATGTTTATAAGATTGATGTTGCTGGATGTTTGTGAGGTTGATGTTTCTGGATGTTTTTACAAGCAGAAGGGTTCAAGTTCTGTGTTAGATGTAATCAGTGGCCGTTCTTCAGCACTTGTGCCTCACATCTGTGTGTTCTTAAACATTCTTTGAAAACGGTCATTGTTAAACACTGCATGCCAACATAACATACATCTGTTTCATTATGTCCTGACACTGTTATGTACAAACATACATACATCTATTTTGTTATTTTCAGGCAGTGTTGTGGACCAAAAAATAACATACAGTTATATTGTTATATTCTCACAGTATTTAGAAATAGTTTTTTTGTTTTATTCCAGTGGATAACGAAAGCAAAGAGAGAACAGTTGACAGAGGTTATGTTTGAGAAGTACAATGTCCCAGCTTTCTTCTTGTGCAAGAACCCAGTTCTCTCAGCGTATCCTTTTGGTCATTTTATTCAGCAATGTGATATGTGTCTCTCATGAGGTCACTAAAATCAGAGTGTAAAATTTTATATATTTCTCACAGACATAAATCAGTCAGGAAATCAGAGTGTATATCTTTCTCACACAGACATAAACTAGCCAGGAAATCAGAGTGTATATCTTTCTCACACAGACATAAATCAGTCAGGAAATCAGAGTGTATATCTTTCTCACACAGACATAAATCAGGCAGGAAATCAGAGTGTATATCTTTCTCACACAGACATAAACTAGTCAGGAAATCAGAGTGTATATCTTTCTCACACAGACATAAACTAGCCAGGAAATCAGAGTGTATATCTTTCTCACACAGAAACTAGCCAGGAAATCAGAATGTATATCTTTCTCACACAGACATAAATCAGTCAGGAAATCAGAGTGTATATCTTTCTCACACAGACATAAACTAGCCAGGAAATCAGTCTTCTTTAAAATCAAACTGAGAAATGATTTTGGCCTGGATAGTCCTTTGCTCTTTTATAATGTACTTTATTTTTTTCATGGATGCTCATCTTACATTCTTCACATGCTGTTTTTTCTGTCTTTTTACCTTTGTAAGGCTGCAGCATTCACCTGAACTCTTAATTATCAAGAAATCTCTCTCTGTGAACCTTAAGTACCCAGGGCTTCCGCAAGGTTTTTCCACAAATGCCTGCCCTGTGCTTTTTTTCCTGCTTTTTTTTCCCCTTTTGCCCAGGTGAGCCCTCTATTGCTCAACATCCTCTCTGTTGTTCTTCTCCATGTCTCTTTTGGTCTATCTTTCCTTCTTTTCCCCTGTGGTGTCCGTCTTAGTGCTATTTTTGGTAGTGAGTTGTCAGTCATTCAGAGCACATGTCCCAACCATCGCCAGCGTCTTTCCCCAATAATTGCTGTCAGTGGCTTCATCTGCATTTCTGCCAACAAGATGTTATTTCTTATAATAAAGCAAATTGTGGAGATCAGAAATGTTCTCAGAGTAGATAGCAAGTTAGTAGAGGAGGTCAACGAATGTGTATACCTTGGCAGTAGAGTAGTAGAAAATGGAGACAGCACAGAGGACATCAACAGCAGACTTACTAGAGCAAACCAGGCTTTTGCAGTGCTGCAGACTATATGGAAATCTAAAAAACTAAGCATGAAGACAAAAATCAGGATATTTAAGAGTAATGTTCTAAGTGTACTACTCTATGGAAGTGAATGCTGGAAAATCACCAAACCCATAGAAAACTAGTTGAATTCTTTCCAGACTAAATGTTTATGAAGAATTAGAAAAAAATCAACCTCATAATTTGCTTTATCTAGGCCAGGGGTTGGGAACCTTTTCTCATTTGAAGGCCACATAAGAGCTAACATCCTGCCAAGAAGGCCACATGAAAGCTAACATCCTTCCAAGAAGGCAGCATGAGAAACAACATCCTTCCAAGAAGGCAGCATGAGAAACAACATCCTTCCAAGAAGGCCGCATGAGAGCTAACATCCTTCCAAGAAAAATGCAAATAATTTAACATTAATTTAGCTTTTATACAGAATTAACCCTTTCAGGTATCTTATACTGCCATACGGCAGAGTGCATACTAACAATGTTTCAACATACACACACACATATACAAACGGTCATTGTTAAACACTGCATGCCAACATAACATACATCTGTTTCATTATGTCCTGACACTGTTATGTACAAACATATATACAATTAGATAAGCGATACCACCTTATAGTAGCCAGATAACAGCTTTTACCGAGAATCATCTCTTAGCGGAATCACCATATTGCCAAAATTAGTTCACATATGTTAATCAGTGTCATATGTATAACAGTATGAAAACTTGTTTAAGAAGGCAGCACATCACGCTCTGAATGGCCACAATTTCCCCACCCCTCTTCTGGGCAAACAACTTGGATTTTTTTGTTAAATGTAGGTCATATCACATCCTAACGGATGTTAACAAACCTTAACTAGTGATCTAAGATTTGCAAATGGAAGATCTACAGCTCTGATAGTTGACAGCGGTGCCACACAGACATCAGCAGTTCCAGTGTATGATGGTTACGTTATAAGCCAGTGTAAGCTTCTCAGTTCTATAGTCTGGGCGTATGGTTTTTTTACAAATTTTCTTTCTTCACCTATCACCTGTGCTGTAACGACTGTTGTGCTGGTTAAATTACCTCCATGTTATTATCTGTAGCTGATCTTTCTTCACCTATCATCTGTGCTGTGATGACTGTTGTGCTGGATAAATTATCTCCATTTTATTATCTGTAGCTGATCTTTCTTCACCTATCATCTGTGTTGTGATGACTGTTGTGCTGGTTAAATTACCTCCATGTTATTATCTGTAGCTAATCTTTCTTCACCTATCATCTGTGCTGTGATGGCTGTTGTGCTGGATAAATTATCTCCATTTTATTATCTGTAGCTGATCTTTCTTCACCTATCATCTGTGCTGTCACGACTGTTGTGCTGGATAAATTACCTCCATTTTATTATCTGTAGCTAATCAGACTTTATATGAGTCCTTTATCAAGCTGGTGGGACTAGCAGGACTGGTAAACCATACCTGACCATAACACCCTGCTTCATCTTCCAATAGCAGACCAATTATAACAGTCAGCAATAACAGGTCATGTTATAACAGTTAGCAAGGACAGGCCATGTTATAATGACCAGCAGTAAAAGGTCATGTTATAATAGTCAGCAGTAACAAGCCATGTTATAATAACCAGCAGTAACAGGCCGTGTTATAATAGTCTGCAGTAATAGACAGTGTTATATCCCAGAAAACAAGACAGATTTTTTTATATCATCCCAATCCTTGGAAGATATCAGCACATCTTTTTCTGTTGTTTATAATTTTAGGAGATATTTTGCACGTTTTCATTATATCTTGATCTCGTTTATATCCATTTAGTGGCCACAGATTTATGTATACGTAAATGTTGCATTAATTATAATCCTGCCATGTTTCTGTATGCAAATGTTGCATTAATTATAATCCTGCCATGTTTCAGACATTGTTAAATCTCCGCTGGCGGGTGATTTTGTGACTGCTGAGAGCAAGAAGTTGATGGAGGAGCTGGGCATTGAGATTGTTCCACCGTACTTAATCTCCAGCAAGGTCAGCTAGTTTATTCAGGAATTGTTCATGAATTAAAAATAGAGGAGTCTTGTTTCACAATTGTTAAAAAATTAACGTTCCCAATTTTTTAGCGGAATCTTGTTTGAGAAAGGAAAAAAAATGGTGAACTTGTGTCTCTGATGTTTCTCTTTCTCTTATCAGGAAGCCGTTCCAGACGGGCAGCCGGCAAAGTGGAAGAAAAAGGAAAATCTGGGCGTGACCAAATCGTTCCACAATTACATGGTTAAGGTTGGTTATTCTCGGTGCTGTGTGTAGCAGTTGTGGAGGTGAGGCTGCAGTAAACGTGTTAGTTTCATAATGCAGGGCTTTCAGTTAAACTGCTTAGATTTAACGTCAGCATCAGCATCATCCTGTGCCATCTTTCAGCTAACTGGCTGCTGTTGATGCTCCAACTTGCTGTGTCCTTTGTGCATCCAGCAAAGCTGATTTGTCCATGTTTTTTATGTTCCCGCCAGTCTTTATCATTGTTATCCTCTTGTCGTTTTTTTCACCGTTCAATTTATTACTGTAATATGGTTTTCATTACATTATTATGCTTCTTGATATGATTGAAATGTTTGAATTGTCTGGTTTCTTATGTTTTTTTATTATGTCTCTTTTCAGTTTCAGCTGATTTAATACTTCATTGTTTTCTTTTCTCTCCATGGAATTCACTCTGTTTGTCTGTGCATTCACATTTCTGTATTCTCAGTTTTCTTTTTCATTTTTTTATGTAATGTCTGATTTAAATACGGCAGAAGTAGTGTGATGTATAACAAATTTCAGTGCTCACATTACAGTGTGATCTGTCTAAATCAAAGACTGCTTACAAATTTTGCATGAAATTTGTTACTTCAAGGATAAAGAAATGATATATAAGAGTTCATTTCTTTATCTCCAGGATGTTCTACAAGATTTTGTTGCCACGATTGTTCAGGTGTCAGATAGCCCCTTCGAACAGAGGTAAGACAGTTGTCGATGGCTGCCTGGCAGTATTAGACTTGAAGAAAAGATGTTCCATGTTGTCTTTGCCCTGTCAAAGATGGTTTGGGGGGGAAGAGCTCTAAGAAGAGTCATGAACGGAACAAACTGTGTCTAGAACTTACATAATGTTGGCTGTGTTTTGTATATGTTCTGTGACACACAATGTGTAGAACTTATGTAATATTGAATATGTTTTGTATATGTTCTGTGACACACAATGTGTAGAACTTATGTAATATTGAATATGTTTTGTATATGTTCTGTGACACACAATGTGTAGAACTTATGTAATATTGAATATATTCTGTATATGTTCTGTGACACAAAATGTGTAGAACTTATGTAATGTTGTCTGTGCTTTGTCTTGCTTGTTGTAATTATGTGTTGGTTGTGCTTCAGTAGTTGAGTTTGTTACTCCGACGAACTTGTTTCAATTGTATTCTTGTTTTTTATGCTCAGCCAAGCTGACTCGATGCCGACAGTTCATTATGAGTTTCCTCATGGATACAACCAGGACTTCGGTAGTGAGCGATTCAGAGTCTGTGAGGGACTGTTTGATCCATCGTTCATAAAGGTAACATTGAGCATGCTGTTTGTGTGTGTATTAATGTTATCAGCTCTGATATAGATAAAAATAGCCCTTTTATATCACAGAGACACCTAGGGGATATTGTTGGTTGCTATATTTTCCGAGACTTACCAGGACGTTACAGGGCAGTGTGGTCAGTGTCAGTCCTGGCTACTTTTCTTTTCCAGTTTCAGAAGGGGATGGTTACCCGTTGATGTGTATGGAATGCTTTTGGCCATTTTTCAGACCACTGACCTTTGCCCATAAGAGACCGCACACTAAATACTTCACTTCTCAGGTGCCTGAATTCGACGTACTGTCTGCAAATATGAATTTAATTGTTGTAACCGAGTCCTCTTCAAGTTGAATGTGGTTGAATGTTGACTTGGATGTTGGGTGGTGAAAGCTGTGTGGTATTGTGCACGTTTAATGTTGCGTTTAATCTGACTCCAAGGGAGGCAGAGACAAACTGCTTGAGCTGAAAGAAGTAGCAGCCCAGCTCTCACAGCTGGCTGATCTTATCAGGGTTGTTGGATCGTAGCCAGTCCAGATTCTGTTCTACCTACGTGAAGTAGAAACAGGCAGCAGTTTGGCAGAGTGAATAGGAATCTAAATATGGGGGGGGGAATACACGAAACTGAAGTTAGATGTGTAGGACCAAAGCTGTGCTGCAAATATACACACTGTCCTTTTAAGGTGTATGTGTAACATTGGCCAGTGGCTTTTTTGGTCACAACTTTCAAAGATTTTCTTTTCTTTGGACTTCTGCTTCTTTTGTTGTCTTTTTTGTGTTCACTTGTTGAACTTCCCTCATATTATTCATGACTTTTGTAGATGATAACCATTCCGTGATATTGATGACTTCTGTAGATAATGACCAGTCCCATGATGTTGATGATTTTCATGAATGATGTCCAAGCAGTGTGTTGATATTTGTGATGTTTATCATGGGTAATGTCTCTGTGATAATATAGGTCATTTCTGTGTGTGAGCTGTGTTAACATCCATAGTGGCAGAAGTGATCACCTTCATCATCATGTGCTTGTTCATCATTCTGTGAAATGTTTGTTTTCTGTCTCATTACTGGTTTCTGTTATCTCTCTTCTCTTCTCTCCTTTTCTCTTCTCTCCTCACTTCTCTTCCCTTCTCTTCTCTTCTCTTCTCTTCTCTTCTCCTCTTCTCTTCTCTTCTCCCCCCACCCCCTACAAAACACATCATGTACACATTCTTCTTCATTAAGTTTCTCTAACTAACCCAGTCCTCATGAGCCAGCTGTGCTACTATGGCAGGTTCTGCATGAACTGTTACTCTGTTATGAGAACATCTGAGGCACAATTAAAAGTCATCAGATCTTTCTTTTTGGATTAACTATAATTAGACATTATTTTGTAATTTCTTCACCTTTGCATGAACTATTTTTTTAAAGCGTTGACTTTTCTTTGTAGAGCAAGGTTGATTTCCCATTGTTGAAGAATTTACTCAACATCTCTGGGTAGGATAAGAGAGGGCAAGATGTGATGATGCTGGACTTGAATGTATGAGGAGGTGCTCAGAGAATCGTAAATGACATAAAGCTAACATGATCATGTACCGTATACTGGGTGAGAGATGTGAGCGGAGCACCTGTGCTGCTTGAATGGAGTGTAAGAGTGGTGATCCTAACAGGCAGGTTCTGAGAGTTTATAAATATTCATTATTAAAAGTAGGTCGTTGTCTTTTTTTTTTTTCTAGGAGTCTGGTGGAAATTCGATGTTGGGTGTAGGTCATGTGGTGACCTCCAGTGTTGGCATGTGTGACATAGATATTCGTCCGGTGAGTAAATACAGATGGCCCCTGACTTATGACATGGTTTTTGTTCTGATGATCTTGTTAGTTGGATCCAGTGTAACTCGTAACCTCCTCTAGTGGCATTGTTTTCTGTTCATTTTCACTGTTACAGCTATTTATCATCAGTGTCTGGCTTTGTTTTTTGTTTCGGAAGATTAGAAAATGTTAACTCTCAAGCAGTTAAAATGTTAACTATCAAGCAGGTGCAGAAATTCAAATACCTTGGAGCAGTAATAACTTCAGATGGGAAATGCAGAACAGAAGTTAGGAACAGAATAGGCCAAGCAAAGACTGCATTTCAGAGAATGAGAAACATATTATCCAACACATCTTTATCAATGAATGTTAGAAAACGAGTCCTAAAATGCTATACTGAACCTATCTTGTTATATGGAAGTGAATCATGGACAATAGGCAAGTCTGCATAAAAATTATTGGAAGCAGCAGAAATGTGGTTTATTAGAAGAATGTTGCGAATCCCCTGGACAGCAAAAATAACTAATGAAGAATGTATGAGAAGAGCTGGAGAGACAAAAAACCTTGTCAAAAAGATAAGAGAGAGACAATGTACTTTCATAGGACATGCAATGAGAAGAGGGGGCATTGAAAATATTATAACAACAGGAAAAATAGAAGGACGGAGATCAAGAGGAAGACCAAGAGAAATGATACTGGACAGTCTGACAGGATGGTGTGATAGGAGATCACCAACTGAACTGATGGCCTGCATGAAGGATCGAATACTCTGGAAAAGCATAATAGCCAACGCCAGTCGGCACGGCACATGATGATGATGATGATCAAGCAGTTAAAATGTTATCATAAAACACTGTGTGGCATTTCAGTTCAATATGAAAGAAGCATAAGAAGCCAACAGTCGTAACTGCAGGGTCAGGGTCATCTTTTAATGATGTTGAAAACAGCATATCAGCATCATAGATCTTGGAGGAGAGAGAGTGTAGTAGGTCATGAACTTTTGTTCTAGAGATAAAAGAAAGATGGTGAAAGTGGGTGAGGTCAGACAGTGAGAAGAGAGACAATGAGAAGGACATTAGGAGAGGGATAGTGAGAAGAGAGACAATGAGAAGGACATTAGGAGAGGGATAGTGAGAAGAGAGACAATGAGGAGAGGGATAGTGAGAAGAGAGACAATGAGGAGAGGGATAGTGAGAAGAGAGACAGTGAGGAGAGGGATAGTGAGAAGAGAGACAATGAGGAGAGGATAGTGAGAAGAGAGACAATGAGGAGAGGGATAGTGAGAAGAGAGACAATGAGGAGAGGGATAGTGAGAAGAGAGATAGAGGATAGTTTTAGGAGAGAGACTGTGAAGGACAGATGGTAAGGGAAGGAGAGTCTTCTTTGTTTGCTTCTACCACCAAGACCACCCCGTGATCCTCCTGAATTTACTCCTGTGGTCCTCAATAGGCCCCGTAGTCCCCGAAAGGACCACAATAGGTTCAGAGTATCGCAGGGCTTGAGCCTGTATTCTTGTGGGTCTCAGAAGCGGGAATGCGTGACACTGTGGTTTTTGTTGCACCAGTTTGATCTAGAGTTTGACTTTCTCACCGGAAAACTTCGACGTGTTTTGGATATCAGTATATCCCCGCTGTGTGAGAGTTGGTTGCCCATCCAGCCTAGAGTTGGACTTTCTCACCGGAAAACCTCGACGTGTTTTGGGATACATGCGTATCCCCGCCATGTGAGAGGTGGTTGCCCATCCAGTCTAGCATTGGACTTTCTCACCAGAAAACCTCAGCATGAGTAGGATACGCATACATCACTGCCGGGTGGTTGCCTGTCTAGACTGTACTGGTCCAGTGTCTCTGACTTCAGCATTTTGTGGTCGTGGCCACTACCCTTCCTGGTTGTGACCAGGATGGAGCTTTTATCCAGGAGGACGAATCCTCGCCACTAGTAAGTTTCTCCCCTGGGTTGAGCTGGTTTAGGCATATTATCCCAGTATGGGCATGTTTAGGACGTGACTGACCTCTAAAGTGGAGATACCATGACATGCGTTGCCATCAAGTTTCACCCATAGTTTAAACCAGTTTAGGCATATTTCACCAGTATGGGTGTATATCGGACGTGGCCGGCCTCTAGAGCAGAGGTGCCGTGGTATGAGTAGCTCTCACCACGAGGCCACTGGACATGCCGATTAAGCTTCACTTTATCCTTTCCGTCACCTTTTCACAGCGGCGCCACACGCAACCCTAATTTCTTTTTTGCATTTTCTTCATTGGCCAGGAGGATTTTCACTCCATGTGCGGCATCTGAAGAATCTGGCCAGCAGTGTGGAAAGAGAGTAAAGAGAGATCATAGCCGCATTGTCAGACAGCCCGTTTTGCTTGAGCTCCTAACTGGGATAAGCGGGAATATCCTTGAACTTTAAGATGGGAAAGTGTTGGTAGAGAGAAACTCTGACAGTGGCAGAATGAAGACAGCAAGGTTTGCAGATAAACAAGCTGTAGTTGGGAGATGTTTACTCCAAGAATAATACTTGAAGAACATATTGAAAAGCAGAAACCATTAATCCTGAACTTCATTGACTTTAAAAGAGCATTTGATAGCATATACAGAGATTCATTGTGGAGAATTTTAAGTCTGTATGGAATACCATCTAAAATTATCAACAGCTTTAGAGATCTCTACAATGGATATGTTTGTGCAATCAAGACAGATGAAGGAATGAGTGAATGGTTTCAGACTGAAACGGGCGTGAAACAAGGATGTATATTATCTCCATTGCTTTTTGGAATTGCCATAGACTTTATAATGAAAAGATGCTGTACAGGTAAAACTGGCATTGATTGGGTACATGGGACCCAAATAGTAGATCCTGATTTTGCAGATGACATAACTCTTATCAGTGACAATGTGAAATCGATGCAGGAAAAAACAGATTCCCTGTCTTCCTTGGCTAGCAAAATAGGTCTTGAAATTAATAAAGACAAAACAAAAATAATGAAACTTCTCATTAATCAAGAAGGAAAAATATACATAGAAGGAACAGTTCTTGATGAAGTAAACCAATTTGCATACCTTGGCAGCTACATAGACCAGGATGGTGACACCAGGAAGGAAGTTAGAATTAGAACTGCAAAAGCAGCATTGACCTTCAAGAACTTGAGAACATATGGCATTCAAAAGTTATAAGCACAAAAACCAAGTTAAGACTATTCAATTCAAATGTAATATCCACCCTCATTTATGCATGCAAAAGCTGGAAATCAATTAAAGAAATAGACAAGAAATTAGATTCTTTTGAAAACAAATGCCTAAGGAAAATACTTGGTATTATTCATTCATTCATTTGCATGTCCCTTGCAGAACTTTGCCTCTCAAACAGCACTCCTGTATGCCTCTCGGTTGTGACCAAGATGGCCTGCTGCTGATGTATACATTTGCAGATCATCAATGATGTCTTGCAGCCATCTTCACCTTGGTCTTCCTTTCTTTCTTTTTCCCATTAGGTACCCATCCAAGACGGTCTTCTCTAGATTATCATGATGTTTAATGTGTCCAGAATATTTGAAGAACTCTTCTATAGCATTTACATTCAAAGGCATTTATGTGTTTCTCAGCTGTTTTGTTAAGTGTCCAGGTCTCACAGGCATGTTGCAATGGGAAAGGTGCATGCCCTTAAAAATCTTATTTTTGTAGTTCTGTCTGTTCCTCTCCACAGATTCTTTAGTTGTTTTACTTTCTGAAGAGCGATAGATGACTAGGTATTAAGTGGAACAAATTCAAGAACAATGCAGAGATAAGACAGATGAGCAAACAAGAACCCACCTCATGGGTGATCAGAAAAAGATTATGTAGGCCATATGATGAGAAGAAACAATCAGAGAGTACCAAAACAAGCTGTCAAGTGGATCACAACAGGCAGAAGAAAAAGAGGTCGACCACGTGAAACTCTAAAGAGGACATTGTTAAGAAAAGCCAGTTTAGTTGGCATAAAATCCCTTGATGAAGTTGAAATACTCGCAGAAAACAAGAAAACTTGGCAAACAACTATGCAAGCCCTATATGACATTTAACGACATGGGAAGGATGTAAGATGTAAGTTGGGAGCAGAAAAGTAGTGTTTCATGTTTTTCCACTTTCTTGTGTGAATAGTGTACCACACGGTTCACTCTGTCTTCATGCATGACTTTTATCTTTCCACTTATCTTTGTTTTTATCTCTGTGTGTGGTTTTTCCACATATCTTTGCCTCCATCTCTTATGTGTTTTTTATCTTTCTATTTATATTTTTCTTCCATTGTTGTGTATGATTTGTATCTTTGTCTCCTTTCTTGTATCTGATTTTTATCTTTATACTTATCTTTATCCCCATCTCATGCATAATTTTTATCTTTACTTATCTTTATCTCTATCTTATGCACAATTTTTATATTTTTACCTGTTTTTGTCTCTGTCTTATGTATAATTTTTTATCTTTTTTTTTTTACTTTTGCTCTGTCTTGTGTGATTTTTATCTTTTTACCTATGTCAGTATGTCATGCATGATTTTTATCTTTTTACTTATCTTTGTCACTATAACTAACATACTTTGCTGGGTAGTGATGGCTCTGAAAGCAGATGTGTATGCAGATGCCTGTATGTGAAGGAGTTAAGCACCTTACATATAGACGTACATATGAACTCGAACCGTGACGTACATATTTGTTTAGAGTAGCTCAAACTCTGGCTGTAAATTACGCGTATAGCTTTTCTTTTTCATCTGTTCCAGAGTTTGTATGGGAGCATCATCTGTGTCGGTGGCAACACACTGCTGCAAGGCTTCACCGACAGACTCAACAGAGATCTCAGCAACAAGACTTTGCCAGTAGGTGGCAGCACTTGTTTTACATGACCAGTTTTGTCACTATCGCTGTACCTAGTTCGTATTTTCCTGTTAGAATACTCGACAGGTTAGTGATCAGTTCATGATAAATCTATGACTCTGAATAAGCATAATTGTTCTTGGGAGCTACAACAGATGGCCTGCATGAAGGATCGGGTACTCTAGAGAAGCATAATAGCCAACGCCAGTCGGCACGGCACCTGATGATGATGATGATGATAGTGATCAGTTGTTGAAAACATTGAAGTCAGTGCACGGCAGAATGTGAGAACAGAGTGGGTAGGATTTAGTCAGTGTATTGAAACATAAGAGAAAAAAGCAACTGTACAGGGAAGGCACAGAATAGAACCCCACATTCTTTGAGATGAGAGACTGCCCAGCCATGAGAGAACAGTGGGATCAAACATGTAGAAGTCTTCTTCTTCTTCTTATGCATTGTCTGTCTATATCTGCAGTCCTGTCTCTTGGATAAATTTCACTGTTTTTTGTAATTCACGCATGGAACCATAGAGCTTATCTTCTTTAGTGGTTTCACTGGGTCAGTAATTGCTTCTCAGTGTCTCATAGTTGATGCAGTTTTGGAGGATATGTTCCACAGTTTGGGGCACCTGGGCACATGTACATAGATTAGTAGTACCAACCTTAAACTTTGTATACATATGACTTCGGAGTCGGCTGTGTTCTGTTCGGAGACGGAAGATGGTGACTTGTTCCTTTCTACTTAGCATGTGATAATCATCATGTGGTGGTGTTTGTGGCTTCCTGTGGGTTTTTATCATGCTTTACATGTAGAAGTAACTTGTGTAGAGTTTGACAGTGTCAGCAGCCTCTTGTAGGTCAGGTAGTTAGTGTATTGTACTCTCATGACCTGCTAGGTCTGCTGGAGCTAGGGAAGGTGCCCATGCTTGTCATAGCAAAATTTGTATGAGTGGTCAAGTCTTGACAAAGACATAGACAAAGACAGACACAGACATGTTACTAGAACAGAGTTCTTAACTTGTAGGGAATTTGTAAGCTTTCGGGAGACAGTAGGATGACACAGTTTCATGTTCTCTGAGAGATTGCTTATCATTTGTTGTTTGCATGACGAGAGATTGCTGCGTATGTCCATGATGAGAGATTGCTGCGTATGTCCATGATGAGAGATTGCTGCGTATGTCCATGATGAGAGATTGCTGCATATGTCCATGATGAGAGATTGCTGCATATGTTCATGATGAGAGATTGCTGCATATGTCCATGATGAGAGATTGCTGCATATGTCCATGATGAGAGATTGCTGCATATGTCCATGATGAGAGATTGCTGCGTATGTCCATGATGAGAGATTGCTGCATATGTCCATGATGAGAGATTGCTGCATATGTCCATGATGAGAGATTGCTGCATATGTTCATGATGAGAGATTGCTGCGTATGTCCATGATGAGAGATTGCTGCATATGTCCATGATGAGAGATTGCTGCATATGTTCATGATGAGAGATTGCTGCATATGTTCATGATGAGAGATTGCTGCATATGTCCATGATGAGAGATTGCTGCATATGTTCATGATGAGAGACAGCACATAACTGTGTTACAGCTTATCTTATTTCAGAGAGACTATTGATTATTTCTGTTAAGTGCCACACTTGCACGTTTTTAGTGTTATAATGTTACTTGATGTGACCCACAGAGCATGAGGTTGAAAGTAATTGCGGCATCAAGTTCTTCAGAGCGTAGGTTCAGCAGTTGGATAGGAGGATCCATTCTGGCATCTCTGGTAAATGTGCATGTTTTGTGGTTACTTCCAGTCAGCATAATCTGCTTCTGTACACTCTCCATTACCCGACATTCTGTCTTTTATACACTCTCCATTACCCAACATTCTGTCTTTTATACACTCTCCATTACCCAACATTCTGTCTTTTATACACTCTCCATTACCCAACATTCTGTCTTTTATACACTCTCCATTACCCAACATTCTGTCTTTTATACACTCTCCATTACCCAACATTCTGTCTTTTATACAAAACGTTAAAACAATTTAAGAAAAAAAAAAGAAGGAATTAATGACTTTATTAATTAACAAACACACAGCTGTGACAGTTTGGTTTGCACTTTAGTCATACAAGAACCTACAGTCAGTCCTTTTCCATGTCCCTTTGCAGAACTTTGCCTCCCTAACAGCTCTCCTGTAGGTCTCTTGGTTGTAAGCAAAATGTCCTGCTGCTGATGTGTCCATTTGCAGATCATCAACGATGTCTTGCAGCCGTCTTTGCCTCGGTCTTCCTCTCTTTTTCCCTATCATATACCCTTCCAAGACGGTCTTCTCTAAATTCTCATGACATTTAATACCCGTATAGGCGCCCTCCCCACCCCAAACAGGGTGATGTGAAGCCATGGGAGCAGGTGGTGGATGGAATGGGAGAGCAGCCACAGATAACGTTGGTTATGGTCACCATTCTGTGATGGTAGGCAGATGATCTCAATGTAGGGACAATAGCTGCAATCACTGACTAGTACGGTCACTGCCCGGAAGGAAAGCCATAGTAAACTAGCTTCTGGAAATATACCAAGAAATTCCAACAGCAACAAGAACATACAGGACAAAGAAATGAGGAATCTACCTTTATTATAATGTAACATTCCCATGTGTGAGTGACAGCACACAATTATAATGTGACATTCCCATGTGTGAGTGACAGCACACAATTATAATGTAACATTCCCATGTGTGAGTGACAGCACACAATTATAATGTGACATTCCCATGTGTGAGTAACAGCACACAATTATAATGTGACATTCCCATGTGTTAGTGACAGCACACAATTATAATGTGACATTCCCATATGTGAGTGACAGCACACAATTATAATGTGACATTCCCATGTGTGAGTGACAGCACATAACTATAAGGTGACATTTCCATGTGTTAGTGACAGCACATAACTATAATGTGACATTCCCATGTGTGAGTGACAGCACATAACTATAATGTGACATTTCCATGTATGAGTGACAGCACGTAACTATAATGTGACATTCCTTTTCATGTTTTGAGCTGTCATAGCAAATTTTTTCTTTTTATACTGTGAAGGCATCATTTTGCACATTTTCATTTGACATGGAGCAGTTTTGTATATTTCCTTTCAGAGAAGTCATGCTGAGAAGTGGCAAACTAAAATCTGAGTGAAGAAAATTTTTTTTTTGTTTGTTTTAAATTTGATTTGCTTTTGGCTGTTAACACTGAAGTCAGTAAACAGTAAAATGTAAACAATTGAAATAACTGGGTATTGTTAACATGAAGTTGTGTAATGGAGCGAATTTATGTTTAATATTGGATGAAATGTTATACTGCTCAATTGATTGTATTGCAAGTTTCCGTAACAGTTTTTTTTTCCCCATCTAGGCAGGTCTCAGGATAAAGTTTACGGCCTTATGCCCAACTCCAATTTTACGATATGTGTCGATGCAAAAGATTCATACAGCAGCATTGTTAAACTGCGAATACTCAGTATAAAGTGGAACGAATTCAAGAACAATGCAGAGATAAGACAGATGAGCAAACAACAACCTGTCTCATGGAAAAAGAAGATGGACAAATGTTGGTCATGTGCTGAGAAGAAACAACCAGATAATCCTAAAACAAGCTATCAAGTGGAACACACAAGGCTGAAGAAAAAGAGGTCGACCATGTGAAACTCTAAAGAGGAGATTCTTAAGAGAGGCCAGCTTAGTGAGAATAACATCCCTTGATGAGGTTGAAAAGCTCGCTGATAATAGGAAATCTTGGCAATCTACCATGCGAGCCCTGTATAATGTTTAACAGTGCAGGAGGGATGTAAGATGTTATACTGCAGCAAGCAGTATCCATGTTGTGAAGATCTTTGCTTTTATAGATTATGTGTTCAGTGTGTGATGTTTTAAACTTTAACATCTTCACTTATTGTCTGCTGCTGGTTTGTGATGTTTTGTTTCAGAATCTCCACTTTTGTAGATTGTCTGCTGGTTTGTGATGTTTTAACATCTTCACTTTCGTAGATTTTATGCCGTTAATTTTGTTTTCTCATTTCTAGGGAGCTTTTCAACAAATGTGGGTTTCTAAACAAGAATACGAAGAGGGAGGTCGGCAGTCGGTGGAGAGGAAATGTCCTTGAACATCAAAGTTTCCACGCATAAGCTGAACTAAACATTTTTTTGTATCTACTCCACGTGGTTGTTGCATTGTGTTCACATCGTCATCATTATTTGTGGTACTGTTTTGTTGTGGGTTTTTTTTTTTTTTAGATTAATTGTTCAAACTAAAACAGAAAATCATGAAAACATGAGTTTAAAATGATGAAAGTGTTCAAATATTTTGTCAAGAATTTGGTGACCACATAAATAACTTTCAACAAAATAATGGCCCCCAAAGAAATATCAGGCATTTTCTGTTTGAAATCTGGAAGAATTCTGAGCTGAAGCTCTGCAGGAAATCACAGAGATAAACAGGACATTTAGACCAGTGGTTGGTTTCTTTTTTTTTTAGCATCAGCCTGGGTTTTTCTCTGCCAGTACCAGCATCTCACCTCCATCGTTTCCAATCTTTTCTCTGCCAGTACCAGCATCTCACCTCCATCAGTTGTTCCCAGTCTTTTCTCTGCCAATACCAGCATCTCACCTCCATCGATTGTTTCCAATCTTTTCTCTGCCAGTACCAGCATCTCACCTCCATCAGTTGTTCCCAATCTTTTCTCTGCCAGTACCAGCATCTCACCTCCATCAGTTGTTCCCAATCTTTTCTCTGCCAGTACCAGCATCTCACCTCCATTGGTCCCAGTCTTTTCTCTGAAATTTTGTTTTCTTCACAAATGACATATTGGTCTGCTTGGAGGAAAAAAACAAGTTGTAGCTTTTGTGAAAGAATGAAAAGAAACTGGAAATGGATAGGATATACACTTTGTAAGCCTACCATAGACATAACCAGACAAGCTCTCACCTGGAATCCCCAGGGATAGAGGAAACAATGAAGACCTAGAAACAGCTGACGATGGAGTCTTGAAGCAGAGATCAGAAAACTGGATGACACCTGGAGGTGGATAGAAGAAACAGTCCATGACAGAAATAAGTGGAGAGCCATTGTTGAAAGCCTATGGCCCAGATAGGCGTAAAGAAGAGAGAGTTTTTGTTTGCTTTCAGTTTGTCATTTGTAAAAAGGAGGCTATATCAGCTTTAGGATATTTTCTGAATACCCTCAACAAAAACTGGATCCTTTTATCTCTTTTTTCACGCAATCCCGCTTCCGAGACCCACCAAGAATACAGGCTAAAGCACTGTGACACTCTGAATCTCTTGTGGTCCTTTCGTGGATCTCGTGTGGTCTATTTTGGACCACACAGGGGACCACGGGACCTAACGAGGACCACAGGCATGAATTCAGTAGGTTCACAGTGCAGTTTTTGGTGGTAGAAGTGAATGAAGAAGAAGAAGATCTCTTTTTAAAATACAGTTTACCGAAAGACATCCAGGCAAGTGAAAGTTGGTATCCAAAAGAGACTCACTTGGCCACAGAACTCTGCCAAACAACAATCTAATATTTCGGTTTTCAAATCTGCCTGAATGTGCTTGTGTAATTGGAGTTGTCACAAATTACGCGACGTTTCAGTTCTGTAAGTTTTTAGCCAAACCAGTCTGACAGAAAATTATGTCTGACTTTTGCCGGAATAAAATCGACATGGAACAAATTGTTCTGGTATGTCAGCTCTTTTACTGAACCAGCGTGTTCTTTGTATCTAGCAGTTTGATGAGCTGCTAGTAGCTCACTTAATGGTACATGATGTTCACAAAGTCATGGAAATACACATCTAACACTGTATCCCCAGTATGTCCTAATGGCATGGAAACAAGACTTTTACTTGTAACCCTGCTGTTAGTTCACATTATCTGTTTGCCTGCTGTCAGTTCACATTATGTGTTTAATACAACTGTTTGCCTGCTGTCAGTTCACATACAACTGTTTGCCTGCTGTCAGTTCACATTATCTGTTTAATACAACTGTTTGCCTGCTGTCAGTTCACATTATCTGTTTAATACAACTGTTTGCCTGCTGTCAGTTCACATTATCTGTTTAATACAACTGTTTGCCTGCTGTCAGTTCACATTATCTGTTTAATACAACTGTTTGCCTGCTGTCAGTTCACATTATCTGTTTAATACAACTGTTTGCCTGCTGTCAGTTCACATTATCTGTTTAATACAACTGTTTGCCTGCTGTCAGTTCACATTATCTGTTTAATACAACTGTTTGCCTGCTGTCAGTTCACATTATCTGTTTAATACAACTGTTTGTCTGCTGTCAGTTCACATTATCTATTTAATACAACTGTTTGTCTGCTGTTAGTTCACATTATCTATTTAATACAACTGTTTGTCTGCCATTAGTTCAGATAATCTATTTAATACAGCTGCTTTTTTGCTGTTAGTTCAGTAATCTATTTAATACAGCTGCCTTTCTGCTGTTAGTTCAGAATGTCTATTTCAGTCACTACTGTAGGTAGTTCAGATTACATATTTAGTATCGTTGTGTGACATTGTTTAACATCATCATGAGCAGTGCTAATATGAGGCAGTCATTTTTTCATAAATCTTTTATACTTTTGACCAGTTTCACTTGTGATTTTCTAGGATTCCATCAACTCCCCTTTTGCCCTATTAATATTTCCTGCACTTACCAAATGTGCAATGAGCATTGTACAACTTGTTTTCATTGATGGTTTCTCACACATTTTGCACAAGAAAAGAACAACAAAAGTTTGTTATGCAACTTAGTTTAGAAAAGTTCATATACTGGATGTTAATTCTGAATAATTAGCCAAATCTGGAAGTTGTGCTAGTTCTGAACACTCCATCCGTCCCTGGTGCTATGCTAGTTAGTTCAGCACAGTTCACCAATTCCTGATGTTATGCTAGTTAGTTCAGCACAGTTCATCAATTCCTGATGCTGTTCTAGTTAGTTCCGCACAGTTCATCAATTCCTGATGCTATGCTAGTTAGTAAATATCATGGACACAAAAAAGAACAAATATATCTATACTACAAGAGCTTAATATTGAAGAAGACTGGCTAGTAAAGAGGATTAAAGAGAGAAAACTTAAATATTTTGGGCACATTAAACGTCATGATAATTTAGAGAAGACCATATTGAAAGGATACATAATGGGGAAAAGAAAAAGAGGAAGACCAAAACAAAGATGGCTGCAAGAAATCTTGCTCACAACCGAGAGGCCTACAGGAGTGCTGTTTGGGAGGCAAAGTTCCGCAAGGGACATGCAAATGAATGAATGCTAGTTAGTTCAGCACAGTTCATCAATTCCTGATGTTATGCTAGTTAGTTCAGGACATTTCATCAGTCCTTTAAGTACAACACTTATTCTTCATCTCTGTTTGAAAAAAAAAAAAGAAAGACAATCATGGATAACTTGACAAACTCTACTTATAAATCATCTCTTTTATTAAAACACAATTCTTAATATCTGGCCAGATATGTACAATATTATCAGATTAAAAACAAAACAAAGAAAGAAAACTTTCCAAAGACCAGCATGATATAGCATACTTTTAATGATAAATGCAAGGAAAACCAAAGAGTTAACATTACGCTCCCAGTTACAAGATGTCTCATCAGAACATACACATAGAAATTTTTGCACACTTTTTAACCACTAGAACTTCTCACCAAAATTATCCATAATCTATCATGGAACAAACTCGTACACGGTTCAACCCTTCATCCTGTGATTATCACTGTAATTAAACGCGGCTTGTGTAAGAATAATTTCTCTATCACTTTTATTTATAACTGTTAACAGACCATGACATCTGACATTTTATCATGTGCAGATTTAAAGAAATGCAAGAAAGCACTGAAAAACTATACAAAACTTGTTTTAAAAAAAAAACTTGCACATAAGAAGCAATGAAAGAAGCAATATTTCTGACAGAATCAAATGTTCACGATGCAACTTGCACGTTGAAAAATAATCAGGATGCAATAAAAATTTGATAGAACAATTTAAGGTATCAAACCACAAAAAAAGAAAAATGGATTGCAAAGGACAAAATTCACAGAATTGTAGACACGCTCAAGTTTCATATAATCAGTTAACATATTTCAGATGTTGACATAGTCACTGAGTAAATGTAGTCTGTCCACTTAGACTTGTATTACGGTCAGTCCAACATGATTTAGGCTTGGACCACAGTGACTGGTTAAATGTAGTCAGTCCAACACAATTTAAACTCGGACCACAGTGACTGGTTAAATGTAGTCAGTCCAACACAATTTAAACTCGGACCACAGTGACTGGTTAAATGTAGTCAGTCCAACACAATTTAAACTCGGACCACAGTGACTGGTTAAATGTAGTCAGTCCAACACAATTTAAACTCGGACCACAGTGACTGGTTAAATGTAGTCAGTCCAACACAATTTAAACTCGGACCACAGTGACTGGTTAAATGTAGTCAGTCCAACACAATTTAAACTTGGACCACAGTGACTGGTTACTGATTAAACACAGTCAGGCCAAAACAATTTAGATCTGGACCACAGTGAATAGTTAAATGTAGTCACTCCAACACAGTACTAACCACAGTGACTAGCTAAACACTGTCCAACACAATTTAGACCAGCAACTGGTTAAACACTGTCCAACACAAATTAGACTACAGTGAATGGTTAAACACAGTCCAACACAATTTAGACTTAGACCATAGTGAATGGTTAAACATAGTCCAACACAATTTAGACTTACATCAGCGACAGGTTAAACATGGTCCAACAAAAATTTAGTCTTAGACCAATGGCTTGTTGAATGTATTCAGTCCAACAAAATTTAGACCACAGTGACTGGTTAAAATGAGTCAGTCTAACATAATTTAGACTCGGCGCACAGTGACTGACTGATTAAGCAGATACAAAATGATCATGCGTGAACACATATCTAAAAAAAACTGGAATTCAGCAAATCATTCTGAGAGACTTAATTATGGGTCATTTTTTAAAGTGAACAGTAATTGCATCACAGAGAACAGCAACACCGTACGTTTTTGCTTAATAATTCCTGCATCAAGTCTACATGCTCTTCTGTGTACTACATTCTTTCTACATTCCTGTTTTCATCTCATTCTCATTCTCCGTTCATCCATCATACCCGCTGGTGTTTTTCTGATCCAATGGGGACACTTTTATGAAAACGGGAAGAAAAAAACAAAACTTTGCCAAGACAAACTGATTTATTCTACAAGTTTGAAGACAACTGTCAATATCTGAACATTTTTCTAACACCAAAACCTTCATGCACTTATTTTTTCATTTCCTCCATTGTATTTTAATACTGCCACATGAAATGGTCAGTGAAGCTTGTTCTGATATGAAGAAAATTATATTTGTGTCTTGTGCATGCACTGGAGAGAAAAAAAAATCCTGTTAATGTAATGAATGAAAAGATACTTGAATTGTGTACGTGTTATAGCTGCGCTGAAAGTGACCACACACACACCAACATAAGCATCACATAAGTTTATGTCAGGAGTCCTCTACCCCAAAATATGCTTGCTTCTCCTCAGAAAAAAAATTCCAAGGGATGGGTTGTTCAGCTGATAGTGAACTCTCCTCACAGGATTATGGCTGCAGGCAGGCATCCTCTACTTCAGGGATCCTTAACTGATGTATTCACACTCCTTGGGGAGATGGGAACCACTTGATAGGAGTATGGTGGGAACGGCAGCTGTTCTGTTCCTAGATGCCCATACATGCAGTAAAAAAAACGTGAAATTTTCTGATGTCAAACTGTTATCTAATTCGACTGCTGATAATGACAATGATTTCAACAGTATACAAATAGCTATGGGGATATTCTGGGTAATCCACTTGGGGTTTGTAATAATAAAAAGTTAGGAACCCCTTGCTCTAGTTGATCCCATTGCAAAAATTTGGCACCTGACACATCAGTGCAACTGCAAAATGACAATTTTCTATCTGCACGGTGAGGCACACTGGACTGCACACATGGCTATTTGTGCTTTATGAAAAAGTGGAACATCACGCAAATATAATACTATGAACACTGAACATCTGATCCCCAGCAAGCACAAAAAAAAAAATGTTTCATATATCTTATGATGCTACTCTTAATAAACATTCTTTGTTTGTATTTTATTTTCTGAAATCTTTGCTCAGTCTCCCAACTTGAAAGACAGAAGAAACACGCTGGTTTCTATAACTTAATTAAAACTGCGTTCTCCCCTATGTAACTGACACACTAGTTCCCAACAGTTTTGTTGTGACAGTAATTCTGGAAACATATCTGCACTTTTAATCTTCACTAGAAAAAAAAAAATATATATATATATATAAATATCATGGCTTTCTTTCTTCCTAGTTCTGGCTTGCATTTACACAGACAGAATTATTACTTCTTGTGAATCACAGAAAATTACTGAATACCAAATATGGAAACAGGGAGAGAAACACATTTTTTCTGTACAAGTCTCATGTACATTCCAAACTCAGGTATGGTTTCAAATGCAAAAAAACATCATAGAAACATAAATATACAACTGTTATCTAGAAAAGGTGAATCCCCCACTTCGTGCAGACATCAATTAAGACCACCACCAAAAAAAAAAAACAAGACAACATAAAAAAACAGACAGTAAAACACTAAATAGCTGGAAAAGTTAACATGGAAATTTATTCTGAGTAGAAAAAAAAACCTCTGGATAACATGCACAGAGGGTTATTATATCATATCATATAACAGCAAGAAACAACGCATATGACTTGGAACCAACACCAATAAACTACCATACTTTATATACAGATAATCTGGATGACGTAGTCAATATGGTACTGTTTAAAATAACGGAGTGGATGCATTCAGTCTAATGTCTCCCGCAAGGGTGATAAAAGGCACACCAAAAACTGTTGGTAGTGATAGTCAAACAATGAACATATATAATATACATATATATGCCGAACACGTAATGAACAACAATGTCAACAACTATCTTAATAAATAACTAAATTTTGGGATGATAAGTACACTGAGACTGCCATTATTCACAACTCGTCTTTCTCACTCTCATTTTCTCCAAGTCATTTCGGCTGTCTATCATAAAATGTTACTTCTCAACTCTTCCTTTGCTTTGTGCTCTAAAAATGTTTATGTCATCAATCCTCACTGCTCCCAGAGGCACACAATGTTAAGAGGTCATCAGTTCTCAATGTTTCCTTAGGCACACAAGGTTAAGATGTCATCAGTCCTCAATGTTTCCGGAGGCACACAAGGTTAAGATGTCATCAGTCCTCGATGTTTCCGAAGGTACACAATGTTAATATGTCATCAGTCCTCACTGTTTCCGGAGGTACACAAGGTTAAGATGTCATCAGTCCTCAATGTTTCTGGAGGCACATAATGTTAAGATGTCATCAGTCCTCAATGTTTCTGGAGGTACACAAGGTTAAGATGTCATCAGTCCTCAATGTTTCTGGAGGCACACAATGTTAATATGTCATCAGTCCTCAATGTTTCTGGAGGTACACAAGGTTAAGATGTCATCAGTCCTCAATGTTTCCAGAGGCACACAAGGTTAAGATGTCATCAGTCCTTGATGTTTCTGGAGCCACACGAGGTTGAGTCAATCCTCAATGTTTCCTGAGGTAAATTAGGTGGATACGTCATCAGTCGTCGCTGCTCCCAGAAGCACATGAGGTCAATATGTCATGAATCCTCGCCATTTCCTGAGGTACGTGAGGTGGAGACATCAATCCTCATTGTTCCCAGAGGTACACGAGGTGGAGACATCAATCTTCATTGTTCCCAGAGGTACACGAGGTGGAGAAAAAACTTCAGCCTCCCCAATTATCTTGTACTCAAAAGTATGTTCATATGAGAGTAGCTCTACTCTTTTATCTTGGTCGTCTTGCTGTTGGTCATAACCCGTCCACTTCCACCCCTCTCATCTTGCGTATCATGCACAACCCACTTCCATCCTCCTCATCTCATGTATCATGTGCAACCTGTGGCCAAGTGCCCCTCCTCTCCTCCGTCATATCATCTAAAGTTTTTACATCACTGGCTCCAAGATCTTTTTACTGTGTTATTCCTCCCTTTGTTGAAGCCGTGCTCTTCTTCTTGGTGTTCAGAGCTCAAAAGTTCTGTTTTATCACTGCTTTTACATGTTTCTGGTCCTCCTCCTACATGCAAATTTTGATAAGAACAAACATGACATCACTGTCCCCTCTCCCATACAAGTCTGACAAGCTGCTACAGACAGAACAACATACATAATCTGTGATGACAATCAACGTACACACCAAATAACATCAAGCTAGTATAGATAATTATATGTCTGTCTGATATGAGAGGGTGCAGATATTTAAATATATTTATTTTTTAAAAAAAAGCAAAATAGCACTGTGCAAATCTGTATTTCATGCATACATCAGCTAAATAAACAGATATTTTGTCTCCCATCTTACAATGTATGTGTATGTGTGAAAGAAATGATTACTTTCCCAAATCAGTCTTGAAAGAACCATAAAGAAAAAGAACAAAATTATGAAGTCTTTCTGTTAATTCCACCTAGCTTTATAACCGCATGAAATAACATGATGATTAAACATGGACAGCATATGCATGATGGGAAGAGTTTTCTGGACATCGTCTGTGACTTTCTTCACTCTCTTCCTTGCATCTAACACAAACAGATTGAAAGTCATCAAAAATATAACAATGACATGAAAATACAATCCAACTTCAGCTTGTCTCATCAAAGAGCACATCACCCATTTCCTGGTTCAAGTAGCACATAAAGTCTTTATTAAAGTTTTCATTTGGATGCATGAAATAAATGATGAAAAGCGAAATATATGACATGTTAAATGCTGAATGAAAAATCAGTCATGGAGACGTAGCAAAGTTCAAAGTTGACATGTAAAACTATCCTAAATGACAAACAATGGCACTGGCTAGACTATATCAAAAATATGCACAGAAAATTACGATGAAGAAAAATGTATTTTCAAAATCTGTTACCGTACCACATATCAAATCCACACAATACATAACCTAGAGAGAAAAAAAAAAAGATGAATACAGCACCACATACAGAGATGGCCAACATACAACACATAAAAATCAGTGACCATATAAATGCAAACATCACATAGCAATAAATTAAAACGATATCAATGCCCACACCAGCCACTCTCACTTGCTTACCTGTAGCATTTGTGATCTAGCTTGTTATCTGCAATCTTCTCTCTACACAACTGCCTCTATCATGTTATCTGCAATCTTCTCTCTACTATCATGTACTGATGTCCTCAAAGACATGGAACACTCTGCAGAACATTTATTAACTACCCATCAGACGCATGCTATATTCTCTATTCATCCATCTGCATGTCCCTTGCGCAACTTTGCCTCCCTACAGCACTTCTGTAGGCCTCTCAATTGTGAGCAAGATGTCCTGCTGCTGATGTATCCATTTGCAGATCATCAACGATGTCTTGCAGCCATCTTTGCCTTGGTCTTTCTCTCTTTCTTTTTCCCATTATGTACCCTTCCAAGACGGTCTTCTCTAGATTATCATGACCTTTAATGTGTCCAAAATATTTATATTTTCTCTCTTTAATCCTCTTTACTAGCCAGCCTTCTTCAATATTAAGTTCTTGTAGTATGGATATATTTGTTCTTTTTTGTGTCCATGATATTTGAAGAACTCTTCTGTAGCATTTACATTCAAAGGCATTTATGTGTTTCTCAGCTGTTTTGTTAAGTGTCCAGGTCTCACAGGCATATGTTGCGATGGGAAAGATGCATGCCCTTAAAAATCTTATTTTTGTAGTTCTGTCTGCTCCTCTCCACAGATTCTTTGGTTGTTTTACTTTCTGAAGAGCGATGGACGTCCTTTTAATTTCCCTCATTATATCTCTATTATTAGTTGGTAATGATCCAAGATATTAAAAACTCTCCACTTCTTTCAATTTTTCCTCATTGATATATATTTCAGCTGCCTTGTTTGTTTTGTCATCAATTTAGTTTTCTTTGCATTAAGATAGAGGTTTTGCTCTTCGCTGTTCTTACGGACTGACATAATTAGTTTTTCCATTCCTTTTTGTGCTGTAGTCAGTAATACCATGCCATCAGCATATCTAATCTCAGGTATTTCATAACCTCCAATTGTTATGGCATCATAATATTCTTTGTCTATATTCTATAGAGAAATTATTAACCAGACAGACAGAAAATTTCTCCCACTACAAACCTGTACAAGAATACTGTTTCTTGTCACAGACAATAATGCGGAACTGCTTAAACATCACAGGAAGGCACTATTATATGTGTACTGTGAGACATTTTCTAGTGCTTCACAATAAAGTGATGAGGTTTGGCACAACTGTCCGCTCAAAGATGTGATAGAATATGAAGGAAGTTTATGGCAAGCTCACACACAGATGTTCACCTGAATAAGTCACCCAATACACTGATGTGAGCTCTCACATCAACTTACATCATTACAAGCCCGTCTCTTCCAGATCCTCTTACTGCCTCGAACAGCTTCATTTTGTTTCAGTACCTGGTCATACTGTACTATATGTCAGGGTCACTTATATAATATACACATTTCACAACTGTTGGCATTCACCACAATCCAACATCACTTTCTCAAACTACACAACACTCAAAACTGTTGGCATTCACCATAGTTAAACATTACTTCCTCAACCTACACACAAATGTAGGCATTCCTCACATTCCAACATCACTTTCTCAACCTAAACAACACACACAACTGTAGGCATTCCTCACATTCCAACATCACTTTCTCAACCTACACAACACACACAACTGTGGGTATTCCTCATAGTCCAACATCACCTTCTCAACCTACACCACACACAAAACGGTAGATATTCACCTCAGTCTTGACCAACTTTTCTCTCGTCACTCTACGTATGTAAATTTTAATTTCCACAAATTGCAAGCTTGCTTTATGGGTTAAAAAAAAAAAAAAATCAGGCAAAGAAACAAATGAAAGCGAGTGCTAGCACAGAACAAACTTCTATTCTATACTACAAGTATTCAACACACAAAAATGATCTGATGCTGGCAAACAACAATAGTCATATTACTGGTTAAATCACCAACTCATAAGCTGTATGTGTGTCATAATAAAAACAAAACCATCACCACGAAAGGATCAAGAAAAACATAAGCAATTCTGTTTAAGATAGGAAATCAGTTCTAGAGATATATTAAAAGAAAACAAACAAAAAAAAAATATTTGTAGAAAGTTGATTTTGAAATAAAACACTGGCAGCAAAGTGAATATTTCTTAAAATCTTCCGCAGCATTTCTCATCCGTCAGATTAAACCTAGGAAGACCGCAGACACCTTACATTTACACAAGCAATGTCTGGCCACCCAGAAAACTACAGTCACATTACACTTACACAAAGAAAGTTACAAAATCTTGAGAAATGTAAATTTTGTTCAAGTTTCTAACATAAACAACAGAAGACCCCAGGTCAAGTTCCCACTGCTGCAGTGCTTATGTTCCACGTACACCAACAGCAGACTGTGAAAATCTTGTCCGTTCCGGACCAACATCTCCATGGAAAGCCAGCACAAGCATGGACTCCCAACCTTTAAGCAAAATACTGAAACTGTCGAGCTTTGACCGGACTGATCTGGTACGTAGCATAAACTCCAGGTGGTGCGGCAGGCTGAGCCGTTGGCGCCAAGTAACTTGGGGCGGCGGCCGCGGCGGCATAATGCGGGTGTATCTGGGCAGGATAGGTTGGAGCGAGGCCCGGCGGATGCAGAACAGGCACCGGATGCATGTGAGCTGGCAGAGGATGAGAGGAATACTGCAGCTGTCTCGGGGATTGGTGGGCTGGTGGTGGAGCCACTGTCGGGGAGAATGCGCTAGAAAAGAAAGAAATAAAAAAACAACTCAAATAGTTTTTGTGGAATATTACATCTTTGACAAGTAGAAAAGATTTCTCATATATCCAAAGAAACTGTTACTTGACATGTCAAACCTACACTTACTGGATGAGCACAATACAATCACTTCATTGTTTGTCAAGTGTCTCCATTTATGTCAAGGTCACATGTGTGTGTCTATGTGTATACTCACGATCCATGCACACACAAATAAAATTTCTATGTAGAATACACCAGCATCCAACATGAAAGTCTATTATAACTTCCATACACCAGAATCCAACATGACAGTCTATTATAACTTCCATACACCAGGATCCAACATGACAGTCTATCATAACTTCCATACACCAGCACCCAACATGAAAGTCTATTAGTCTTAAAATAAAAGTAAAGCAATATTCTGTTCAAGAACAAGGAGGTCTGGGAAAGAGCAGACAAGAGCCTATGAACCTACAAATCATGTCTGGCCAATGGAGGTGGATTGGCCACACACTGAGGAAACATGACACCAGCATAGCTAGACAGGCACTGATATGGAATCCTCAAGGAAACAGAAAACAAGGAAGACCTAGAGATAACTGGAGAAGGAAAATTTTGACACAATAATTAATGTATAAGTATATAACTATACGCGACCCCTAGTTACAACCCACCGACCACATGTCACAGGTCTCTATTTAAACGGTCTCCATGTCCTACTAGATCCATTCCTGACACACACCGCCGGACAAGCCACACCTTGCAATTTACAGCTAAGTACTCTTTTAAAAAAAAAATTTTTTTTTTTTTAAATAGTATTCATGTGAATCTATACTTTATCTCTCTATTTCTTCGTCCTGTATGTTTTTGTATGATTAAGGCTCATGCCGAAACGTCACAACTTTGTAATCATTAAGTAATAAAGCTGCTCCTACTTTTTTCCTATTTTATACATTCTGAAAATTTTGACAGTGCTCAGAGACAAGGGATGCACCTAGAAGGAAGCAGAGAATAAATCCAGGAACAGGGATGACTGGAGAGCCTTTATCCGTAGCCTATGCTCTCAAAGCAGTGAAAGGCGATGATGATATGTTTAGAATAATGAAATTTCCATTAGTCAAGAAGGATAAATATATTTAGAAAGAACAGCCGTCGAAGAAGTAAACCAATTTGCATACCTCGGCAGATATATAGACTAGGATGATGACACCAGAAAGGAAGTCAGAATTGCAAAAGGCCTTTAAAAATCGTGAGAAAATTTGGCAATAAAAAGTTATAGTACAAAAACAAAGATAAGATTATTCAACTGACATGTAGCCACCCTTATTTATGCATGTGAAAGCTGGAAAACAACTGAAGAAACAGAAACAAATTATAAACACTTGAAAAGAGATGTCTAAAAAAATAGAATTCAAGACCAATGCAGATATAAGAAAGACCAGCACACAACAACCTGCTTCATGGGTGATCAGAACAAGGAGATGGACATGTATCAGCCACATGATGAGAAGAAGAAAATCCCAAAACAAGCTATCAAATGGGATACAACGGGATAAACAAAAAGAGGTAGACTGCACGAAGAGAACACTGCTGGGAGAGGTTAAATCAGTGGGTATAAGATATCTTGATGACGTTCAAAAACTTGCCGAACAAAGAAAAACGTGGCGACTACTACACAATTAACATTCAAAAAGAAGAGGAATATTTGTAAACATCACGACAACATTTTTAAAAAAGAGCTGGCGGAGGAAGGTCAAAAGAGAAAGTAAGACAGTCTGAGATGACAGCACTAAAAAAAAAAAATTTGTCAGCTGAGCAGGGTAGCCACTGGAGATTTGTGGGAAGAATGCCCCGCCCCTCTCAGCTTTTCTCACAATAACAAAGCAAGGATAATTTTCCTAACATAAAGATTTTGTTTAGTAAACAATGACTTGCCCAAACTGTGTGATGGAGGCAGTGGTTGGCAGAGCCATCTGTTGATGCTGGTGTGCAGGGAGCAGGTAATGGTGCAGCGGCGAGCCGTGGAGCGGAGCTACTCGTCTGTAGTCACTGAGGGCATTTAGAAAACATTTCATTCCAAACAAGTAACAGGTGAAGTTACTGTTAATAGAAAATGTAAACATTTATCTACTGTTATGGAGAGTTTTTTTTTTTTAAAGTTAAACTACTTGGGCACACAGAAGCTGATACCCAGGGGAAAAAATACAACTGTGACTTGAAGTGTCTGGATCCTTGGAACTGATGATGTGATTACTTGATACAGAAGTCATGAGAAAGACAATAAGGGTAAAAACAATGGTGGAAATAAACTGTTGTAAAGTGAACATCCACACATGGCCAAATTAACTGTTAAGAAAAAAACATACACACACAAAGAGAAAGAGACTGAGAGAGAGATTAACAAAATGAAGTTCAAGCATATAAAAATTACAGAAAAGTGAAAATCAACTTTCACAGATTAGAATGTGGTAGAGCTAAAAACATCAAAATGTGGTGAACTCTGACACATAAGCCTGCAATGTGAAATGTGGGAGTGAACTCTAAGTCTGCAATGTGAACATAGGAGTGGACTGACACACAATATAAGTCTGCAATGTGAACATGGGAGTGGCCTGACACACAATATAAGTCTGCAATGTGAACATGGGAGTGGCCTGACACACAATATAAGTCTGCAATGTGAACATAGGAGTGGACTGACACACAATATAAGTCTGCAATGTGAACATGGGAGTGAACTCTGACACACAATGTAAGTCTGCAATGTGAACATAGGAGTGGACTGACACACAATGTAAGTCTGCAATGTGAACATAGGAGTGGACTGACACACAATGTAAGTCTGCAATGTGAACATAGGAGTGGACTGACACACAATGTAAGTCTGCAATGTGAACATGGGAGTGGACTGACACACAATGTAAGTCTGCAATGTGAACATGGGAGTGAACTCTGACACAAGATATAGGTTTGCAATGTGAAATGTGAGAGTGGCCTCTGACACACAAATGTAAGTCTGCAATGTGAATAAGGGAGTGACCTGACTTGTGACTTACCCATGAACATCGGTCTGTGAGGTTGTGTTCAACAACACAGGCTGACCTAGCTGGACTGGAGAGAGCTGGCTCATACCCGAACCTCTAGCCTGCTGCACACACAGTCTCATGCTGTTACCGCGGCCAGCAAGCTGGGACCTTGCATTCAAACCAGGAGCCCCAGTAGATATGCTTCCAGTGCCAACGCTCACAACTTTGGCTGCGGCAGTGGGAAGGGCACGCACGGTTGGTGAAACGTATGCCAGTTTTCCTTGAGCCGCTGCAGAACTGAGCTCCAACTCAAACGGAGTGAGTTTCTCTATCTTTGGCGAACGAATGCGATGCCGGTCCTTGTCTGATGAGAGAAGGAGTTCCTGTTTAGGAATGTAGGGGCTGACTTTGGCGTGCTGTTTTATGCTCCCAGGGTGAGTAGTACTGGTGATGCTGGTGCGGGGGTGGACAGAGGTTGTACTGCAGTCTGGTACATGGAGCTGAGGCAGGCTACTACTGGTGCTGCTGCTAGTGCCACCGAATGACTGGGAAAACAAAAGTTGTAAAAATAAATTATGATCTGTAAACAGATGGAGACTTTCACATCCTAACGTTATGTTCTTCTTGTGAGCACCAACAAGACCAAGTACTTGTTTCCCCCTTCCTCTCAGAGTAATGACAAGGCAAATAACTCACACTGGTTCTTGACTGTGTCTGCTGAGCTGTAAGGCTGCCAAGCTTCTCATGTGGCACTATCACATCACAGACTTCCAACTACAACAGATAGCCATTATGAGGCTGGGTTTCAGACTAGATCAAATATTGAATAATGTACAAGCAGTTTCACTGAAGGTCAATGTACAAATCTGACAAGGTAAACACATGTGACATATACCTGTCTATATAGGTAACACTGGCCACTTAAATCTGATAAGGTAAACCGACTGAAGTAAAGCTAGAAACATGTAACATGTCTATATACACAACACTGCCTGCCTACATCTGACAAAGTAAACAGACTGAAGTCAAGGTAGAAACTTATGACACATACCTGAGGTGTAAAAATACTGTGTGATACAGGTAGTCTGTCCATAAGCTCATGCTTAACATTGCTGGTACTGAACATCTGAGACTGCTGCTGCTGATGATGTCTTGCAGTACTGCTGCTAGCACCTCCAAGAGAGCTGGGGCTGGCAGGTGGACCTGGTATCGCTGCAGCAGCAACACCAACAGCTGAACTATTTCCATTATTGACAGCGGCCAGAAGGTTACTGTTGGCAGTTAGGCTGTCTTCACTGTCAGACTCGTGCTCATTGGCAACTGCCAAAAAGCCATCGTCAACTACAAGAGAAACAGGCCCACATTTTACAGAATGTTAATGATGAAGATGACGGGAACGACAAAATCAAAGCTGTATAAAATAACAATTTTCTTCATTCACTGAGGACTTCCACGTTCACAAGTACTGATATTTATGAGCTATTCCATTTTCCACTCAGGCACTAACAAACCCGTACAGTCTGCCTCCCCCTGCAGCCATACACTGTCCATTTTCCAAGCCAGTTTTCTCAAACATTAGTGTATCTAGCACACACTTTCACAGCTAGGTCAGCTGAAAGGTCTCTCAGTGGCTCTTTAATCCACATAATGTTGCATAATAGAAGGCTGTTCACTATCAGATATGCTGTGAAAATGTCTCTCAAATATGAACTCAGTCTTCATGTCTAGCAACAAATGCTTTCACAGGTCATTCAACGAATACTGACTTACCAAAAGTCTGAACAAGTGCGGAGTCAGAGAAGCTCATGGGTAAGTAACTGTGACTGGTCTTCAGAGCAGCGTCCTGCCTGGCACCGCTGTCAGAGAAATCAAACAACTTTTCTACCAACATCTCAGCTAACATCTATATGTCTCAAAGACTATCACAATGCATACAGAGATCAAACATAATATGTGCCAAATACCTAGTTTTTAAGCATCTGATTGAATGTGTACCTGATTATATTCAATGGTCACATATACATTCAATTACAAGAAATTCATGCAAAAAAGAACTACTGGTTACAAGAATACAAAATAAATTTGGTATGAAATTTTAAAAATTAAAAAAAAAATTATTTCTGATACATAGATCTCCTCTCTTGTATTTGGTGCAGAGCACAAATTTTGATCAAAGCTTAAACACTTCGGTTTCCTGTTACAGCTATAAGAAGTCAAATATTATTTTGCCAATACTGGACTCTTTAGGAAAAAACATCCTTCTAAGATACAAGAGACTGTCACATCACAGCTTGGTGCATATCAAACATATAAGAGACTATGACAGAACATCTTCTTCTTCTTCGTTCGCTTCTACCACCAAGACCGCCCTGTGATCCTACTGAATTTACTCCTGTGATCCTCAATAGCTCCTGTGGTCCCTGAGAGGACCATAAGAGGTTCAGAGTATCGCAGGGCTTGAGCCTGTATTCTCAGTGGGTCTCAGAAGCGGGACTGCGCGACACTGGTTTTCACTGCATAAGTTTAATCTGGAGTTGGACTTTCTCACCAGAAAACCTCGACGTGCTTTGGATATCGGTATATCCCCACTGGATGAGGGGTGGTTGCCCCCGGCTAGAGTTTGACTTTCTCACCGGAAAAACTTGATGTGTTTTGAGATACCCGTGTATCCCCCACCGGGTGAGAGGTGGTTGCCCATCCAGTCCAGTGTTGGACTTTCTCACCGGAAAACCTCAGCGTGATTAGGATACGCATACATCCCCGCCGGGTGAGAGGTGGTTGCCTATCTAGACTGCACTGGTCCAGTGTCTCCGACTTCAGCATTTTGTGGTCGTGGCCGCTACCCTTCCTAGTTGTGACCAGGATAGAGCTTTTGTCCAGGAGGACATATCCTTGCTACTATTAAGTTTCACCCCTGGATTAAGCCGGTTTAGGTGTATTATCCCAGTATGCACATGTTTAGGACGTGACCGACCTCTAGAGCAGATACCATGACATGAGTAGCCATCAAGTTTCACCCCTGGTTTAAGCATATTTCACCAGTATGGGTGAATATCGGACGTGGCCGGCCTCTAGGGCAGAAGTGCCGTGGTATGAGTAGCTCTCACAGCAAGACTACTGGATTAAACTTCACTTTATCCTTTCCATCACCTTTTCACATCGGCGCCGCACGGCAACACTAATTGCTTTTTCGCATTTTCCTCACTGGCCAGGAGGAGTTTAACTCCACGTGCAGCATCCAAAGAATCTCTCCAGCAGCATCTTAACTCCTAGGTTAGGCCAGTATGGGTGCATATAGGACGTGGCCGATCTCCAGAACAGAGGTGCCGTGATTTGAGCAGTCTTGACCTCGAGAATACTGATCTCTTCACTTAATCTCACCTTTTCCATGGTGGCGCTGCACAACAACCCCATCCGCACCCTTCTTCAATGGCCCTGAGGAGCCCCACTCCACGCACGGCAGCTGAAGAATCTCGCCAGCAGCAGTAGATGAGCTACCAAACATGACTCTCATCTACCCAAAACATCTGGTTTTCATGCGCCAGATATTCACCTTTGCTCCTTCTCCTGTCAGTTTGAACAGTTCTGCCATGAGAAGGCCTGGAGCTGGACTTGACTGTCAGCAGCTATTTGAGACACACACCTTGGAGACATTTCACTGGAGTGGAGAGCGTATCCCCCACCCCACCTCCAGCTATAACTGTCCTTAGAACCTGAGAGAACATAACCCGGAGCACATAAACTTATACAGAACTTCACTTGGAGACAACCATATAGAGATCATGACAGAATGTAGCATGAAGCACATCAAGCCATATCTACCTGCAAGAAAGAGTGTAACTCACTACACTAGATGAGTAAGGTCATCAATAATTATCACCAAGGCAAAATGTGCATGAAAAGATTGCGTAAAGAGAACACATGATGATAATACATGTGACACTGTGATAAAAGACACACACAGGGGCCGTCCTCAAACTTCTGAAATGAATTACATTTCATATATCTGATGCTTACCTGCGTCCTCGTCTTGATGCTCGGTTTTCAGGAAAGTTTGCGTGGCCGTCTTCGCGTGGCAGGTTTCTCAACTCAAAATAATGGTTAGGCTGGTTCTGCGGTTGGGTCTGAAGAATGTGATGATGGTGGCGATGGCGACGTGCACTGCAGCCTCGCCCACTTCTAGGACCATCTCCTTCATCCTCACTCTCTGAACTGATAGTGATGATGCTGGGGGCAGGGCTGGGCGTGTCTCTGAACAGGAAATATACACAGATGTAAAGATAAATGTTTGTCAACCAAAGCTCATATATGCACATGCTATCAAATGAAATCCACATTCTGCTATATGCCTGGATGACATCTATGTTAGTGCTACTAAATGCAAAGAGCACACCCTGCCATATGCCTGGATGACATCTATGTTAGTGCTACTAAATGCAAAGAGCACACCCTGCCATATGCCTGGATGACATCTATGTTAGTGCTACTAAATGCAAAGAGCACACCCTGCCATATGCCTGGATGACATCTATGTTAGTGCTACTAAATGCAAAGAGCACACCCTGCCATATGCCTGGATGACATCTATGTTAGTGCTACTAAATGCAAAGAGCACACCCTGCCATATGCCTGGATGACATCTATGTTAGTGCTACTAAATGCAAAGAGCACACCCTGCCATATGCCTGGATGACATCTATGTTAGTGCTACTAAATGCAAAGAGCACACCCTGCCATATGCCTGGATGACATCTATGTTAGGGCTACTAAATGCAAAGAGCACACCCTGCTATAAGACTGGATGCACCCTACTGTAAGCCTGGTGGACACACAAGCTAGCTATAACCTGCTGAAATCTTGAATGATAAACACTTAAGCAATATTTATTACCATATACTTTGTAGCTTCCCATTACACATGGTCAGTGCTTTCTCTAAACTATTGTGATGCAAAATTCTAAATGTCAGCCATTTGTTTCACAACATTATATGAAATATCACCAAATGATATTGGCAGTGACTGTTGTCTTTATAATGCCTTATGTAGGACATTATTAAAGCCATCTACAAAAACACCACAGCTTTTTTATTTAAATGTTTCCTGCAAGGATTAGCTTGTCCTTCTGCCAAGCATGAGGTACTGAAACAGATGCTTGAAGGATGCACGCAATAAATAGTAAAAAAATCACAGGAGATTATAATCATATGCCAATGCGAAGTCGGGGCTGCTGGAACAAATCACACGACCATGACACCATACTTTAATTTTACTGCATATATTTTATAACAACATAACCATTAGCACAACAGCACATATCACAAAGAGCTAAAATACATTTTTACAAAAATAAATAATAAAATCTGTGCAAGCTGGTGATGATAGACTGGATACAGATGACCAGATGGCTGAGATAATATTAAAAATAGACTTGATTCTAGGCTTATGAAGACAATTAACTATAAGACGAGTTGAGTTGAATGCAGAAGAAAAGAAGTGTAGTCTATGGTGCACGTATATCTCAAGAAAATGTGCTTAAATAAGTTTTAGAGAAAGTGCATTATGTCATAAGCAAAGAAGAAAAGCTTGCAAACCTGATCACAATGAATGGATGCCTGTGTGAGTGATCGAGCGGGCCAGGCAAGCCAGCTGTTGACAAGACTGGGTGAGATGCCGACAGTGGGTGCCTGAGGTGTGAGGATGCTGAAGATGATGAAGACGACCAGTCTGCAAGTTGGAAGAGCGCAGCTTCTTCTACTGAAGGTGCCCCAGGTCGAGCAGTTAGCGGGTCTAACAGGGTGAGAGGCGGCGTGCTCTCCTTAACACGCTTCTTCACCGGCGACAGCTGAGATGATGGAATTTCTTTGTGTGGCCTGGAAGTTGTCAAACAGTTACCATCTTTCATATCTACAATCTCATTCCGGCAATATTCCAACAAAGTAAGCTAATGTAAAGATAAAAATCATCAACAATCAAGAAACACTCATTAATAAACTGACTATCCTAACTTGTGGCTTGATCTTTCAGTTCTAACATCTTAGTCTGGTGCTATCCTACCACTAGAAACCTGACAACAACGACCAATAAACAGTTCATCTCATTAATCAGTTTAAAATGTGTGCTAAGAAAAAAAAACATTCAACAACAATGAATAAAAAGTTGATCCTATTAATGAAATCATTAATCATAATGAAAGATAATTTTTGTTAAAAACATTCAACAAGAACAACCGGGAAACAATTGCTCTCATCAGTGTCATCGGAAAAGTACTGGGCGTATATGGAAAAGAAGTAGATAATATCTTCACTAACTTTAAGAAAGCTTATGGAAAACTATGAAGAATTTGAGTCACCTAATAAATTAATCAATATGACCAGAATATGTATGGAGGATGCACAACTTTATAGTAATATATAAAGAAAGTATGTCAGAACCCTTCTATATAAGAACTAGTTTAAAACATGATATATTATTCCCATTACTGTTCAACCTAGTACTAGAAAAGGTATATCAATCATAAAAGAAAGCGTACAGAAGAACAACTGAAAATACTAGGATATGCTGACGATATCAACCTAGATTAAGAGAAGGACATCTATTGCTATTCAGAAAGTAAACAACTAAAGAATCTGTGGAGAGAAACAGACAGAACTACAAAAATAAGATTTTTAAGGGCATGCATCTTTCCCATCACAACATATTGCCTGTGAGACCTGGACACTTAACAAAACAGCTGAGAAACACATAAATGCCTTTGAATGTAAATGCTACAGAAGAGTTCTTCAAATATCATGGACACAAAAAAGAACAAATATATCCATACTACAAGAACTTAATATTGAAGAAGGCTGGCTAGTAAAGAGGATTAAAGAGAGAAAACTTAAATATTTTGGACACATTAAGCGTCATGATAATCTAAAGAAGACCGTCTTGGAAGGGTGCATAATGGGGAAAAGAAGGGGAGGAAGACCAAAGCGAAAATGGCTGCAAGACATCGTTGATGATCTGCAAATGGATGCATCAGCAGCAGACCATCCTGCTCACAATCAAGAGGCCTACAGGAGTGCTGTTAGGGAGGCAAAGTTCAGCAAGGGACATGCAAATGAATGAATCAATCAATCAATCAATCAACCTAGTGAGGGAAACTATGCAAGAAGTCATCAATACCTGCATACATCTGAGAGATGCAGCACTAAAACTGGGCTTGACCATTAACCAAGATAAGAATGATATCAAGAGATCAGGAACAGAATGATCCAGATTATATAAATGTTGGAGATTTAGGAAAGAGACACAAAAATCTAGGCACAACCTTCAACAGAAGCAACATCGTAAGCGAGGAAATTAAAAGTAGAGTACTGATAGGGAATAAAATATACTTTGTCTTGCAACATCTGTTAAAATCCTGTACCAAAACATCAAAATAACAATCTAAAGAACTATAACAAGTCTAGCCATCATGTATGCATCAGAAACATGAGTACAACAAAGAAAGACGAACAACAATTGCAAATCTTTGAGAACAAGATCCTAAGAAGAATCTTTGGCCCCATAAAGGATACCAGCAGTGGAAAATGGACAGCTAGAAAGAACACTGAGTTATTTAAATCCCAGTGAATTATATATGTCTTGAAATTGAACAGATTGCGCTAGTTGGGCCGTGTAGAAAGAATGGAAGAGAACAGACAAACAAAAATTATGTATGCACAAGAGATGAGGGAAACAAGACCCAGGGGTAGATCAAGACAGAGATGGAAAGACAACACAGAAGAGGATATAAAAGAAATTAGTGTCACCAACTGGAGAGAGAAGATTAGGAATAGACAGGAATGGAGGCGAATTTTATCTGAAACAATAAGCCTTAGTGGCTCAAAAAGCTGAAGAAGACCTCATTATCCTGTGTGGTAATAATAAACATTCAACAACAACAACAACAGCAACAACAACAACCCAGAAACACTTCATCTCATTTATGAACTCATTATCCTAACGACCACTGGATGTACTACTGTTGTAAAACTGGCAAAACAATGCTTGACTTACCTGTATCGTGTAGGTCGTTTACTGCTCAGAGATGAGCTATGTCTGGGTGTCAGAGAGTAAGATGTGGGGACCACTCCAATGTTCCAATGCTGGGATGTGGCACTCTGTCAGGAGAGAGACGGTGCTCATAAAGGATGCTAACAAATATAAGATAAAACATAAACTGCCATTTTATCAGCAGTAAAGTGGTGCTCACAATGTACAGCTCTCATCCAGACTTCTTCATGTGACATAGTATGTGGCTTTCTTGATGGTCACATGACCATGTCCTGTTTAGCCAAGGTACACTGCTTCCAACGACAGTGATTTCCTGGGCTCGCTGTCCCCACTCTCATTTCTCAGGAACACTCCCCCGTTATCACTCTATCTTGACCATTGTATAATTTAACCAGCCAATGGATAACTCCTCTTTCTTAATGGAGCTAAAGAGCAAGCTTTCATTTAGTTTTTTCTAAGATGCTTTTGTTATCCCTCTCATCCTCCCAAGATCTTTGATGGGTTCTGTTGGAACATTTCACCTCAACAGATAAGATCTTCTTGTCTAGTGTCTGGGATCTACACTCATGTTTCTGCTGAGAAGATGCTAGATCTGAGGAACTTGTTTCATGTTTCCTGGTGCTTTGCCACATGTTCTTCAATTGGAGCAGTTTTTGGATTAATGTCTCATCTTTTAGGCAGTCAACACTGTTAGTTACAAGCCAGACACATTAGTGCCTTCCAGTTTGTCACTGCTGAAGGTTGTCACCAAACCAAGATGTTCCCAGCATTCAGAAAGCAGTTATGAGCTTCGTTCTATCTTGTGACATATCTTACACCCGTCCCTTGCCATCAGAGCTTGCAGTGTATCTTGTCATGAGCCTCTATTCTCAGCAAGCTTCTCGATCTCATCAAGAGATCTTACATCAGTTCTCTTTAGGGTCTCTCAAGATCAGAATCTTTTTCTTTTTTTTTCCCTTCAGATATTTCCAACTTGACAGTTTGCTGATTCTCTTTTGACACCTAATATTATATTTTAGAGACCTTCAAGGCTGTCTGAAAAAAAAAGTGTATCATATGCATAAACAAGCTCTTGAATCTATGGTGTTCTCATATTTAGAAGTCTCTTGTGTCTAGCGCAGATGATGAAAACATACAGAAAAGATACAAGCCTGTCTTACACCTTTCTGTATCTCAGACCATTCTCATGACTGCTCTGCTCCTGGAGAGAGTGTATGGGGTGGTCTATGTGAGACCGAAATCTCACTTCCATCTTGATATTCCACAACTTCTGTTATGTCTTGTTGGGCTCCATAAATCATGTACAACTATGCTGTATTCTCAGCATTTTTTTACTACTTGCCTCATGTATCTGGAATCTTGGTTTTTCTCGTCTTTACCTTAAACATGCCTGTGTTAAATGAGTTAAATGCTCACAACAAAAATTTATGAGCAACTTTTTTCTCTTTACATTATTCTTACATTCAGCTGATATGTAAGTCTCATCTAAATTCATGAGAAAAAAATTAACTTCATTTAAAGGATAGGAGGAAAAATGAGCACAATAATAAGGAAACCAAATGTATCACACAGCTCCTTTCCCACAAACTAACCAAGGGAAGCACAGCTGTTGGTGTTGAGTCAAAGGTGTCCGTGCCAACCATAATAGACTGTCTCCATGCTTCTGGTGGGATACCTTCCTGTAGATGGGAGACCCGCTGCGTTGCAGGAACTAACGAAGGCCAGGGACCCATCACCACAGGACGACTGCCAGTCCAGCTACCATGAGTGTTCTAAGAAACAACAACTATGTAATTAATAAGCCATCTCACTAACCTAAGCATCAGAAAAAAAAAAAAAGACAAAAGGAAACACTGATGATTTTGTTCTAAATAATAAATTTACCATTATCAATGGCGCCATACACAGTATATTCAGCAACTACCTACTCTCTCTCTTTCTCTAGCGCAAAAATAATACCTCAGACCTATATTCTATTTTCTCGACAGATGATAACACCAAATACTTATATTCTGCTCACTCTACAGGCTATGATAACACCAAAACCCTATAAACCCTACAAAACTATGACAACACTATAAACTTATGTTCTCCTGTCACAACAGGGCTATGAAAAACAACACTATAGCGAAACTGCTATCAGTCGGCATGTCTACTATAATACCTAATTTTTATTTTATCTGTGCTTGAGGAGCTTAGGTAAAGAAGAGTAAAAAAGTTTCTAATTATTACAGGCGATTCACAACTTGATATCTTTACCCTAAAGAAAAAAAAGCTTTTCAAGAAATACAATGAAAAAAAAAACAAAAGCCCCTGACATTTCTGCACTCCTTTTCCAGAAAATAAAATCGTAAGTGAAAAATGCTTTCTGTTTGCAGAGTACATATTTAACCTCTGTAAAAATCGCAACAAAACATACAAGTTCTGATCACAATATCAGCATTTTCTTCTCAGCACAACACATATGAGTACCAAGAGTATTATAAAACTCTCTGTCGCTGACTGAAGCTGGTAAACTTTCAGAATGTTAGTAAATGCAAGCAGGCAGATATAAGATTCATGGAAGCTCGTATTATTTTGCACACAGCCATGTTTTATACATAAAAATAAACTTTTAAAACACACAACATAGGCTGAGAAGCCGAAAGAATAACAGGATATTACATATTTACTGGAAGCAGTTTTAAATTTCTTAGACCACAAAAGTGACAAAATGCCACCAGCTTTAAGGCACACAGATTATTAATAATATTTGAAAGATCGGATGTTTTTTTTTTTAGTTTAAAGCTGTATTCAAGTACAAGCTCAGAAGAAAAGAAACATTTGTTTAATCATGGCAAAATAAAATGTTCAAGAATCTATTAACTGATAAGAGATCATGTTTTTAAAAACTGGACAAACAATAAAAGAAATTTGCAGGTAGCATTGTGTTAACATTATATATGTGAATCTTGTGAGCAGCCTTTACATTATGTGTACTGTGTGTAGGAGGCAACATGGCAGTTAGTACAGTTACAATTTCTGCATACATATGTCTGTACAAACAGGCCACTCTAAACATTACATACTGCCATGATGACTGGTCTTCCTGTGTCCACCACTGTTACTGGAGTCAGCTGGGATGTCTGGTGGGCAGCAAACATACAAGTTTTTGTTTTACTTCTTACATCTCTCTCTAAATCAAGGAATCTTCAAACTCTTCAGCTCTTCCACCTTCCTCATCAAGTTTCAGATCCTTCATCCACCCAGAAACATTTATCATATGAAAGTACTTCTGTAAATAGTACTCTGACTTCTTATTCTATCTCTATCTCCCTGAAAGTACTTCTGTAAATAGTACTCTGACTTCTTATTCTATCTCCGTTTCCCTGAAAGTACTTCTGTAAATAGTACTCTGACTTCTTATTCTATCTCTATCTCCCTGAAAGTACTTCTGTAAATAGTACTCTGACTTCTTATTCTATCTCTATCTCCCTGAAAGTACTTCTGTAAATAGTACTCTGACTTCTTATTCTATCTCCGTTTCCCTGAAAGTACTTCTGTAAATAGTACTCTGACTTCTTATTCTATCTCTATCTCCCTGAAAGTACTTCTGTAAATAGTACTCTGACTTCTTATTCTATCTCTATCTCCCTGAAAGTACTTCTGTAAATAGTACTCTGACTTCTTATTCTATCTCCGTTTCCCTGAAAGTACTTCTGTAAATAGTACTCCGACTTCTTATTCTATCTCTGTTTCCCTGAAAGTACTTCTGTAAATAGTACTCCGACTTCTTATTCTATCTCTATCTCCCTGAAAGTACTTCTGTAAATAGTACTCTGACTTCTTCTCTCCCTGGAACTGTCAGCTGATGTTCTTTGTAGCTGATCTGGTGAAGATGTTGAGGCATGCCATCATACTGCCTTATGAGTGGGGGTTATGCTAACTGGTTTTTTTTTTTTTTTCAGTACCTGAATGGAGCTTACTGGCAGGGGGCACGCAATACTTCTTGAGCAGGCTACACTGCCATGGGGACTACAGTGATCCTTTCTCTATTAGCAGGTTAGGCCTGTTAAAGGGAGTGCCAACAAAGAGGCGGGACAGTTTTTCAGTCAGCTACGGTCGGCTATCCCCGATGATAGGACGCCAGCTTTGGGTCACAGACTGCAGCACCATAAATAGCAATAACGACATAAAATGTGTCCATCTTGTGAGCAGCCTATTGATATCGATCAGCCTCAAACTTAATCAAATCTCTACAGCACTATTCAACCCACACAGGTAATGAGAATGAGAAAGTTCATCTTTGACTAGTGAGAAGACATTTCTGAACATGGCATCTTCTTCATGATTGATTCAGCTTTGTTAGACAAGGGTCAAGAACTGGGCATGCAGCCCCATCTGACATTCTGCCTTAATGAGGATACACCAGTAAAGTTATTTCTCATTTTTATAACAAGAACACATTTAAGACACGCAAGAAGAGATGTACAATAACCAAGCATTAACAGATAGGGTCTTTTGTAAGCCTGTTTGTAACATCTTTAAATAACGCCTGTTATTCTGGCTGAGAATTTTGTGACAATTATCAGTTCCAGGAGAGTATATAAGAAAATTGTATTAAAACCAACATAAAAAAAAAAATTTTGTACATAAAAAACTTGTGTATCTACAGACAAAAATACACAAATTTTGTGATATTTGTAAGCTGAACAAATTCTGAGATTGTATATAAGAAAAGAAAGACTTTTCACAATGAAAAAGTAACAAACACTCTTCCTCTGTATTGCTGTGAAGGTTACAGTCCAACAAAAGATGGACAATTCAAAACAGTCACAACATATTAAAATATCATATAAGAAGAAATCACATTATTTTTACTTAAAACTATTCAACCTTCTTTCAATTACACAATTTCTATTATCACAGAAGACAGAATAATCTCTAAGAGGGAAGAAAAACATGCAAGAAAAGCAATTCATTACTGGTCAAGACCAGATTTCATCCAGCCAAAACCTCCAAGTAAATAAGCAGAGGACCGCTATATTCATCATGATACTAGGACTCGCTGAGAAGACTGCTTCAGCCCACTGTGGACTATGACTCATTTCCCAACAGATATGACAAAATCTCCATACACCACTTCAGCTGAGAAAACTTCTTAAATCTATTGTGGCACTATGACTCATTCCCTATCTGATATGATCAAATCTTCACACTCCACCTCAGGTGAAAAGATATAAAACAACTTACTCTTGTTTTACTCTGACATCTCTCTCTCTGAACCTTAAGTGCCCAGGGCACATGGGGCTTCCGCAAGGGTTTTCCACAAATGCCTGTCCTTTGCCTATTTTTCTGCTCTTGCCCAGGCGAGTCCTCTATTGCTCAACATCCTTTCTGTTGTTCTTCTCCATGTCTCTTTTGGTCTACCCTTACTTCTGTTCCCCTGTGGTGTCCATCTTAGTGTTATTTTTGGTAGTGAGTTGTCAGTCATTCGGAGCATATGTCCCAACCATTGCCAGCGTCTTTCCTCCACAATTGTTGTCAGTGGCTTCATCTGAACTTCTGCCAACAAGATGTTATTTCTTACGGTGTTTGGCCAAAATATTTTTCTAATTCTTTGTAAAAATTTAGTCTGGAAAGAATTCAACTTGTTTTCTATGGTTTTGGTGATTTTCCAGCATTCACTTCCATAGAGTAGTACATTTAGAACATTACTCTTAAATATCCTGATTTTCATATTTATGCTTAGTTTTTTTTATTTCCATTATAGTCTGCAGCACTGCAAAAGCCTGGTTTGCTCTAGTAAGTCTGCTGTTGATGTCCTCTGTACTGTCTCCATTTTCTACTACTCTACTGCCAAGGTATACAAATTCGTTTACCTCCTCCACTAATTTGTTATCTACTCTGAGTACATTTCTGTTGTTCACATTTTGCTTCATTAACTTTGTCTTTCCTACGTTGATCTTTAGTCCTATGTTGTTTGCATTCTGAGTTAGCTTGTTTATTTTATCTTGCATATCTTTGTGGCTGCTTGATAGTAGACAAATGTCGTCCGCAAAGTCAAGGTCCTCCAGCACTGTGTCAAGGGTCCATTGTAATCCTCTGGTTTGCCTGATGTTGCCTCCTTCATTAACCAGTCTACTGCCAAGATAAATAATGTTGGTGATAGTACACATCCCTGCTTCACTCCTGTTTGTACCCTACAGCTGCTGGAGGTATGTTCTCCACAGATCACTTTGCACTGAAAACCCTCATATAGAGCTTTGATTACATTCACTATCTTATGGGGGAGGCCAATCCGTCTTAGGATTTTCCACAGTGCATCTCTGTTGACACTGTCAAAGGCTTTCTCAAAATCTATAAACAATGCATATGTTGTGCTATGCCACTCATTTGCCTGTTCTAATATTTGTCTAAGTACAAATATGTGGTCTATGCACGATCTTCCTTTCCTAAATCCTGCCTGCTCTTACCGAAGTTTTCCCTCAAGTGCTGGTACAATTCTGTTGAAGATTATTCTGCAAAATACTTTACTGGTGAGTGGCAGTAGGGTACTGCCTCTTCAGTTCCCGCAATCTCTGAGGTCACCTTTCTTTGGTAGTTTTACTCTGACAACTGCTTACCCAGAATTACTGTGACCATTTCATCAACACAATCTCAACATTCAATATCTCCTCTAAACTGTATACCTTTTCCTCTGTGAGAACAGTAGGATCAACTAAAGTAACTTACAAGGAAAACTCTGAAACTAACCTGGCTAATAAGCTGCGGCTGCAGCTGGAGCGCTGGTGCTGGTTGATTAACCATGGAAACGGCGCTCGGGCGAACTGGGGAGTTCAGACCTTGTGAAAACAAAAAAAAAAACCTTGGTAAGAAAGTGTAAATACAAAACTTAAACTATTTATCTGTGTAGAATGGTGGGCAACAACTATATTCTGCAATGCCACATATTTGTCAACCCCCTTTTTTTTTTTACCCATAGATCACTTCCAGCTCAAGCAGTCTCATTCTCATGTGACTGATGGTCATGTGAACAACTATTTATATCCTTCATGCACTGACGACTCAGTGCGCAGATTGCTCTTCTGTATTTCATCTCTCAGGGAAAAAAAAAATTTCACATTTCAGAAGCCACTAATAAATTGATGGTTTGACCATCACCCTCCTGCTTCAGAAGAATACACAGTGGGAACAAGGAGGAAGAAAGAAACTATTTCAGTTAAATATAGGCATCTAATCAATGGATTCTGACAATATAGCACAATTTTTACTACATACTGCTAAAACAGTGAAACAGTATCTTACCTGGCAGAGTAGCAGGTACAACAAGCGATGGCATGCACAGGGACTGTCGGAATGGGTCTGACCTTGCAAACTGGCCTGATGACCTCTGGGCGGCAGCAGCAGCTGCAGCCACTCTCTGGTCCAACTGTTGGCTGACTGGGGTTGCTTGGTAGGAAAGGTATGGTCCAGAGGGCAGCGAGTACTGAAGATACTGCAGATCTGTGGCACTCTGACTGTGACTATTTGATGATGCCATCTGTAAGAGAAAGGGATCACATCTATACAACATTTTTATTTAAAGGATCACATCTAGAATCTATATCACCTTTTTTTTTTACATATGAGATTATATCTAGAAACTATACCACCTTTTTTACATAAGAGATTACATCTAGAAACTATACCACTTTTTAACATAATAGATTACATCTAGAAACTATACCATCCTTTTTACACAAAAGAGCACATCTAGAAACTATACCACTTTACACAAAGAGATTTTAAAGTTGTCTGCTACAAATCATCACAACATATGGGACTCTGCTTCCAAACTGGCAAATACTAGGAGACATTGAATTATAAGTGCCATGCCGCGTAGCGCAGGCAATCATTTATCTCCACAATTCCCTTTTTTTGCATTGATTATGAGATCCGCCAGTGACTTTCTTCCTAGCCACACTGACAGCCCATCCAGTAACTTCTCTCTCTGTCTTCCTCTATCTCTTCTTCCCTCAATTTTTCCAGCTGCCACAGTGTGTTTCAATTTCCTCTTCTCAGGAAATATCCTATAAATCTCGCTTGTCTGCCTCAGATCTTTGCTTTTTAACTCCAGCCTCTCTTACGACTTATTCATTGGTTTTCTTGAATGTCCATGGTACCTTCAACATCCTTCTTATAAACCTTATTTCCATGGCCTCAATTTCTCGCTGTACTCTCTTATTCATGGATCATGCTTCACACCCATAAAACAGAATTGGCTCTACGTAATATTTAAGAACTCAGAATCTTGTTTCCATTGATATGGATTTGTTGCACAAGATGTTTCTCAATTTCTGGAATGCTGACTTGGCCTGAGTACATCTGCTTTTTATTTCATTGTGACATTTCCAATCAGTTGTTATAATCATTCCTAAGTACTTGAGACTATCAACTTGTTTCACATCTGTGCCATCGATGGTAATGCTACATTTTGGTGGTATTCTTTTCTTTGACATGACCATCACTTCAGTCTTCTTTTTGTTCTGGCTGAGACCTTTACTTTTACTTTCATGAACGACCTCCAGAAGAACCCGTAGAACCCCTTCACTTTTAGCAATCAGAACTGTGTCGTCAGCTTATCTTAAGTTGTTACGGTTGTACCTGCCAATTGATATTCCTGGCATGTTCTCTATATTTCTCATTATGTTTTCCCTGTACAAGGAGAAGAGGTCAGGAGATAGAACACATCCTAAGAATGAAATATATAAACTAGTGACACTGTGCTTGTTACACCAGCTTCACTGCAGTGGTTTTCTGTATATAGTTACATACTTAATTTTGTATATACTTGTACTCAAATAGGCAAACTTTATCTGCAGCAATCAGCCTGAATGATCAAGAAAGGTGAGCAGTGAGAAAGAAGGACATGCTTGCACACACAGAACAGACCTGAGATTGTAGAGCATTGATCTGATTGTTGATCTGATTGTTATTGAAAGTGAGTGTGAAGTTGCCTGGGGTTGGAGGAACAACACTGTGCATGACACTGCTGCAGTTGGTGTCCATCATGCGATGAGGTCTCTTGTATGCAATGTCCATGGCACTCAAGCTGGTCTTGTATCTGTGAAGTATCCAAGTATGCAACAAGAGAATCTCACAAATCTCAGACACAAAAGAAAGTATTTCTCTTCCTTCCATCCACCCATTGGAAACTTGGATACAGTCGCATGCATGGAAATATTTTTGTCTTAACATTAGTTCATCCCGTAACTCTTTTCCTGTCTCATGAACTATTATATATATATACTGTCCAAAAAAAAGAAACGCATAGCTTATATAAGCTTCATTTTATATGTTATGACAAAAATTTTTTTCTGGGTATCTCAAACCAAACCCAAAATTGTCACCAAGATATCAGGTCCATGATTTAGCGTGAATTTTGCTATTTTCAGGTATAGACAGAACGCAGTAGCTGCCCTTGCTAATCACGCATTTTTTTTTAACCATAACTCACACTCCGTTTATGAAAGTTGTGATTTTTGCACAACTCACTTCCAATGCAAATGAAACCCTATAAAAGAATGAGGTTACACAAATTCAGTTAATTTTCAAGCAGACAATATGGCGCGTCTATCGCAAAATTTATGAAACATTGCTATTGGTCGCCTGCAAACAGATGAAAGTCAAAGTCAGGTTGCCAGGCATTTAAACGTGCAGCAGAGTACCATCAGTCAACTTTGGCACCGTTTCCAAGCCACTGGCTCAGCTGAAGACCATCACCATAGTGGACGACCAAGGGTGACAACAGCAGCTGATGATCACTTTAATCTTGTTCATCACCTCAGAAACAGCAACAGCTTCCTCAAGTGCCCAGGCATTGCTTGCAGGAAATCGTGTGTTTGATCACACTGTCCGGAATAGACTGCATGAAGCTGGACTGATAGCATGACGACCTCACCGAGGTCCTGTCTTAACAAGACGCCATTGCCAAAATTGACTTGTTTGGGTCAACCAGCATCAGCCCTGGACAACTGACAATCATTGGAGACATGTCTGGTTTAGAGATGAATCGTCCTTTTTGTTGCACTGCCATGATATGCAGAGAAAGGGTCTACCATAGGCCAAATGAACGTTTTGACCAAAATTGCACTGATGAAGCTCTGCCGCACGGTGGTGGATGTATAATGGTATGGGGAATGATCAATTTCAAAGGAAGGAATCCATTGGTGCAGACTGAAGGATGCTTGAATGCGCAACAATATGTCAATGAAATTCTTTGACCCCATGTCCTTCCATTTTTGGCTGTGCAAAGGTCTGTGTTTCAACAGGACAACGCCAGACCCCATTCTGCATGGTTCACCACACAGCTCCTGACTGCCAATAACATTCTCAGCCTTTCTTGGCCATCTCTGTCTCCAGACATGAATCCATTCGGGCACTTATGGAATGAGCTGCAAAGACGTGTTTGTTGCTGAAATGTTTTTCCAGCCAATCATCGTGATCTGTGGCAGGCACTCCAGGAAGAGTGGGCAGCCATCCCACAGGCCCACATCAGACATCTGATCGCATCTATGCCCAGGAGATGCCAGTAGCTAATTGATGCAAGCGGAGGCCACAAAACATACTAACTTGAGAACCCCTGTGACTAATAAATTCTCATCACACAGATGTGAGAAACCGTCAAGTGAGTGTTTAGACCCTTAGGTATTACTGTGTGCAATTTGAACATTTTCTTCATTCAATTTAAAAAAGCTATAGAACATCAAAGTTATGGCTAAAGTTGGGTCATTGGTAGTTATGCGTTTCTTTTTTGGACAACATATATATATTTACAAACAAAATAACTGCATATACCTGGTTTTTATTTCTGTTTTAGGGTAATCAAATTTTAGAGACTAGAATACAAGTTTAATATATACAGCATGTTATTTCTTGTTAACAGTATGACAGATGTGTTTATTACACAGTTATTTGCATGGTCTTGAGAATTTCTTTGTCCACAAGAATGCACTGAAAGACTGACTGATTGAGTTTTATTTGCAAAGGGCGAAGAGCTGGACACACAGGTCTGTCTGACATTCTGCCCTTTATCATAAAACTTCCTCTCAGTTCCAGATATTCTACATCATATAGTACAAATATGTTATGTGATTAAAACTGAAATAACAAAGTTGAAATGACAAACCTGTTACTTCTCACTCTTACCCCTGCACACAACAATACAGGAAATAACTGCATTCATGTAACAAGGTTACTCTCCCAGCCTTGCATGCTAAAGAATATCTACCAAACTATTACGCAGTATAAAATCATTTATACTCAACGCTTGTAAAGAGAGTCTAAAGACAGAACTTGAAGTCTGAAGGTTGAAAAACTAGGTACACAGGCTTGTCTGACATTCTGCCCTTCATCTGTCACTCTTACCACACATTCAGTTTAGCACAAGTTTACAAATTACACACGTACACCATACTATGGTGCACCCTGCTCTGATCACTGACACAGTTTTCAAAACATGAACACGCCAAGTATTTTTACAGGTTGGTACGAACTCTGCTATTCTCTGTACTGAAGTTCACACTAAAGCATCCATGCTATGACAAATCCATAAAAACTATTCACCATAAACACAAACAAGAGCTAAGATAAAACAGTGACATCCGTGTGCTGAAATTAACAAGAGAAAATGAATGGACTAACAGAAATAAGACAAATATTACATAACACACATGACACATAAACGCACAAAAAGAACAACTGAAGCCCATAACCGATCAAAACATACTGGAAAAAAAAACAAATTAAAACGGGCATATATCAAAAGAAAGAAAGCTGTTACTAAGCCTCCAACTTATAATGGATAATCCTGCTTTATGTTCAGTCTTTACAGACATTTACACTGTAAGCTCTGTAATGCATATAACAACAAAAAACCCACCAGTAGGGTACCCTGCCCTGGATGATACATCAAAAATAGAAACTGCTATGACTTAGTTTAATCATTAAAGCTACATTTTTGTCTACCCTGTGACTTGTACATAAGGAAGAGAAGATAAGGACACTGTCCTATTATAAAGACAGTGATTTTTATTGTATTATAAAGACAGTGATTTTTGTTGTATTATAAAGACAGGGATTTTTGTTGTATTATAAAGACAGGGATTTTTGTTGTATTATAAAGACAGGGATTTTTGTTGTATTATAAAGACAGGGATTTTTGTTGTATTATAAAGACAGGGAGACTGCTGTAATATATATCTGCATGAATGAATAAAGTTTTATTTTCAAAGAATTGGGCATTCAAGCAGGCATGACACTGCCTTTCATCTATCACTATATTGCAAAACATTCAGTTTAGTATAAGACAAATACATAACAAGTACAAGAAAAATTGACAGACAAAACTTTTAAACTTAACCTTTAATCCACAACATTACATACTGGGACCCAAATCTTATATGGAACCATAAACACAATCATTACCACCTGCAAAATACCAGGCCCCGCTCCAGTATTCTAGACTCTGCCAACATATAGGACAGCATCCGAAACTTACGTGATTGTATGAGGATAGTCTTTAAGTCGATCGAGGCTAACAAACTTGTGAACAATCGCCTCCCTGGGTGTGATCCTCCGCTCCTGGTCCAGGGTCAGCATCTTCTTCAACAGCTCCACAAAGTCCTGCCTGTCTAGCTTCTCTACCAACAGCTCATTGCCCTCCATGTCTGTTGGTACATTTATCTGAGAGAATCAATTCAAACTTTTCATTGTAACAATCTAATGATCCTGGTCAGTTTTTCATAACCACCAGACTGAACAATATAATAATCCCCATCTCCATAACCACACAGATCCTGACTTGTTTTTCTTCATTTCTATATGCTCTTTAGAACTGCAATGAAAAGTGAATTTGTACAGATCTGATGGTATATGTCCTGTGTCATAAAAGCTTTCACTTTTTATATGCTGATACCACCTAGTGCCAAGATAATTTCTTTCGTGATGTTATGAGCTTCTGGTGCCTTCCCTGGCTGCATTTGTTTGAGTGCATTTCTTACTTCCATTTCCAGTATTGCTAGTCTTTCAATATTCCTGCTTACATTGAACTGCTCATTTCTCTGGTCATTAAACAAGACTCTTATGCGCTCTGACCCATCCTTCTATGATCTTTTTTTTCCATAATTTACCGTCTCTTATTTTTAAACAGTCTGTTTTTGCTTTGCTTGTTCTTTTATCTTTTTTTTTAAAATTAAATTCTTTGCCATTACAGAAGTGTTTTCAATCTCATCACACTTACATTCTTATTTCTTTGTTAATCTCTTCATACAATGTCTGACTATTTTTGTTCACTTTTCCTATTCTCCATCAGTTTCTTGGCTTATCTCTGTGCCTTTGGTATTGATGCCTCTAATGGCTGGTGAAATGATTCTTTAAAGCCTTTCCACTGATCATTTACATCTTCAAATAATGTGCTCACTGTGACAATCTGCCCCTCTGACTGTTTTGGCTCTCTGGAGGGCATTTCTGAATGTTTTACAGATAAGAATATATCTGGTTTTGGGTCTTACTGTCTGGACTTCTTCATTGGTGTGCTGGTATCATGTGTTGCCAATGATTGTTTTATGGCTTTTTGTCCATCCGACCAGTATTTCACTTTTGTAATTACTTTCCAAGACCATAACCTCCTACTATCTGGTTTTCTGCTTGGTTTTCTACTCTGGTATTGACATCTTCCATTATTACAATTCAGAGTGTTTGCATTGTTTCAATGCACTTGACTATAAAGTCCCTCCACCACTTCTGAGCTATCTGCTGTTGGAGTGTAGGCCTGTACAATGTTAATGTAGACAGGTTTACTATACAGTATGACTAGTAATACCCTGTCTGATATTTCCTTTAACAGCATTTGAAACTTTATTATCCATGATCAGTGCCACACCTCTTTCCCTAGATTCTCGCCTGAACAGAAATGTTATGACCCAGTAACTCCTCTTCTCCTGGACATATTCTCACACAGTCCTAGTAAGCTGAATTTCCTACTCAATTTCTTCTGCTCTTCCATGGCTGTTCACTGTAGGGATGTTTCAGGTCTCTAGATTTACAATGCTCTTTAACACACAATATCCTGCAGGCAGTCTGGTTTCACCTGGTGCACATAATGAACACTACCAGGCGAGACTGCTTATTTAGAGCACCCCTTTATGCCATTACTCTGATTCACAGAGTTGAGAAGCATGATTTGATGAGGGAATGACGGTACAGTAGTATCTGGTTTGTAAGAAGTTTACTCCACTAGGCTTTGTCTACTGTAATTAACCGGTAGGGCACCTATTTTAGTCTGCTGTCATTTATTCAGATATTCACAGCTGACCTCTGTATCTAGAGGCTGTTCCACCATCCAGTGGATGCACCTAGTAAGAGGATGTAATCTTCACTCTAAAGGATGTAATCAACATTACAGAATCAGTTTAGTGAGACATATTACAAAAATACTACAAAGAATCATTAACCTGATAATATGAAATAAGATTAAAAACTGACATCACAAAATAACAATGCAGCTTTGCTGATGGAAAAAGCTCCAAGCAATGCAATTTTTACATTAAAAACTATAGCAGAATAATTTCTAGAGGTTAAAAAAAAAAAAGAGTTCTATATGTGCTTTACTGATGACATGAAAACTTTTAACACAGTTAGACATGAAGATATGACACAAATACTATAAAAACATACTATAGATGGTAATAATAAGAATATGTAGTGAAATCAAAGAGCAGCAGTAAAGAGCGAACAATGACACGGGTGAGTGTTAGGACATAAGACAAGGGTGTGCATTGTCACCTGATCTATTCTCCTTATACAGTGAAAACATCATGAGAGGCATTAATAATTTGAAATAAGGCTGTAATATTCAGTAACAAGAGATATGCAGGTGACATTAGAAAGTTAAAGTAATTTGCAAAAACTTGTAAACGAGATTAATGAAGAGAGCTCCACTACCGCCAGAGACACAAGTAAGACTATATCACAACAGTCTGCTTGCGAAGGGCACCACAGTGAGTCAAGAGGAGGTTCTGCTGGCCATGTTCTCAAACAATTACACTAAACTATATCTGTGACATCTTCTAAATAAAGATAGCATCTTCTATCTAGCACATATATGCTATCAAACAACCACACTAAACTATATCTGTGACTCTTCTAAATAAAGATAGCATCTTCTATCCAGCACATATATGTTCTCAAACAATCACACTAAACTATATCTGTGACATCTTCTAAATAAAGATAGCATCTTCTATCTAGCACATATATGCTCTCAAACAACCACACTAAACTATATCTGTGACATCTTCTAAATAAAGATAGCATCTTCTATCTAGCACATATATGCTCTCAAACAACCACACTAAACTATATCTGTGACATCTTCTAAATAAAGATAGCATCTTCTATCCAGCACATATATGCTCTCAAACAATCACACTAAACTATATCTGTGACATCTTCTAAATAAAGATAGCATCTTCTATCTAGCACATATATGCTCTCAAACAACCACACTAAACTACAAGGACTGACAATTAAGTAATGAGACTAATTACATAAAAAATAAAATAAACAACAGTTGAAGATATAACCTGTATTTTATTTTAAGTAACCCCCTTGTGCACTGACACAGCGAGTGGCACGATCTAACAAACAATGGAATGACCTCTGCAGTTCTTCTGTTGGTATGGCCCTTAAACTCAATGTTACGGCCCTTTGGATGTCATCAGTATCGTCAAAGAATCATCCTTTCAATGGTAACTTTAATTTTGGGAATAGAAAATGACTGCAGGGAGACAAATCTGGGGAATAGGGTGTATGGTTGAGAACACACACTTGTTTTTGGGCCACAAATTCCTGTACAACTACTGCCCGTTGAGCTGGTGCATTATCATGAAGAAGGAAAACACAGCCAGGTGTTGAATACTTGGGTCTGACAGGAAGAATCCTTTTCAATGGGTGTTTCCAGATACTTAAATAAACTTTGACAGTCTGTCCCTGTGTAATAAATTCTTTGTGAATAACTCCTTTGCTGTCGTAGAAGCACACCAACATTGTCTTCACTTTCAACTTTTGAAGATGAAATTTTTTTTTGCTTTTTGGTGATGATGATGACTTCCACTAAGCACTTTGGCATTTGGTTGTGGGACCATAGCAGAAAATCCATGTTTCTTCCTCTGCAACAATCAAATTTAAGAAATGTTTATTTCTGCGACACATTTTGATGTCTTTTGTGTACTCAACACACTGATGTTTTTGGTCATCAGACAACGAATGGGGTAGAAACTGGCAAGCAACTTTTTTCCTGCCCAAATCTTCCACTAAAATTTTACGAATAGTCTCTCGGTTAACACCAATTTCATCTGCCATCATCCTCACAGTCAAATAACGATCTTCTTGTATCCATTCTCTGACTTTTACAATGAGTTCCTCATTATGAACAGAAGTTGGGCGCCATGTCTAGTTGCATTTGTAATCGCTTCCACATCACTTTTGAATCATAAATACCAACTGAATATCTGTGCATGAGATAAACAATTATCCCCATAAACTTGTTGCATCAATTCAACTGTCTCAATGGCACTTTTTCTGAGTATTAACAGAATTTAACGTTAGCTTTTTGCTCCATGCTGATTACATAACAGTGCACTTCTGACTAGGTCAACAAAATGGCGGCTTGTTTGTCCTCTGCTTATTGTGCAGCGATGAAAAGTTGCCAGATCATAGATGAAGGTTGCCTCTTTGGATTCCATGCTTTGCTTCGTAGATGGCATTTTTGTCTTGGCCATAATAAAATCAGTCTCATTACTTAATTGTCAGACCTTGTATATCTGTGACATCTTCTAAATAAAGATAGCATCTTCTATCTAGCAAATATATGCTCTCAAACAATAACACTAAACTATATCTGTGACATTTTCTAAATGAAGACAGTATCTTCCAACTTGCACAGATCTGCTCTCGAACAACCATGCTTTTCTCTAAACGAAGAGAAAATTATGATCATCTATATTACAGTGATTGTGTAATTAGTTTCTAAATGAAATGCTTTGTAAAAACTGAGAGGTAGCACTTACATTTCTGCGTCTTACCTGGCCGATATCTTCTAGGCAGTTAAAAATATATTTACGAGCCTCTTTTGATTTTATTTTTGTCTCCAATTCATGCTCTTCTGGTGACTGTGTTGAGGAAAATAAAAATGACATTTTATTAGTAAAATACATTTTGTAGCATTTTCTACCATAAAGTACAGAAAGTGCCTGGCTTACATGATCCATGGATCATTCCACAACCCTACTGAGTCAGGTTCTGTTATGTGCTACATGTAACATGATGTCAGCACATAACAAAATGTTCCATGAAATTCCTTTTTTTTTTTTTTGCACATGATATATTTTTTTTATACATAAGTCAGGATCTAGGTGATAAATCTGTATTTTCAAATCAAGCAGACATCAAATTTTATATTTTCAAGACAAAAAAAAGGAAACTAATTATAAGAATTATTTTTGTGCATGGCAAACGTTTTTCTTTTTTTTTTCCTATCTTACTGAGCTGTTTCATTTCCTGCGGTCAAAGTTTCTATATGCTACATCTGTTGACTTGTGTAACAATGAAACTGTTTAACTGACAAAGCATTTAATGGCAAAACAAAAACATGTAACAACAAAACAATGTACCTTCAGTCTCCAGAATGGGTAACTACCATCAGTGTTATCTCGAACAAAGAAACGGTTTGTTTTGGTGGCAGCACTCAACATGTGCTCAGCAGGCAGGCCTTGTGTTTGTGAGATGTAGCGAATCTGGGGACATAGGGTAAGAGATCATCTACATTACAAACAATATGTTATGATGGTTATTGTCAAACTCTATCATGACCATTGTTTGTTCAAGTACACCACCTGTTTGTATGAGGTTGTTTAGCAATTTCACCATATTTTCCTCCCTGGTATCTGTGTTTCAAATATGCTTGAACAACACTGGCTATTTCTACTTCTCTCATTTTACTGCCCTCATTTCTAGTAATTAGAAGCTTTACCTTTGTAAATATCTTCATCAGCTTGTAATATTTTCTCAACCTGAGCATGTTTTGTTCACAATAATCATTGCAGAATCCATGTTTTGTTCACAATAATCATTGCAGAATCCATGTTTTGTTCATAATAATCATTACAGAATTCACATCTTGTTGATAACAATCATTACAGACTTGTACTGTAGACCAAGTCAAAGCTATGTCTTGTACTGTAGACAAAGTCAGGGCTGTCTTGTACTGCAGACAAAGACAAGGATATGTATTGTACTGTAGACCAAATCAAAGCTGATATGTATTGTACTGCAGACCAAATCAAAGCTGTCTTGTACTATAAGCAAATTAAAGGCTTTGTCTTGTACTTTAGGCAAATTAAAGGCTATGTATTGTACTATGGGCAAATTAAAGGCTATGTCTTGTACTATAAGCAAACTAAAGTCTACGTCTTGTACTATAAGCAAATTAAAGGCTGTCTTGTACTATAGGCAAATTAAAGGCTGTCTTGTACTATAGGCAAATTAAAGGCTGTCATGTACGAGGGGAGTCACCAAGTAACTCGCAAATTGAAATATTTTATCAATGGCAGTTACCAGGTAGTATTTAAATATATACTTAGATAGTACAATCATCTAACTTTATAATAGTTGTATGTAGGGGGTGCTGGGAGTTACCTGCGCATGCACAAAGCAATAACAAAATGGCTACCCAACTGTTAGTGTATATACCAAAGAAGAACAGAGAAGTGTAGTGCGATTTTTATGGGATAAAGGACATTCATAACGAAATGATTACAGTTTATGCTGAAAAGTTGTTATCACATAAAGTGTTCTTAACTGGGTAAAAGAATTTTCTCAGGGACGCACCGAAATTGTTGACAAAGTCCAACTCAGCCATCCTGTTCAGACTGCAACAGAAGCAACTGTGCAAAGGGTGAACGAGATTATCAGAGCTGATAGACGAGTAACATCCACCCTATAGTCCTGACTTAACTGCAAGTGATTTTCACCTGTTTGGTCCACTGAAAAACCACCTTGGCGGTAGAATATTCTCGAGTGACAAAGAGGAGGAAACAGAAGTAAAAACATGGTTCAGAAATCGGACTCACGATTTTTACGGCATGGTGATTACATGATGGGACAAATGTATCAATGTTGGTGGTGATTACGTTGAGAAATAGGGGAATAATGTAGGTTCAAAAATTAAAAGTTCTCAAATTACTGTCGCGTTTAGTTTTTCTGTAACAGGCATTTGCGAGTTACTAGTGATTTCTCCTCGTACTATATGCAAATTAAAGGCTATGTCTTGTACTACAAGCAAACTAAAGGCTGTCTTGTACTATAGGCAAATTAAAGGCTATGTATTGTACTATAAGCAAACTAAAGACTGTCTTGTACTATAGGCAAATTAAAGGCTTTGTCTTGTACTAAAAGCAAATTAAAGGATGTCTTGTAATATAAGCAAATTAAAGGCTTTGTCCTCTACTATAGGCAAATTAAAGGCTTTGTCTTCTACTATTAGCGAATTAAAGGCTTTATCTTGTACTATAAGAAAATTAAAGACTGTCTTGTACTATAAGCGAATTAAAGACTTTCTTGTACTAAATATGCAGGAATACTTAAACCCTTCTTCTCACCACTGGTGCCATTTAACACTAGATATGACAGTCCCATTTTAATCAGAAACTATTTTTAGTTTTCCTATTTTCTAGAGATAATCTAGAAAAGACTGTCTTGGAAGGGTACATAATGGGGAAAAAGAGAGGAAGACCAAGGCAAAGATGGCTGCAAGACATTGTTGACGATCTGCAAATGGATGCATCAGCAGCAGGGCATCTTGCTCACAACCGAGAGGCCTACAGGAGAGCTCTTAGGGAGGCAAAGTTCCACAAGGGACATGCAAATGACTGACTGACTGAGTTAGTAGAGAATTATAATTCTGCGCAGTCACCAACCTGGTCATACTCCGATGAGCCTGGGTAGAGTGGCCAGCCAAGAAACAGTTCTGCTATCACACAGCCCAGAGACCACATGTCAATGGCTTCACAGAATGGGAGGCCAAGCAGAATCTCAGGAGCTCTGTTACAAGAGAAAAGAACACGCATTAAAACTAAGGTATAACTTTATGTACTGTGTGATCAAAGTATGTACACAACATACTTAATGTACAGTATGATTAAAGTGAGTAAAAATGTTGAATGTACTGTATTATCAAAGTGTATACAAATGTTGAATGTACTGTATGAACAAAGTGTATACAAATGTTGCATGTACTGTGTGATCAAAGTGTATACAAATTTTGAATGTACTGTATGATCAAAGTGTGTACAAATGTTGAATGTACTGTATGATCAAAGCACATGAGTGGCATCTTCAGTTCACAGTATTGAAGTTAGGGAGATTTATCAAGTTTTCCATGCGAAATCAATAAAAGCTGAACAAGAGACATATATGTCTAAAATATCACACTATCTGCCTCCTTACAAAGAAATGAGAGAAAACTAAATAAAACACTGTCCCAACTTTGACAGGTGTCTTGATCTTCCTTCCTCTCTACAGCTGCTGCCACTGCTTACCCTCCTTATTCTTTACAGTTATCTGCAGGTCAGCAAGCGGGTCTCCAGTCCTTGCCCTTGAGCTATCACCCAGCCCTACCTGTTGCCCCATCACTTAACAGCTACACCATCATACTGCATTTTTCCCACACATACTACTTTTTTTCTGTCATGAAAACAATGGATGTCTCTCAAAAATACCTCAAACAATTCACATTCACATATTAAGTGAAGATTTGCATGCACATTACTGGCATAAATATTTCAAATACCCTGCAGAAGTTCATCAGTGACTCTTGCTTCTAGCTCTTGACTTACTATTAATTCAAGGGCTACACTTTATGGCAGGGAGAAGCAAAAGGAACAAAAGCAAATTACACAAAAGCTTTTTAGTCCAGGAAAAATAACACTCCTATCTTGTTGCTTTGCAATCCATTCTGGCCACCTGTGAACTAGTACCTGAATTCTAGTAAGAAAAAAAAAGCCCCTTTGTCCTGACTTCTCAGCCCCTGGCACAATGTGTCCTTTGAGTGCTTGACTAGGATGGTCAGCATCCCATAAGTTTATTATAGCTGTCTTGAACTTTGTAAGTGAGTTGTAGAGCCTTGCACATGACCATATGCCAGAGATATTTCACGATGTGTGCCCAAGGGGATCAGACTTTCTGTGGACAAGCATCAGCTGACAATGCACTTCTTCCTTGAAGGAAATCTGCAAAGTGTCGCCATCTTGGCATGCGCTACTCTCCTTTTACTGTTCAGCAATGATGATGATACTATCTGCTTACTGACATCAGTAACTTGGTACTAACAGTTAGTACTATTAAGGGATTTCTATCTGCTTTTTTTGGTAATTTCATCCACATTTCTCTACCTTTCATATGACACACTCTTGCAGCATAATGTTCACAACTGACTCACTCTTAACCTAATGAAACAACAACCACATTTTATGGTCACGTATATCATTTCATGCTAAGCATACTTTTCATAAAACAATCCCCTATTGATGGTATTTTATGTACCACATGTAAATCTATGTGACTTTTTTTACATGACTAACAGATCCCAAAGTGAGAGATTATTACATTCACAACATCAACACAGGAGTAACAAATGTTTACTGAATTACATACATTTCATACTTATAACACTGAGTACATGGGTGACAAATTTACTGGCGCATGTATAACATCTGTGAGTTCAGTGGGTTGTAACTTTATTGACCAACAAAGTTTGAATCTCCTGCCATTTATCATCTGTGAGTTCAGCGGGTTGTAGCTTTATTGACCAACAAGGTTTGAATCTCCTGCCATTTATCATCTGTGAGTTCAGCGGGCTGTAGCTTTATTGACCAACAAGGTTTGAATCTCCTGCCATTTATCACTTGAAAATTCCATCCCCTCATGTCAACTGAGTATCTCTAACTTGTGCACGCAAAATCAGTTTTAAAACTGGCTGTTAAAGACAAGATACTTAAAAACAGAGCTATAATTGTAGAACATACATTCAGAAAGAGAGATGAAGAACAGCCTTATAGACAAAACTACAATCATAGAACATACATTCAGAAAGAGAGATGAAGAACAGCCTTATAGACAAAGCTACAATCATAGAACATACATTCTGAAAGACAGATGAAGAACAGCCTTATAGACAAAGCTACAATCATAGAACATACATTCTGAAAGACAGATGAAGAACAGCCTTATAGACAAAGCTACAATCATAGAACATACATTCTGAAAGACAGATGAAGAACAGCCTTATAGACAAAGCTACAATCATAGAACATACATTCTGAAAAACAGATGAAGAACAGCCTTATAGACAAAGCTACAATCATAGAACATATATTCAGACAGACAGATGAAGACAACAGCCTTATAAACAGAGCTAAAATATCACATACATTCAGGATGTATGAACATACATTCAGACAGACAGATGAAAACATGACTTCATCTATACTCTGTTTTGAGCTAACCTGTTTTTATGAAACAAACTTGGCAAATGAAGGTGTAATATACTAGAGTGTGCAGCACTTCTTCACTTGAAAAAAAAAAATGGCAAGAAAGGGTAATCCTACCTTAAGCTAACTCTTATATAATTATTTCTATACCAGGGGCGGCAAATCCAAATTAGCAAGCAAGGAAGTTTCTTGGGCATGCCAGCAGGCAAACATTTCAAACCTTAAAATACACAATAATATACACAAGGACAGACAGAAAAGAAAGACCTAGTTTTAGCCTCCACTCTTAGAAAGGCTTGCAGTCTTGTCCCAGACTGTGTAGTATTCACTTAGCAAGTAAGTTTTTTTTTTTTTTTCACGCTTTACCAACCTCTCTCTCTCTCTCTCTCGTCAAATGTACTATTATTTGTGCATTCCTGGCAGTCCACAATTTGTTTACCTGCGTGTTAAGATGGATAACACTGACCGCGCCAGGGCACGTATTATGTGCAGAGAACAAGAACAAATACTTGGTCACAGTTTGTGTGACAACTCGCCTCTACAGTCAGGCCTGAGGACGTGCTGCCTGTTAGATTCCCCCTTCCCCAAGGAGACTGCTCACTGACGTGTCAGGCAGGAGAAGGTGCTTCGCTCTGCCCTGCCGGCGGGGTAAGTCTATGTGTTCCACTCAGATGCTGGGGTCTGCGGAGATATCACCTTAGCCCTCTTCCGACTCGGCTTCATTCATGTTTCAAAGATCATTACACATCAGTTGTCAAGAACTCTTGCTGAAGCTAAGCAACCAATTGTTTGAGAAACTGAACAGTAGTTTTTACTTCAGAAAAAAAAGGACGCTTATGCGACCTTTATGCTCATGACTGTTGGCCATGGACATCCAGTTCTGGGCACTGGATTATACCCGACAGTACAGCGTATCAAAGAACCGCTCATACCATTAATATAACTTTAGGAACTTGCAGCGTCAACTAAGCTGCTGTTCACATAAGATTCTCCTCTCCCCCCCCTCCCATTTGACTAAGAATAATCCAACAGCCACCGAACAAAACACAGTAAATAAATTAGAGAAGGAACCCTTCTTGCAAGAATGTGTATTTCTTGAAGGCCCCAGTGGGAAATATACATATATATATATATATATATATATATATATATATGATACACCTTATGACACGGAAGAATGACAATAATACAGTGTTATGAATTATGGAATTCTTACAGCACAGCCATAATCACAGCAGCAAAAGCAAGCGCTGGACTGAAAAAACCAAATAGAAAAGCATGGATATCAGATAAAACATGGAAGTATATACATGAAAGACGAGCAGTCAAATTAGACATGTTGAATGCAAAAATAGATCATGAAAGAGATTTGGCAAAAGCAACATACAAAGAAATAGACAAGAAAGTAAAAAGTTCAGCTAGAAGGGATAAATATGTACATAGACAATATGGCGAAAGAGGCAGAAAAAGCAGCAAAAACAGGAGACAGCAAAACTTTATATAACATACAAAATAGACTAACAGGTACTATTACATCTAAAGAAAGACCAATCCTTAGCAAAACTGGAACCCTATTAACATCAAATAAAGACCAAAAGCAAAGATGGGCTGAACACTTCCAAGAAATACTTAATCGACCACACCCAAAAGAATTGTTAAACCTTGAAACTGACTTACCAGCCCCACAACTAAATGTCAACCTAGATGATATTAAATTGCATGAAACTGAAACAGCAGTGAATTCAATGGCTAACAACAAAGCTGCAGGTGAAGATGAAATAACAGCCGAAATGCTAAAAGCTATCAACAGTGACAACATGAGACAACCACAGAGAATGTTTAACAAGATTTGGAAAGAAGAAAAGGTCCCTTCTAATTGGAAGAAAGGAATCATTGTTAAAATACCAAAAAAGGCAACCTTAGTGACTGTAACATCAGTTGTGTCAAAAGTATTTTGCAAGGTCATTTTGAATAGACTCAAAGATATAGTGGATACTGCAATGAGAGAACAATAAGCAGGATTTAGAAAAGGGAGAAGCTGTCTCGACCAGATCTTTACTCTCAGAATAATACCTGAAGAACATATTGAAAAGAAGAAACCATTAATACTGAACTTCATAGATTTTAAAAAGGCATTTGATAGCATACACAGAGATTCATTATGGAGAATTGTATGTCTATATGGAATACCATCTAAAATTGCCAACATCATTAAGGACTTATACAATGGATATTTTTGTGCAGTCAAGACAGAAGAAGGGATGAGTGAATGGTTCCAGATTGAAACAGGTGTGAAACAAAGATGTATACTGTCTCCTTTACTTTTTGGGATTACAACAGACTTCATAATGAAAAAATGCTGCACAGGTAACACAGGTATTGACTGGGTACATGGGACCCAACTAGAAGACCTTGCTTTTGCTGATGACATAACTCTTATCAGTAATAATGTGAATTCCATGCAAGAAAAAACAGATAGCCTGTCTTCACTGGCTAGCAAAATAGGACTTGAAATTAACAAGGACAAAACAAAAATAATGAAAATTCCTCTCAATCAAAATGGAAAAATACACATAGAAGGGACAGATATTGAAGAAGTCAATCAATATTGCATACCTTGGCAGCTACATAGACCAGGATGGTGACACTAGAAAGGAAGTTAGGATCAGAATTTCAAAAGCAACATCAATCTTCAAGAATCTTGAGAACATATGGAATTCAAAAGTTATAAGCACAAAAACCAAGTTAAGACTATTCAATTCAAATGTAATATCTACCCTCATTTATGCATGCGAAAGCTGGAAAACAACTACAGAAATAGAAAAGAAATTAGACTCTTTTGAAAACAAATGCCTAAGGAAAACACTCAGCATCAAGTGGAATGAATTCAAGAACAATGCAGAGATAAGACAGATGACTGAACAACAACCAGTCTCATGGGTGATCAGGAAAAGAAGATGGACATATGTTGGTCACTTGATGAGAAGAAATGATCAGAGAATCCCAAAACAAGCTATCAAGTGGAACACAACAGGCCGAAGAAAAAGAGGCAGACCGCGTGAAACTCTGAAGAGGACATTATTAAGAGAGGCCAAATTAACAGGCATAAAATCCTTTGATGAGGTTGAAAGACTCGCCGAAAACAGGAAAAACTGGCGAACTACTTTGCGAGCCCTATGTGACGTTTAACGGCACGGGAAGGATATATATTCCAGGCAGGAATCCCACCGTTTAACATAAAATGCAAATGGCGGAAACTTGTGGAAAACGCGCTAAACGATAAAAGGCTCTGACAGTTGCCCTACGCACTTTAACCGCTGTCCCTTTCTTCAAATAACATTAAGACGGAGAAAACTTCAGCTCGTACCTCCAGCGGGGCAGAGACAAAAGTGAAAGCAACTTCTGCCTTGACCTAATTCTGTTAACGCTGCCAGCACGGGAAGGCACGATCCAGGTTGGCACCTGTATTCAAAACCTACAGCAGCTGCTGGATTCGGTTGAGTAGGCAGATTTTTCACCTCGTAAACCCACTTGTAGAACGCGCGTACGGGACATAGACAGCTGTTGTACTGGTGCGCTGATCGTCACACATTCAACCAGTGACAAATGCCTGGACTTTAAAACTAACAATACAGCGGAAAAAAACGTGCCGCCTTCCTCGCACCAACTGCTACATTGAACAAATCTGCGTGTTAAAAAAAATCACTGCGATAAATAATAAATGAAAGCATCATAAGAGCAGGAAAAGATAAACATGAAGAAGTTGACGATCAAAACAGTCTAATGCGAAGGAACAATAAACTGGAAAGTTTCTCTGTGGAGAGCTTGCTGGCAGGACACATGATGATTATGAAGATTAAATATAAACTTCCAAATAGTGCTACTAGAATAGTTCACAGTTTACAAAATGTTCAATTAACCATGTTGTTCTTTCCACGTTCATTAGGGTTATTTCTATGTAACTAAAACTTTCTTTCCATGTTCATTAAGGTTATTTCTATGTAACTAAGACTTTCTTTCCATGTTCATTAAGGTTATTTCTATGTAACTAAAATTTTCTTTCCATGTTCATTAAGGTTATTTCTATGTAACTAAAACTTTCTTTCCATGTTCATTAAAGTTATTTCTATGTAACTAAAACTTTCTTTCCACGTTCATTAAGGTTATTTCTATGTAAATAAAAATTTCTTTCCATGTTCATTAAGGTTATTTCTATGTAACTAAAACTTTCTTTCCATGTTCATTAAAGTTATTTCTATGCAACTAAAACTTTCCACATTCATTAAAATTATTTCTATGTAACTAAACAGGTTCGCCAAAATTATTTCTACAGACTCCACCAATGATATATTTCTACAGACTAAGATTCAGTCAATGATATATTTCTACAGACTAAGATTCCATCAATGATATATTTCTACAGACTAAGATTCCACCACTGATATATTTCTACAGACTAAGATTTCATCACTGATATATTTCTACAGACTAAGATTCCATCAATGATATATTTCTACAGACTAAGATTCCATCACTGATATATTTCTACAGACTAAGATTCCATCAATGATATATTTCTACGGACTAAGATTCCATCACTGATATATTTCTACGGACTAAGATTTCATCACTGATATATTTCTACAGACTAAGATTCCATCACTGATATATTTCTACGGACTAAGATTTCATCACTGATATATTTCTACAGACTAAGATTCCATCAATGATATATTTCTACGGAATAAGATTCCATCACTGATATATTTCTACGGACTAAGATTCCATCACTGATATATTTCTAAGGACTAAGATTCCATCACTGATATATTTCTACGGACTAAGATTCCATCACTGATATATTTCTAAGGACTAAGATTCCATCAATGATATATTTCTACGGACTAAGATTCCATCACTGATATATTTCTACGGACTAAGATTCCATCACTGATATATTTCTACGGACTAAGATTTCATCACTGATATATTTCTACAGACTAAGATTCCATCACTGATATATTTCTACGGACTAAGATTTCATCACTGATATATTTCTACAGACTAAGATTCCATCAATGATATATTTCTACGGAATAAGATTCCATCACTGATATATTTCTACGGACTAAGATTCCATCACTGATATATTTCTAAGGACTAAGATTCCATCACTGATATATTTCTACGGACTAAGATTCCATCACTGATATATTTCTAAGGACTAAGATTCCATCACTGATATATTTCTACAGACTAAGATTCCATCACTGATATATTTCTACAGACTAAGATTCCATCACTGATATATTTCTACAGACTAAGATTCCATCACTGATATATTTCTACGGACTAAGATTTAATCACTGATATATTTCTACAGACTAAGATTCCATCACTGACATATTTCTACAGACTAGATTCAGTCAATGATATATTTCTACAGACTAAGATTCAGTCAACAATATATTTCTACAGACTAAGATTCCATCACTGATATATTTCTACAGACTAAGATTCCATCACTGATATATTTCTACAGACTCTAAGATTCAGTCAATGATATATTTCTACAGACTAAGATTCAGTCAACGATATATTTCTACAGAGTAAGATTCCATCACTGATATATTTCTACAGAGTAAGATTCCATCACTGATATACTTCTACAGACTAAGATTCCATCACTGATATACTTCTACAGACTAAGATTCCATCACTGATATACTTCTACAGACTAAGATTCAGTCAATGATATACTTCTACAGACTAAGATTCCATCACTGATATACTTCTACAGACTAAGATTCAGTCAATGATATACTTCTACAGACTAAGATTCAGTCAATGATATACTTCTACAGACTAAGATTCAGTCAATGATATACTTCTACAGACTAAGATTCAGTCAATGATATACTTCTACAGACTAAGATTCAGTCAATGATATACTTCTACAGACTAAGATTCAGTCACTGATATACTTCTACAGACTAAGATTCAGTCACTGATATACTTCTACAGACTAAGATTCAGTCACTGATATACTTCTACAGACTAAGATTCAGTCAATGATATACTTCTACAGACTAAGATTCAGTCAATGATATACTTCTACAGACTAAGATTCAGTCAATGATATACTTCTACAGACTAAGATTCCCTCAATGATATACTTCTACAGACTAAGATTCAGTCAATGATATACTTCTACAGACTAAGATTCAGTCAATGATATACTTCTACAGACTAAGATTCAGTCAATGATATACTTCTACAGACTAAGATTCAGTCAATGATATACTTCTACAGACTAAGATTCAGTCAATGATATACTTCTACAGACTAAGATTCCCTCATGATATACTTCTACAGACTAAGATTCAGTCAATGAATACTTCTACAGACTAAGATTCAGTCAATGATATACTTCTACAGACTAAGATTCAGTCAATGATATACTTCTACAGACTAAGATTCAGTCAATGATATACTTCTACAGACTAAGATTCAGTCAATGATATACTTCTACAGACTAAGATTCAGTCAATGATATACTTCTACAGACTAAGATTCAGTCAATGATATACTTCTACAGACTAAGATTCAGTCAATGATATACTTCTACAGACTAAGATTCAGTCAATGATATACTTCTACAGACTAAGATTCAGTCAATGATATACTTCTACAGACTAAGATTCAGTCAATGATATACTTCTACAGACTAAGATTCAGTCAATGATATACTTCTACAGACTAAGATTCCATCAATGATATACTTCTACAGACTAAGATTCAGTCAATGATATACTTCTACAGACTAAGATTCAGTCAATGATATACTTCTATAGACTAAGATTCAGTCAATGATATACTTCTACCTGCTAGAATAGGAAGAAAGCGTTATCTTATTTCCAGCTGTGTCTCAGTCCTGGTGGTAGCTTGTTTTTTTTAATCTTATGGGGAGGGAGGGAGGGAGGAGGGGTGAAGACGCCCGATAAGGTAATCAACGACCTATAGCTGATATGCTAGCGTCAGAGTTAGCGACCCAGAGCTGATATGCTAGCGTCAGAGTTAGCGACCCAGAGCTGATATGCTAGCGTCAGAGTTAGCGACCCAGAGCTGATATGCTAGCGTCAGGGTTAGCGACCTATAGCTGATATGCTAGCGTCAGGGTTAGCGACCCAGAGCTGATATGCTAGCGTCAGAGTTAGCGACCCAGAGCTGATATGCTAGCGTCAGGGTTAGCGACCCAGAGCTGATATGCTAGCGTCAGGGTTAGCGACCCAGAGCTGATATGCTAGCGTCAGAGTTAGCGACCCAGAGCTGATATGCTAGCGTCAGAGTTAGCGACCCAGAGCTGATATGCTAGCGTCAGAGTTAGCGACCCAGAGCTGATATGCTAGCGTCAGAGTTAGCGACCCAGAGCTGATATGCTAGCGTCAGAGTTAGCGACCCAGAGCTGATATGCTAGCGTCAGAGTTAGCGACCCAGAGCTGATATGCTAGCGTCAGAGTTAGCGACCCAGAGCTGATATGCCAGCGTCAGGGTTAGCGACCCAGAGCTGACCAAGAACCTGTCCCACCTCTCCGTGGTACCGCCAGTAACAGGCATAGCCTGGCTAACGGGGCAGGGATCGCCATAGTCTCCATGGTGGTGGAGTCTGCTAAAGAAGCATTGCGCACCCCTTGCTTTTTAGCCGTACTCCGGGACTGAAAAAATAGCCGCCATAACCCGCTCCTGTGCCTCAACATCCCTACAGCATCGGCCGCAAAGAACAACAGCTCGCAGTTAGAGAAGTTCGTAAAAGTACAAGTTTAATCTTATGATTAGATTGCCTGGTCCGCGCTCCCTATATAAAGCTGTTGGTGCATGTTTTTTATAACATCCGGTTTTAGTATTCTAGGTTCTGAATATTCATTATGTCCGTTAATTTTTCTTAAAAATATATTTCTAGGCTCCCATTACTTCTAGATGTTCTAGTTATATAGTTCTCTCTTCTAGATGTTCTAGTTAAATAGTTTTCTAATATTCTATATTTGAAAGTCCATATGTTCATTAATGTGGGGGGAGGGGTGGAGTGTGAAGAAGCCACCTGATCTGACAGTCAGTGACCCGTAGCTAACCCACCTCTTCGTTGGTAACCCTAGTACGACCTAGCCTGTATAACGGGACAGGGGTCACTCGAGTCCCCACGGAGGTGCAGTCTGATCATTAAGTATTGAACACCTGCTTTTATTTACACCCAGCGACTGTAAAACAGTGCCCCAACATCTTCACCACATAACCTACCCCCAAGACAACATGATGCTGTGTCCCAACATCTTCACCACATAACCTGCCTCCAAGACAATATGATGCTGTGTCCCAACATCTTCACCACATAACCTGCCTCCAAGACAATATGATGCTGTGTCCCAACATCTTCACCACATAACCTGCCCCCAAGACAACATGATGCTGTGCCCCAACATCTTCACCACATAACCTACCCCCAAACCAACATGATGCTGTGCCCCAACATCTTCACCACATAACCTGCCCCCAAGACAACATGATGCTGTGCCCCAACATCTTCACCACATAACCTGCCCCCAAGACAACATGATGCTGTGTCCCAACATCTTCACCACATAACCTGCCCCCAAGACAACATGATGCTGTGCCCCAACATCTTCAATGGATCGAATGCAAAGAACACAAGCCCGCAGAAGAATTATAAATTGCTAGATTCTGAATGTCTTGTAGTTTTTAATATTCTAGATTCTGAATGTCCTGTAGTTAATAATATTATAGATTCTGAATGTCCTGTAGTTAATAATATTATAGATTCTGAATGCCTGTATGTCACACAGCATATTCCTGTTCAACTTGTACATTGCCGTACTGATATCAAGCTTCCTTGGTAACTTACCTTTATGACTCATTTAAAGGGTTTACCAGGATGAGAAATGCAAGAAAACTTGAGAACTGACAAGGAACAATATCTTTCCATCTTGTTTGTGTCTGTGTTTTGTTACAACACCCATCATCTGGCTGATGAACATATTACTGGGGATTATGCAGACGTCGTCACGCGAGAAAAACTCCCTGACTAGGACAATAAACACCTACTTTTATCAGTCTGTACCACCTACCTCTGTCAGTCTGTACCACCTACCTCTGTCTGTACCACCTACCTCTGTCAGTCTATACCGCCTACCTCTGTCAGTCTATATCACCTACCTCTGTCAGTCTATGCCACCTACCTCTATCAGTCTATACCACCTACCTTTATCAGTCTATACCACCTACCTTTATCAGTTTGTACCACCTACCTCTGTCAGTCTATACCACCTACCTCTGTCAGTCTATACCACCTACCTTTATCAGTCTATACCACCTACCTTTATCAGTCTGTACCACTTACCTCTATCAGTCTATACCACTTACCTCTATCAGTCTGTACCACTTACCTCTATCAGTCTGTACCACCTACCTCTGTCAGTCTGTACCACCTACTTCTATCAGTCTGTACCACCTACCTCTATCAGTCTGTACCACCTACCTCTGTCAGTCTATATCACCTACCTCTGTCAGTCTGTACCACCTACCTCTATCAGTCTGTACCACCTACCTCTGTCAGTCTATACCACCTACCTTTATCAGTCTGCACCACCTACCTTTATCAGTCTGTACTACCTACCTCTGTCAGTCTGTACCACCTACTTCAGTCAGTCCATACCACCTACCTCTGTCAGTCGATATCACCTACCTCTGTCAGTCTATACCACCTACCTCTGTCAGTCTATACCACCTACCTCTGTCAGTCTATACCACCTACCTCTGTCAGTCTGTACCACCTACCTCTGTCAGTCTGTACCACCTACCTCTGTCAGTCTGTATCATCTACCTCTGTCAGTCTATATCACCTACCTCTGTCAGTCTATACCACCTACCTCTGTCAGTCTGTACCACCTACCTCTGTCAGTCTGTACCACCTACCTCTGTCAGTCTATGTCAATCTTTCTCAGTGAGGCGGGGGTGGAGATCCATGGAAGAGGTGTGCGGTGAGGAAGCGAAAATGTTTTTGGACCACCAGTGAAACTGAGGAGGAGGCAGACAACAGGTCGGCAGCCTGGAAGTATAGAAACTACTGCCGTCCACGCTGGCTACTTTTATACGTGGACAGTGACAACTCTACCGCGGCTGTCATCATCATCATGTGCCGTGCCGACTGGTGTTGGCTATTATGCTTCTCCAGAGTACCCGATCCTTCATGCAGGCCATTAGCTCAGTTGGTGATCTCCTCTCCCACCATCCCGTCAGACTGTCCAGTATCATTTCTCTTGGTCTTCCTCTTGGTCTTCTTCCTTCTATTTTTCCTGTTGTTATAATATTTTCAATGCCCCTCTTCTCCTTGCATGTCCTATGAAAGTACATTGTCTCTCTCTTATTTTTTTAGACACGATTTTGTCTGTCTATCCAGCTCTTCTCATACACTCTTCATTAGTTATTTTTGCTGTCCAGGGGATTCGCAACATTCTTCTAATAAACCACATTTCTGCTGCTTCCAATGATTTCTGTACAGACCTGCCTATTTAATTCACTTCCATATAACAAGACAGGTTCAATACAGCGTTTTAAGACTCGTTATGTGACATGAGAGGTTGATAGCCCGGTGGTCATTACATTCCTTTGCACCTGGTTTCTTTGGTAGTGCTATAAATGTGGATGTAAGCAAGTCACTGGACATATAACCACTGTTGCAAATGTCATTCAGTAACTTGGATATTATTTTTATTCCTATCTCCTCTAGTGCCTCTATTTCTTCTACTGTTATATTATCAGGCCCAGTCGCTTTTCCTTTCTTCATGTGTTTGATGGCATCTATGACTTCATCTTCAAGTATTGGTGGTCTATCATAGTTTTCAGTATCTGGTGTTAATTCTGGTCTTTCTCCTCCATATAGCTCACCAATGTACTCTGTCCACAATGTCTTTTTTTCCCATTAACATTTTACTTTCTTTTGATTTCAGGCATCCTGTGGTATATTTTGTTTTCCTGCATGTGAGTTCACTAATTCGTTTGTGCGTGTTTTTGCTGTCTTTATTATGAGAGTCCTCTATCTGTCTGCACTGTTCATTTAACCACATTTCTTTTGCTTCTCTGCATTTGCGTCTTATTTCTTTATTTATTCTGCTATATTTTTCTTGGTTATTTTTACTACTCCTTTTCTTGTCCATCAATCCTAAGATGTCTGTCATCTATTTATTTTTAGGGGCTTCTTTTTTCGGTGGTATTATCTCCTTGAAGTTTGGTGGATAGAATCTCTTAACAATGCCCAATGTTCATCTATACTATTTATCTTTGCTACTGCATTGTATCTATTTGTTATAACTTTGTATTGTTCTCACAGTTCTTGGTTATTTTTAAGGAGTTCTGTATTCAGTTTGATGTTTATCTCTTTTCTGCATGCTTTCTTTAGCTTTATTCTACTTTTTCCACACAGTGGGTCATGGTCACTATTGCAGTCAGCTCCTAGCATGGTTTTTGTTGTCAGTAATGCATTCCAGAATCCTTTGTTGATTAATACCTAGTCTATCTGGTTAAAAGTCTTTTTATCTGGGCTGCACCATGCTGCCAGTCTTCGGGGATGTTTAAACCAGGTGTTTCCTACAACCATGCTATGTATTCTTGCTCACTCAATGAATACAATTTTTAAAGGGCTATTCAACGCCCGTTTCTCCTCACCTCTCCCCCTTCCCCCTCCCTCTCTCTCTCTCACACACACACACACAAGAATAAAGCAGCCTTGCTAACACCACCGTGATGACTGCCAGCGACAAGACCTGCCTTGTGACACATCTTCACTAACCAGCACTAGCAGAGACACACAGACATTAATTCCCGGCATCCTAGTACACAGTGGAGAGAGGTCGACTGCAGGTCACAGTGATTCTCAACTTTTCTTACACTCAAGGGCCACTTTTCTAAATGCGCGTACAGATGGTCCCTGATTTACAACATCTCGAGTTACGACCGTCAGCTTCTTTTGTAATAATAATAATAAACGCCATGTGGTGTTTTGTGATAACATCTTAACTGCTTGATATTTCATGTTTTCTAACCTTCTCAGACAAAGAGCAGAGTTAGACACTGATGATGCACAGTTGTAACAGTGAAAATGAATACAAAACAAAAAGTCACCAGAGGCAGTTACCAGTAATTACCGATGAAAAAAAAAAGGAGAGAAAGTCCGAAACTTTCGGTTTTGTCGGTTACTGTAACCGGTTTATATTGTCATGAACCTAGTAAAAAGCAACCAGTGAAATGGACTGGAGATTAATCGGACCAGTAGACTGATGACGCTCACTTTGTGTGTGTGTGTGGGGGGGGGGGAGAGAGAGAATCAGCCAGTTTGACTTTGATTCAGCAAATCAGTGTTTTTGTAAACAGTAAATCTTGTAGAAAATAAGGTCAGATAAATCTCCGCTTGATGTTAGCAAAATGTGTTTAGTTTTACATTTTAAAAAAGTATGAAGCGCCGAACACTGAAAGGATAAATGTCAGTGTTAAATGACAAGACCTGTACTTCATGTAAGGTGAAAGCCAAATAGAATTATGCTGGTTTCTTGGCGCCATCACTGAGCAAGCTTTCGAACTGAGATAGGGATCATCTGAACGGAACCATAATAAGCTGCAGATCATCATTTGTTTATATGTAAGGTCACAATGCCATAAACTGTCATTCATTAGATGGCCTGAATAAAAAACTGACAAGGCAGCTGCGGGACACCTGACAATGCGCCCCGGAGCACAAGTTGCGAACCAGTGGTCTGAAGAATAATGGTGGCGGCACACATCTGTTGCTATCGGCGGAACGTGCTGTGGATAAACAACGCGGTGGGGGGGGGGGGGGGGGGGAGAGTATTGTGTTACTCAGTTACTGTGTTCTGTGAGTCGCTGCCTTCCTACAAAGAGCCAAGTTTTTCCAAGTACCGTCTAATTTGAACACCTATTTTTTTTCCAATTGTTTTCTCCTTTCATGTTCCGCCCCTCTGGTCTGTCTGTCCCTAGTTCATGATTTTAACCCATCTTTCACGTCTCAGTTTTACTGTCCTTCACAAAACGCAGGGAGCAGAAATAGCCCCCCCCCCCCCGTTTACTGTCATGCTGTCCCAAGCTGGTCACTGTTCTAATCAACTTTCATCTAATCAGCGACGACTGCCACTATAGAATATAACAGACTGTCATGCGTGCAGTGCTTCACCACAAATTCTCTAAGCCGGTGCAACAACTATTCTCCACTTCTCCCTCCCCTACATCCACCCCCTTTACTGATAAACTCCCAAACCGCAAATTACTAAATATAACCATCCTTCCCCCCCCCCACCTTTACTGATAGACTCCCAAGCCTCAAACTATTAATATAACTTCCCCCCCCCCAACTGATAGACTCCCAAACCTCAAACTATTAATAAACTTTCTCCCCCCCCCCCCTTAACTGATAGACTCCCAAGCCTCAAACTATTAATATAACTTTCCTTCCTCCCCCCCCCTTAACTGATAGACTCCTAAACCTCAAACTATTAATATAACTTTCTTTCCCCTCCCCTTAACTTTCCTTCCCCCCCCCCCCCTTTTTAACTGATAGACTCCCAAGCCTCAAACTATTAATATAACTTTCCTTCCTCCCCCCCCCCCCTTAACTGATAGACTCCCAAACCTCAAACTATTAATATAACTTTCCTTCCTCCTCCCCCCCCCCCCAACTGACAGACTCCCAAGCCTCAAACTATTAATATAACCCCCACCCCCTTAATTGATAGACTCCTAAACTTTCCTCTCAAGCCGCAAACTACGAACCTTACTTCCCCCCCCCTCCCCTCCCCAAAAAGAGAATACTCTCCGAGTCTAGGAGTGATGCTCTAGCTACACAATTCCCCCCCCCTCCTCAATGGCGGGAGTGGCTTAGAGATACAAGTAAAAATGTCCACGAATCATCGTCCACTATAAGGTTATTATTTCTCTACCTACTACCTCACAATAAAGTCAACTAACTCTCACTTCTCTTGGCAAACATGAAAGTCTATCAACATCTACCGCCGAAATGAAATGCATTAAAAACAGACGACTTCCTATCCTACTCCACACAAACTGCTGTAACAGGTTCCTCTTTCTATCCCGTCTTTTCTCTCGCCCACCACTCCTCTGCCTCTCACCCTAATCACAGAGAGAGAGAGAGAGAGAGAGAGAGAGAGAGAAGACACTAAGGGCCGGGAGTTTGTTGATGGGACCACGTCAAAGTGGATTGTGATTGTCGAGGTGACAAGCCTAGAAGACTTCAGCCCCCGCCCCCGGGCTCAGACGAGTGCCTTGCTCCAGACCAGCGCCTCCCTCTGGCCCAGAAATAAATTCGAGAGAGGAGACTCCAGAAGTCGTCAATTGCAAGATGAAAGAAATGTGAAAAAAGAGGTCATCCAAACATGGTAAAGAAGTAAATAGCGCAGTCTGAAGGTCTGCTCTTGCTAGGAGTACTTGCCAACCACAAGCCGCGGTAACTGAAAGCGAAACTGGCTTTAAACAGTTGGACAGGACTTCGACTGCAGAGATCAGACATACACACACACACAAAGAGAGAGAGAGATCTTGTCCTGACTTCCGCTTCCAGTCAGCGCTTTCTCCAATCTCATTAGCGAACAACAAAGAGCGGGATTGTTGCAAGCTTAAGCCTTCAATCAGTTCATCTCAGCCTTCTCCACGCCAAACAGCGCCTCAATGACGTCTGCGAGTTTTGCCAAAGCTTCCTGGACTAAAAATCTGGATTATAATTTCCAGGTTTCCTTTTTTTTTATAGTACACAAAGGCAAAACGTTATCAGTTTCTGTTCTGCTGTGCTGACCTAGTCGATCAAACAACACTACAGATCTACTCAATGTGGAATCTAAGAACAAACTATTCTTCCTATCTCTATGTCTCCTCAAACTGCTACATCAGATACTGATGATATGTCTTGTCAATAACAATGATGAAATGTCTTGACGCCTACAACAGAAAGTGAGATGCTGACGTTTATATTCTTGACTACAAGATGAATATACGCACACAACAAAACAAGACATCGTGATTCTGCTCAATCCCCTACTGATTATAATAAGAAGACTCATGCTGCATTTTCGCCAAAAATAGAACAGACAAGAAAACAAGCAGCAATAATTACTAGCTGAGACCACACAAACACATCAAAAACGAACATGTGTGCGTGTTATTTCCTGTCCTAACAGCTCATTTATCCTGTTTTCTTTCCATCCTAACAGCTCATTTATCCTGTTTTCTTTCCATCCTAACAGCTCATTTATCCTGTTTTCTTTCCATCCTAACAGCTCATTTATCCTGTTTTCTTTCCATCCTAACAGCTCATTTATCTTGTTTTCTTTCCATCCTAACAGTTCATTTATCTTGTTTTCTTTCCATCCTAACAGTTCATTTATCATGTTTTCTTTCCATCCTAACAGTTCATTTATCCCATGTTTTCTTTCTGTCCTAACAGTTCATTTATCCCATGCTTTCTTTCTGTCCTAACAGCTCATTTATCCCATGCTTTCTTTCTGTCCTAACAGTTCATTTATCCCATGCTTTCTTTCTGTCCTAACAGTTCATTTATCCCATGCTTTCTTTTTGTCCTAATAGTTCATTTATCCCATGCTTTCTTTCTGTCCTAACAGTTCATTTATCCCATGCTTTCTTTCTGTCCTAACAGTTCATTTATCCCAGGCTTTCTTTCTGTCCTAACAGTTCATTTATCCCAGGCTTTCTTTCTGTCCTAACAGTTCATTTATCCCAGGCTTTCTTTCTGTCCTAACAGTTTATTTATCCCAGGCTTTCTTTCTGCCCTAACAGTTCATTTATCCCATGCTTTCTTTCTGCCCTAACAGTTCATTTATCCCAGGCTTTCTTTCTGTCTTAACAGAATAAAGAAAAGTCGGTCAGTTTCTCACCATGTCCAAACGTATGCTGGTCACAGATAGCTGATTTCACCTCAGAACTCACAACATGGTCTGTGTAGCAGGGATATGGAATTGAGTAAACAACCACATCATTACATTCACTGGGTGTCTCCTTGTATATATGAGAACTTGAAACCCGTGACTAACCACGATCCTAGACTACTTACCCACACAGGGCAGTCACATAAGTGTCAATTTGAGTTCTACATTCACCAAAACACCAGACTACCCACAGACAGTAATGAAGTTAGTAGGTATAAAACTTATACTTTCCTTCTTTTTTTTTCCTCTCATTTTTTTAGGCACATGTCACACATGTTTTCAAGACTGGTGATAAGAAATGAGATAGGATACTATTTTAAGAATGAAACCACTTGTCAATCACTTTCTGGCATCAACAAACCTCTCTGTTATCTACCACAATAAGAAAGGTCTGAACACATATAAAAATATGAATACAATTCACAACTTCGCACTGTTTACAATAGCTCCAACCTCAGACCATACTTTCACAAGTAAGAACAGAAAATCTTGAGGCTGAAAACATCATTTACCTCCCCTCTTACCTATAATAGCGTGACTGGAGGTAGGTTGAACAAACTGCCTTGGACACGTGGCTTGCTGAACCAAAATCTATCACCTTGACCCTGTATGGGAAGCGTACAGGATCCACAAGCATAATGTTCTCTGGCTTGAGGTCAGCATGTATTAATCCAAGCTCCTTTAGTTTACCCAAGGCATGTAACACCTGTATGGAAACAAAAAGACTTTCTCAGCTAAACATTCCCACAGGTTGCTCATATAGAGCTGATTTTTCTTTCAAGCGCAAGATCTTGGCAGGTAGTAGCAATTTTGTAACACAGGCAGATCTTGGAGGTAGTAGCAATTTTGTAACACAGGCAGATCTTGGAGGTAGTAGCAATTTTGTAACATGGACAGATCTTGGAGGTAGTAGCAATTTTGTAACATGGACAGATCTTGGAGGTAGTAGCAATTTTGTAACATGGACAGATCTTGGAGGTAGTAGCAATTTTGTAACATGGACAGATCTTGGAGGTAGTAGCAATTTTGTAACACAGGCAGATCTTGGCAGGTAGTAGCATTCTGTAACAGGCAGATCTTGGCAGGTAGCAGCAATTTTGTAACAGACAAATCTTGGCAGGTAGTAGCAATTTTGTAACACAAACATCACATCAAGTAAGAGAGTCAATCATGGTATCACCACTTCTTAGGAAGCTCCAACACACTCTGACCTTTCCCACAATGACCTGACTATGATTCCTATAACTGGCCAAGCTGTAGTATCAAGAAGCACTGGTTGTATATAAGACAAGGGCTAGACTAGTGAGCTTCCTTTGACTCCTGTGATAGTCATATTCCCTCCAGTATACTATTATATATGAACTCTCCTAGTCGTCACTGCATCTCCCTGAACTATGAGCAATATGTTATTATCAGCAGGTGCAAAGAAGATGGAACACAAACATCATGTTGAATTGGCAGGGTGATGGATTACTGTGGCTTACTTGAAGACTTGGAGTAAACAAAACAGCAATCTACTACCACAGGACTGGTTAGTCTAGCTGGACTTATGAGCACCACATAGAGGATAAGAACCTGGCCACATCAGGTTCACCAGCGAATGTTGCTATCACAGTAGTACAATCATTTTTGCTTCCATATTTTCTTGTACACTAACACAATTTACCACTCATCCTCACTCCAGTAGATGATGATTATGTACACATACTTGTACACTAAAAAATCTATCACAGCCATCTTCACTCCAGTAGATGATGATTATGTACACATACTTGTACACAAAAAAATCTATCACAGCCATCTTCACTCCAGTAGATGATGATTATGTACACATACTTGTACACTAAAAAAATCTATCGCAGCCATTTTCACTCCAGTATATGATGATTATGTACACACACTTGTACAATAAAAAAATCTACCACAGCCATCTTCACTCCAGTATATGATGATCATGTACAAACTCTTGTACTCTAAAAAAATGTAAACAACGAAACTTGCCTGGTAGGTAATTGGTCGAATGTACTTCAAGGGGAGAGGCTGGAACTTGTTCTGTTTCAGAAAGTCATAAAGATTCTGCTCCAGCATTTCAAACACAAGACAGGTGTGATTCTTGTGCTGGAAGCACTCGTATGCACGAACAAAGTTGTAGTCATCTGCACTCTCCTGAGCCAACCGTGAGAGGATACCAACCTGTGTGATGTAACACAAAAATATGACAGTCTTCTCAACAGTTACACAGATGAAATGTTACAACATATTATCATCAAATAACAATACATATATTACACTGTCAACAGAGTAATTAAAATGACCAAACATTACAATACATATGTCACTTTAGCCTCAAAACTGTTAAAATTATTAAATGTTAAACACACTGTCTTCAGGTTCTAAGGACTGCTATTGTCGGAGGTGGGGTGGAGTAATCGATTTCCACTCCAACGGTGCGCGTCTCACACAGCCTCTGGCAGTCAAGTCCAGCTCCTGGCCTTCCCGTGGCAGAACTGTTTAAACTGACAGGAGAAAGGGCGAGGGCGAATATCTGGCGCCTGAAAACCAGATACTTAGGGTAAATGAGTGGCACGTTTGGTAGCTCATCCACCGCTGTTGGCGATATTCTTCGGCTGCCGTGCGTGGAGCGGTGCTCCTCCTGGCCAACGAAGAAAGGTGCAAATGGGGTTGCCGCGCTGCATCACTGCGGAAAAGGTGGTAGAAAGGATAAAGCGAAGCAAACAGTCAAATCACGGCAACTCTAGACTAAACTGGTGCAATGAAAACCACGGTGTCATGCAATCTGCTTCAGAGACCCACCAAGATTACAGGCTGAAGCCCTGCGATACTCTGAACCCCTTGTGGTCCTCTCGTGGATCTCATGTGGTCCTTTCAGGGACCACACAGGAGACCACCGGACCTAATGAGGACCACAGGCATAAATTCAGTAGGATCACAGTGCGGTTTTGGTGGTAGAAGCGAACGAAGAAGAAGACATTGTCTTCAGAGCATTTAAGTTGATGAAATGTAAAAATACACTGTCCTCAGAACATTTAAAATGATGAAACATTAAAAAAAAAATGTTCTTAGAACAATTTAAATGAAGAAACATTACAACATGTCTTTAAAACAGTTAAAATGATGAAATGTTTAAACATACAGTCCTTAGAACAGTTAAAATGATGAAATGTTTAAACATACAGTCCTTAGAACAGTTAAAATGATGAAGCTGGACTGTCACCACATCAGAGTACACTAAAGGCAACCCTAATGATCTGCTGTTGGTGGATCTTTGTGTGAATCTTTCATGACAGCAGATGCTGTGATAAAGCTTGCACCAGGTCAGATCAGAAATGGGTGAAAAGGTCATTTTCTGCAGCAGGCCTAAGAGCACTGATCACATTAACTGGCAATTACTTCTAACTTAAAAATAATAAAAGAGAGAGACAGACAGAGAGCACAAGCAGCTTATAATATATAAAACCTAATAAAAGCAACCAGGGAAACCAGATGGAGGATAATACAGCCTGTATGATGATGATGATGCTCAGTTTGCGTTGGAGGAGAAACAGCCAATTCTGATCCTGGTTCAGCATGTGAGCATTTCATAAAGATTAAATCTTGCCTCTGGTTCAGAATGTGAACATTTCATAAAGGTTAAATCTTGCCTTGGGTTCAGCATGTGAACATTTCGTAAAGGTTACATCTCGCCTCTGGTTCAGAATGTGAACATTTCGTAAAGGTTAAATCTCGCCTCTGGTTCAGCATGTGAACATTTCATAAAGGTTAAATCTTGCCTTGGGTTCAGCATGTGAACATTTCGTAAAGGTTAAATCTCATCGCTTTCCATTAATGTTTGTAAAGTGCATTTAGTTTTACCTTTAAAAAAAGTATAAGGTACCGAATGTTACACTGACAAAACTGGTATTTCGATAAAGCACTTCATGCAAGATGAGAGACAGTTACAAATGTACCAGTTTTTTAAAAATGCTCGGACAATCAAGCCAACATCTGTCATAGAGAGACCATTCTACCACCCACTGGGCATGCCAATATATGGGTAGGCTTCTCCTTACAGTAATGAGAGCAAGTGATATTCACTTGATAATCAGTGTACATAAATTGCAGAATGAGCGCATGCAGTATTCACAAAGCTGTAAGCAACACACAGATTATCTTGTGCTTTTCTCAAAAATCTGTAATGAAAAAGCTATTTGTATTTGAACTTCTTGTCTTCTTAAAAATCTTCTTAATGTAAACCGGTCAAGCATTCCTTTATCACCCACTAATTTAAGAAACTAAACAACTGCCTCACCTCAATTTGTCCTTGTCTAGCATACGATGGATGGTTCTTCAGAATCTTTATGGCATAAATTTCATTGGAGTGATGCTTCCAGCATTTGCACACCTGGCCAAAGGTGCCACGGCCCAAAAACTCCAACACCTCGTAGGCAGCTGTCTGAGAGTAAAGGACCTCATGCTGAACCAGCTGATAGTCTCCCTCAGAATTGGCAGAGCTGGCATTATTAGCTGTTGCTTTCTTCGAGGTGGTGGTTGTGGTGGTGGTCGTGGCAGTGCCGCTCTCATCCTCACTAGATATTGCGTGCACCTCTGTCAGCTGCATGGGATTGTTGTGGTGATGGTGGTGCAAGCGAGCACCACTAGTGGAAATCGCAAGAGCGCCACCTGTAACAGAATTATTATTACTGCTCTTGTGAAAAATGTTGGTAGCTGCTATAATAGGCTTAGCAGCTCCAATTAAAACAGTTCCTCCACCTTCTGAGTCTTCTGTGACCTTACGTTTAACACCCTTGGACCCTGACGTCACGGGCAGATGATGAGACTGGTGGTGGGTTTGACCTTGATGATGATGATGGTGCCCTTTCCAGGCAGAAGTAGAGGCTATGGATCCACAACTAAGGGCTGCTGCCACACTAAGATGAGCATCACCGACTGTGGATGTGGAGCACGAGGACACATGTGACAGCAGGCTGTTGTAGTCTGTGTGGTGCTGATCTGGCACAATGCTGTAACTGCTGCTTGCATTGTGGTTATACAGACTTTCATTTATTTTGAAGGTGCTGGAACTTCGCGATGAAGTCTGTGAGGTGAGAAAGGGGGAGACAACTTGCGATGAAACTACATGCTGCTCAACTGGCAGCGTTTCCACTTTGATCTTCTTGAAATTGCTGAAAGCGCTGAATTTGGCGTAATTTTGAAGGGTTTCTTGCATCAGTGCTTCAAATCACTGTAAGGACAAAAAAAAAAAAAAAAGAAATTTCTAAATTACACACAAACAAATTTCTTTTGATGTGAACAATCAAAGTTAGATCTTTGTATGGTGTAAAACCATTAACAGAATTAGCATTTTAAACTAAATAAATCATAGGTAATTTACATCTGGCTTGTATTTAGTGAAAGCACGCCTGAATACTTGATAATAGAATAAAGGAACAGGAAAAACCACTCTTTACACTGTCACATGTGCCCATCTTTCTTACATGCAGGATGCTAAAAGAACCACATGTTTAATTTTTCATTTATTTTTCATGTTTTTATCTGTTGTGTTGCTTTTATATGTGTTCCTTGAAAAGGGCATTTGCTGAGAAACATGATCATTAGATGTTTATTTATACGCAGAAAGATGTATGGTGTAGTTTTACAAAGTGGCAGAGGGAGTGAGTAAAGTGAGAAAAAAATGAATAGAAAGTATGAGAATGTATAAATGAAAAACATACAACGTTCAATATTTCTGCGCAAGCCTTTTTCAAGAGTTACATAACAAATGAGACAAAAAATGAATAACTGAACGGAAAACTTATCTTAATGTGGCATCCTCCGACAGAAGGGAACACAGAAATGCCTGTCACCACACCTCGATTAGCTTTTTTTGCTTATTCTTTGTGTGACCCCGCATGGTCTTCTATGTCTCGTCTAGTGGACAGGCATTTCTGTGTTCCCTTCTGTCGGAGGATGCCACATTAAGATAAGTTTCCCGTTTAGTTATTCATTTTGTCTCATTTGTTATGAAATCCTCAAAAAAAGGCTCACTCCGAAATACTGAATGTTATATGTTTTTCATTTATACATTCTCATACTTTCTATTAGTTTTTTCCTCACTTTACTCACTCCCTCTGCCACTTTGTAAAACTACACCAAACACCTCTACCTACCTTTATTATTTGAACCAGTTTTACTGCAGTCGCCATCCCCTTTATTTATATGTGCTCATCTTATTTTCTGCTACACTGGCCCCTGTCTACTTTCCTCACTCTATCTTTCTGCACAACTGCACCATACACATCAGTCTACCTTTATTATCAGAATCTGTTTTATTGCAGTCATCATTTCACCTATCTGTTGTTCTAGTTCTTTCCCAACCTTGTAGATGACTGAAAAACTCTGCAATGGTGACTCACAATATCTCTGCATCTCAGTTTTGATCTACCTTGTGCGACTGTGAGCACATCTGTCATACACCTCCAAGTGTACATGCAGGATGTGGTCTTCTCACTCTAGACAAGATCCTACAATAGGGCTCAAAGCACAATCCATCTCCAAAAAAGATGATGCAATTTATCCAGACAAATAAACATGGATGCAGAAAATCTACTTTGTAGCTTCCTTTCCTTTCAAAGCCTGCTATATAAAACTTGCTGGGGGATACTGCTGTCATCCATTCTGGCTGTATGCCCCAACCATTTCAATTTCTGATGCTTAATGTTATCTTGGATGACAGCTCATCAAGCTACAGAACTTCAGGGTTGGTTGCTTTGCTCTGTCACTTTATGTTCATTATTTTGTAAAGACAGAAAAGATCAAAACTGTTAAGCTTTTTCTCGTGCCTTGCAAATGCTGTCCACATTTAAGATCCATACCAAGAACATCCAGGACACCAAATGAATGATGCCTACTACCAGCTCAGCAGAGAAGAATAAGTCAAATCTTTAGACTCAGAACAGGCCACAACAGATTGAAATGCCACATGCTTAACAGGCTCAAAATAGGCACAACCAACAAATACATTTGCTGTACCAACAAAATGACAGCTCAGCACCCGTTACAGTACTGCCTTTTACATGAAGAACCAAGACAGCACTTTGACCATCACCAATATGAATCCATGACAAGATATATGGTGATCCTGACAGTCTAAGACAAATGTCAGCATTCTTCAAAGATATCCAAGTTGACATATGACAACAACGAAGAAGAAGAAAGAACCACTGTCTTCAGTGTTAACCTTCTGTTGCTCCCTCTTTTCATTTGTTTATCTATGTGGTAGCTGTCCTTCTTAATCATGTATGAATTTCTTCATAAAGTGCTAACATGATGCCGGATTTTCCAAAAATAACTGCTTACAAACAAGTTCCACAAGCACAAGTTTCTGAAACTTAATGCCAGAAGTAATTTTTACTGTGCTCAAAGTTACTTTACACATAAAGAAAAAAACTATTTTTAGCATCAAGACCTGAAAGTAAAACCCGAAACCTGGACTTGTTTCTGCCAACAGAAGGTGTTAATTTCAACTCCTTCACTTCAAAACAACACCGGCAGTGTTGACAGATCTTGCCTGCCTAACAGACCCAATGCTCAGAGCTATATTTAGGCAAAATCTAAACAAAATGAAATGCACCACATTTCTAACCATATCCATGTTTTTAGATTATTAAGTCCAAAATTGATTCTAACAAAGCACAGAAATGAATCCAGTTGTGAAAAAGCTAATCCCCAAAGCCCCACTTCAAGTAAAGCCAATACAGTCTGCCCATACGGAATCAAAAAAAAAAGATCACTTTATTTTACATTACTGAACCATCAATAATAATTTTATTTCACTTAAAATATGGTGAAGCATGAAACATGGTTACACCATTACAGTCTGAGACCAAACAACAATCTTTGCGGTGATGGTACTTGGATTTTTCACCACCAAAAAAAAAAATTCTAGACACTAGGTCAGCACAAAAGGTCTCCATCACTGTTTTTTTGGGGATAAGAAAGGTATTTTAATGATTGACCATCTTCTGAAGGGCCAGACAGTCAATGCAGAGTACTACTGCAACTTACTGTGCCAACTTAAGCATGAATTAAAAGAAAAACAGAGATGGATGCTGGTAAAGGTGTTCTATTTTTTTTTTTTTTTGTGGAACAATGCGCCCGCTCACAAGAAGTTGGATATTGTGAAGAATTTGGGGTCTGAGTACATAGATCATCCACCCTACTCACCAGATCTTGCTCCATCTGACTATTTCCTGTTTCTCAACCTTAAAACAAGTTTGAAAGCAAGGAAATTTCTGAATAATCTGAAGGTGATACAAGCAACAGAGCGGTATTTTTGTGACCACATAGTAGATTTTTTTTTGTTTTTGGAAGGACTGAAGGAACTTGAGAAATGTGCCAAGTGTGGGGAACTTCTGGGTGAATATGTGGAGTAACATGCAAGTTTCATGGCTCTATGTCATTCATTACTTGGTCAGACTGATGACCTTTCAGCACCTGCTTATAATGCACTGTTTATTTTCTCATCCCAGTACAGAACAGACTCTACTACAGTCAAAATTTTCAATCCTTCCTGCCATCTTTACTTTCACACTCCTCCTCCTCCTCTTCCCCTCACATGACATAATTTTTCTACTTTTTATTATTGTGGTATACAAACAAGCCATCAAGTGGAGCACAACAAGCCAAAGAAAAAAGAGGTCGACCACATGAAACTCTACAGAGGACATTGTTAAGAGAAACCAGTTTAGTGGGCATAACATCCCTTGATGAAGCTGAAAGCTCGCAGAGAACAGGAAAACCTGGCAAACAACTATGTGAGCCCTAAGTGACGTTTAACGGCACGGGAACGATGAAAGAATGTAAGAATACAAACAGATCTCAACGTACTCTAATATTCATCTTTGCCGCTTTCTTGAATAAATGTTCAGAGAGTCTTGCTGCTCAGGAAGATGGGCGAGAACTCATAATAACTAAATCAAACACATAAACTATGGACTAGTATATGCACCATCACTCAAAAGATCATTCACACGTAGAAAAGAATGAAAACAACAGAATGAATTCACACAAGTAACTCCTGCTAAACATCACCGGTTATCTGTGCTTCCAAATGGCCCATTCTATTGATAGCAAAACGAAATTTTTCTCTTTATTTCTTATACAATGCAACTATTTCCAAACTTCTGTAGTAAGTGTTTTAGAATTAACTGTTGGAAGTATCTCATATGTCCAGTCTAACTGTGTTCTATATCATATTCTGAATTTTTTTTTTTTTCTGGTCATGTATGTTGTAAAACATGCCACTAAAAACTAGGGATAAGGATGTACAAATCATAGGTGCTACAGCTACTAAAAACTAGGGACAAGGATGTACAAATTCTAGATGCTACAGCTACTAAAAACTATGGATAAGGATGTACAAATCCTAGGTGCTACAGCTACTAAAAACTAGGGACAAGGATGTACAAATTTTAGATGCTACAGCTACTAAAAACTAGGGATAAGGATGTACAAATCCTATGTGCTACAGCTACTAAAAACTATGGATAAGGATGTACAAATCCTAGGTGCTACAGCTACTAAAAACTAGGGACAAGGATGAACAAATCCTAGATGCTACAGCTACTAAAAGCTAGGGACAAGGATGTACAAATCATAGGTGCTACAGCTACTAAAAACTAGGGATAAGGATGTACAAATTATAGATGCTACAGCTACTAAAAACTAGGGACAAGGATGTACAAATCCTAGGTGCTACAGCTACTAAAAACTAGGGACAAGGATGTACAAATTCTAGATGTTACAGCTACTAAAAGCTAGGGACAAGGATGAACAAATCCTAGATGCTACAGCTACTAAAAACTAGGGATAAGGATGTAAAAATCATAGGTGCTACAGCCACTAAAAGCTAGGGACAAGGATGAACACATCCTAGGTGCTACATCCACTAAAAGCTAGGAACAAGGATGTACAAATCCTAGATGCTACATCCACTAAAAGCTAGAGACAAAGATGTACAAATCCTAGATGCTACGGCCACTAAAAGCTAGGGACAAGGATGTACAAATCCTAGGTACTACAGCTACTAAAAGCTAGGGACAATGATGTACAAATCCTAGGTGCTGCAGCTACTAAAAGCTAAGGGCAAGGATGTACAAATCCTAGGTACAATACACACTGTCCTGGTGCTTTATATTTTATCTCACTTTTTTTTCCTCCAATTATTATTTACTGTATATTTTAAATAGGACTTGAAATTAACAAGGACAAAACAAAAATACTGAAAATTCCTCTCAATCAAAATGGAAAAATACGCATAGAAGGGACAGATATTGAAGAAGTCAATCAATTTGCATACCTTGGCAGCTACATAGACCAGGATGGCGACACTAGAATGGAAGTTAGGATCAGAATTGCAAAAGCAGCATCAATCTTCAAGAATCTTGGGAACATATGGAATTCAAAAGTTATAAGCACAAAAACCAAGTTAAGACTATTCAATTCAAATGTAATATCCACCCTCATTTATGCATGTGAAAGCTGGAAAACAACTAATGATATAAACAAGAAATTAGACTCTTTTGAAAACAAATGTCTAAGGAAAATACCCGGCATCAAGTAGAACGAATTCAAGAACAATGCAGAGATAAGACAGATGACTGAACAACAACCAGTCTTATGGGTTGATCAGGAAAAGGAGATGGACTTATGTTGGTCACTTGAGAAGAAATGATCAGAGAATCCCAAAACAAGCTATCAAGTGGAACACAACAGGCCGAAGAAAAAGAGGCAGACCGCGTGAAACTCTGAAGAGGACATTGTTAAGAGAGGCCAAATTACCAGGCATAAAATCCTTTGATGAAGTTGAAAGACTCGCCGAAGACAGGAAAAATTGGCGAACTACTTTGCGAGCCCTATGTGATGTTTAACGGCACGGGAATGATATAAGAAGATTATTTACTGGGTGCCTTTGGTAGCAAAGTGGTTAGTGCACTTAACTTTCATGGGGATAGATGATTGTTCAATTCTGGCCAGAGATGTCCCAGTCAACCCAGATGTAAAAGTTGAGTTCATGGCTTCCACAGTGGGACATGAAAGCCAGTCAAGTATCCCTCACTACATCAGGAGCTAAGGGTATTAACATCTTGACCCCTGAATGCCTTAATGGCACAGGAAAATGTGAAGGAAAATATAAGCTCTAACAAATCAGCTGGATGTAACTAACTTCAAAAAGATGTCTGTGACTGCCTCATGAGCTACAAGACAATCTTTCAAATCCTGCTATTACATTCCTGTACTTCTGTTCATGCATCATGCTCACACAGAACTAAACAAGCACAGCAGGTTAATCTTGCTAACCAGGTCTTCCTGATTTTCATTTTTATGTATTAAATGTACTCACTACACAATCTTTGGTACAATAAATGTACAGTACAGCGAGAAACACTGTCAGTAAGTTTCAAGTCATTTTATTGTGCATCAGTATTTTTCAGTAAATTTCATTTAACTGTCATAATTTTTATTGTTAATGAATTGTTGAGTGGCATGCCACAGACTTCTACTTGAATGAAAGAAATAAGAAAATAAAGTAATAACTTTTATAAACAACGATCGCCAACAAATTTTTTTTAACTAGCTGCAAAAGATTATATGGAGACCACGCAAGCGCTGGAAACTTCTGCAAAAACTGCAATATAAATCGCTGATTCTGTTACTTGCAGCTTGTGTCACAGATACATCCATGCTTGCTTGACAAAAAATGACTTTCCTTTGGGGGTATTGCAAAACCTTGACAAGCTACTTTAAAAGGGAAAAAAAAAGTTACGATGATGATGTGGGGTCCTCGCCCACAAGGACCTACTCGCCGGACAAGCGAGGACAAAGCCAGGACAAGCGTTAAGGAAATTGGCCGTGGCCCTGACCCAACATGGCAAGACTTGGAGAAACAAAACCACCAACAAATTACGTGACACAATTCTTACCATCACTTCTGAACTTGAAATATCCGTCCCTTTGCTTCGTCCACTGTTTATAAACAAGCTCCTAAGTTCCTATAAAAGACAGAATACGAGTTTTATCCATAAACCCCCGAAAAAAAATGGGCTCTAAAGCGAGCCAAATTGCTTTACCACTGAAACATGTCCGTCTGTCATGAAGGGGGATCGACAAGGAGCGATCTTTGTCATCGAAAGGATAGTTTGGTTGGGTTCTCCGACAAGGGTTGTACAATTTGAGAAATTACTTGATTGATTTAAAATAAAATATATTAATTATACGTTAAATTAACATTAACAAATATTTTGGCTTAAGAATAAAGATATCAATGTTAAAAGGTGTATTTATCTTGTTATAAATTTTTTACGGTTTACAAGTATCCACACGAGTTCAGCAGTCCTCTTTTTGACGTCACTTCTGCTTTGCCACTTCCAGAAAGGAAGGAGGACCAATGGAAAAGCTTGGTTAAATTTAGTAACCCTGGCGGCTCTCTCACGTGCCGACGACTGCCTGCCAAGTGACAGAATGTGGCGGGAAAACGGAAGGGAGAAGTGGAGACCTTAAGTTGAGATCTGAGTACTTAAAGTCGTCGCCAGGCACCAAGTCTGGCCAAGTGGTAAACAAGTACGTCGAATCCGCTTGTAGAGATAGAAAACTTGCCAGACAAAGCATTTCACACGCATATGAAGACGTAAGCTGTGGCGGATTACCTGTTAGGCTGAGCGGCCTATGGTCACGGCATGAACGAAAACAAGCTCAACAGAGTAAATTTTGTTTTCGTGAAAGCTGTTATAAAGGTATATAAATAAGTTTTGTTAGGAAAGTATATAAATAAGTCTTGCTGAAAAGTAAACGGCCAACGGTGACGTATCAGCTGTATTTGGTCGGCATGATATAAAGTCTATTACTGTCCACAACACAAAAAGGAATGGAAAAACTAATTATGTCAGTCCTTAATAATAGTTAAGAGCAAAACCTCTATCTTAAATATGTTTAACAACTAAAGAATCTGTGGAGAGGAACAGAACTACAAAAATAAGATTTTTAAGGGCATGCATCTTTCCCATCGCAACATATGCCTGTGAGACCTGGACACTTAACAAAACAGCTGAGAAACTCATAAATGCCTTTGAATGTAAATGCTACAGAAGAGTTCTTCCATGAACACATAAAAAGAACAAATATATCCATACTACAAGAACTTAATATTGAAGAAGGCTGGCTGGTAAAGAGGAACTTGTTCCGTGCCTCGGATCGCTGTATCGAGCATTCCGATTTTCCCGTTTGTACGTAGGGTCGATATGGCGACTCTTGGTTTGTTTCAGTAAAAGAACCGGTGTAACATTTAGATTGTACATATTTCGTCCGCGTTTCCGGTGACACTTTTCAAAATGGTGAAAGAGTGCTTAGTTATGAGCAATGCCGAGCGAGAAAGAGGAAGAGAAACCATAGAAATGTTTCAATTTTTGATAATGTAGGTAGGGGTATGGACATGGCCTGTGACCACCCCACTGCTCTTGAATCTATCCCAAGTAGATCTGGACATATTAGACGACTGGAGAAGTACTTAGGATGTTATTTCAGACATTCATTTAGCGAGAATGCAACATAGAATCACAATATGAGATAGACAAGTAGATCTAGACATCACAGATGGTAAGTAGTGCAGATCTAGACCTAGCCGATGGTGAGCTGGGCACAATCATTGTCTAAAAACATCACATTACTTTTTTTTTCCTAAAAAAAAAAAACTCTTCATTTATGAAATTTTCATACATTTAGTTATATTTTGAAACATAATAGGTACACGGAAGTACATGGAACTACTGTTTTCCATTCCATTTTACAACTATACCCCCTAAACATATCAAGAATATAAAAGAAAGAAAACTTAAATATTATGGACACATTAAACGTCATGATAATCTAGAGAAGACCATCTTGGAAGGGTACATAATGGGAAAAAGAAAGAGAGGAAGACCAAAGCGAAGATAGCTGCAAAACATCGTTGATAATCTGCAAATGGATGCATCAACAGCAGGGCATCTTGCTCACAACCGAGAGGCCTACAGGAGTGCTGTTAGGGAGGCAGAGTTCTGCAAGGGACATAACTGACTGAATGATGTAAAGTCACTCAGAAATGGTAACGGTCACTGCTAGAGGGGAATCAAGGGGCTGACGATAGGCTTGAGGAGGCTGAAGCCCTTATCTTCTTCTTCTTCGTTCGCTTCTACCACCAAAACCGCACTGTGATCCTACTGAATTCACGCCTGTGGTCCTCGTTAGGTCCCGTGGTCCCCGAAAAGACCACACGAGATCCACGAGAGGACCACAAGGGGTTCAGAGTATCACAGGGCTTTAGCCTGTATTCTTGGTGGGTCTCGGAAGCGGGATTGCGTGACACCGTGGTTTTCATTGCACCAGTTTAGTCTAGGGTTGGACTTTCTCACCGGAAGACCTCGACGTGTTTAGGATATCAGTGCATCCGAAGCCCTTATTAGTTTAGTTTAAGGATCTGGAAGGTGGTTAATTCATCACTTTTAACTAAATATCAAAGAGACAATGCAGTAGATTTTTCAAGTAAATATTTTTATTTGCATGCGGCGGGGCATATACGGGGTTGTCCCGAATGTAGTGAAGGCGGAGTCTGAATTTTGAACTTTGGTTTCGAGGCACTAAAATATTAAGACGTCGTATATCGGGCGCTGTCCGCAAAACGTTCATCTTCATTCAGTCTAACTTAATCCTGTTGTACCATAGAAGAACCATGGGGATATAGTGATGGTGTCTATATTTTATTTGACCTGGCGGCATCCTAGAGGATGATGAGTCAGCATCACTTCTGGCCACCTTTTCTTCCGCAGCTTCATAAAGAGCAGATGCTCATTTCTACAGGTAGGCGACTGGGGCATCTTTGGCTGGATTTGACCCACCGATCTTGCCTTCAGAGAGAGCGCAGTACACCACCCAGGCCCCCACCGGAACCAGCCCTGATCATCAAGCCCACTAAGAGTCGAGATCCAGTTGGTGCTTTCTCTGAGAAGATCTGCTGGCCGTTAACAAAGCCGCGAGAGAGAAAGATTACGATACATGAAATGAAGCGCGTAACAAAATACTGTATCTGTCAGAAAAACTGCATCGGAGAAACAGCAACACAACACAATGTGGTAAGATATCGTGTTGCTGTAGTTACAGGACCAAACGAATCATCCAGTAAACTACATAGAAACGAAAACCATAATCCGTAACCAGTGCAGATCTGAATGGAAAAAAAGAAACTGAACCAGATCCAATACACCAACTACAAAGACATCAGCAAATCATCCTCTTTCGCCTAAGGACAGGTCACTGCAGACTACTGAGCCACCTGCATGACTCAAAATGTCTCACACAGACGAGTGTCCATGTGGCAGTGGAGTCCAAACTCCAGAACATATCTTTCAAGAGTGCTCAAACCATGCAGACCTGAGGTGTGAGACATGGCCAGAGGACACAAGCTTGGGGCAAAAGCTTTGGGGCTCCTATTTGGATCTGGAGAGGATGGCTTTGCCATGTCGACAGGGATCAGGATCTGAAGTGACCAACAACCTCGAACGCAGAATAAGAAGTTGTAGTTACACATTAAGTTACAAGATAAAGTGGTTTTGTTGTCCTATGCATTTAACCAAACTGCTCTCTAGAGTCTACATCAACAAAAATTACGGCTTTAGACTGGGGGAGGGGTAGCAACGATAGCACCTAAAACGAAGTTAGGCGAACAGTATAATCACAATCACTCAGTCCGTGTAGGCGAACAGGATAATCACAATCACTTAGTGCATGTAGGCGAACAGTATAATCACAATCACTCAGTCCGTGTAGGCGAACAGTATAATCACAATCACTCAGTCCATGTAGGCGAACAGTATAATCACAATCACTCAGTCCATGTAGGCGAACAGTATAATCACAATCACTCAGTCCGTGTAGGCGAACAGTATAATCACAATCACTCAGTGCATGTAGGCGAACAGTATAATCACAATCACTCAGTCCGTGTAGGCGAACAGTATAATCACAATCACTCAGTCCGTGTAGGCGAACAGTATAATCACAATCACTCAGTCCGTGTACCTTTCCACGTCGCTTTACTTGTAAGTGAGAAATTAAAAATAAAAAATAAAAAATGAAAGAAAAGCTGACCATTTGCATGGGTCAGTTTTGAGGTCAACTGACAACTTCGAAGTAAACTGATACGGTTCAGAGGTCAGTTGATTAACTTAACAAGTAAGCTGACATGAAAAATATATGAGAAGAGCTGGAGAGACCAAAAAAAAAAAATCTTGTCAAAAAAAAAAAAAAATAAGAGAGAGAGAGAGAGAGACAATGTAGTTTCATAGGACATGCAATGAGAAGAGGGGGCATTGAAAATATTATAACAGGAAAAATAGAAGGAAGAAGATCAAGAGGAAGACCAAGAGAAATGATACTGGACAGTCTGACGGGATGGTGTGAGAGGGGATCACCAACTGAGCTGATGGGCTGCATGAAGCATAATAGCCAACGCCATTCATGACGGCACCTGATGATGATGATGATGAAGCTGATATGGTTTGGAGGTCAACTGATAACTTAGAAGTAAACTGATAAGGTTGGAGGTCAACTGATAACTTAGAAATAAACTGATACGGTTTGGGGATAAACTGATAACTTAGAAGTAAACTGATAAGAATGAGACTCATCTGATAACTTTAGAGCGAAAAACAAAAACTGAGGGCCAGCTGATAACTTTAGTAAGTTTTTATATGACATGTGGCAGAGACGTAAAGCGGTAATGTACTAAACTTACGACATACCGTAAACAGATAAGACGAAGGTAAAGTGATCGGGGTAAAGTGACAATGTAAGAGGACGCTGATAATTAAAAAAAAAACACCACCAAAATCTGTATGAAAAGAGTAGTGCGCCCTTGTTTAGCAGAGTACCAGACTATGTGGACGAGGTATCATGGTAGGTATGTTGATATGGATATTATGTTGCTTAAATCCCATTTCAGTAGTTAGGTATACCGTTTTGTTGTTTCTCGTGTTACGGTAATTATGTTTTTGAGACCTTTCCAATTTTTATAATGTTTACTCACGAGATGATTAATTCAGTCCATTCCTGGTTCTATGTATATATTGATATGTTGATGCTGGTTGTATGTATATTTTGATATGTTGATGCTGGTTGTATGTGCATATTGATATGTTGATGTTGTTTGTATGTATATATTGATATGCCGATGCTGGTTGTATGTATATATTGATATGTTGATGCTGGTTGTATATATATATATATTGATATGTTGATGCTGGTTGTATGTATATATTGATATGTTGATGCTGGTTGTATGTGTTGATGCTGGTTGTATGTGTTGATGCTGGTTGTATGTATATATTGATATGTTGATGCTGGTTGTATGTGTTGATGCTGGTTGTATGTGTTGATGCTGGTTGTATGTATATATTGATATGTTGATGCTGGTTGTATGTATATATTGATATGTTGATGCTGGTTGTATGTGTTGATGCTGGTTGTATGTATATATTGATATGTTGATGCTGGTTGTATGTATATATTGATATGTTGATGCTGGTTGTATGTGTTGATGCTGGTTGTATGTATATATTGATATGTTGATGCTGGTTGTATGTATATATTGATATGTTGATGCTGGTTGTATATATATATATATATATATATTGATATTGATATGTTGATGCTGGTTGTATGTATATATTGATATGTTGACGCTGATTTTCTTCTGGCAACGACAATCGATATGATCGATATTTACTTACTTGGCATTGATTGGTCAGTCAGTCATTTGCATGTCCCTTGTGGAACTTTGCCTCCCTAACATCTCTGCTTTAGGCCTCTCCGTTGTAAGAAAGATGGCCTGCTGTTGATGCATACATTTGCAGATCATCAACGATGTTTTGCAGCCATCTTCGCCTTGGTCTTCTTCTCTTTCTTCTTCCCATTATGTAACCTTCCAAGACGGTCTTCTCTAAATTCTCGTGACGTTTAATGTGTCCAAAATATTTTATCTGTTTACTAACCAACCTTCTTCAATATTAAGTTCTTGTAATATGGATATATTTGTTGTGTCCATGATATTTGAAGAACTCTTCTGTAGCATTTACATTCAAAAGCATTTATGTGTGTCTCAACTATTTTGTTAATTGTCCAGGTCTCACAGTCATATGTTGCGACGGGAAAGATGCATGGCCTTAAAAATCTTATTTTTGTAGTTCTGTCTGTTCCTCTCCAAAGCTTCTTCAGTTGTTTTATTTTTTTTAAAGTGCGATAGATGTTCTCTTTTTAATATCCCTCATTGTATCTCCATTATTAGTTAGTAATGATCCAAGATATTAAAAACTCTCCACTTCTTCCAATTTTTCCTCATTGATATATATTTTAGCTGTCTTATTTGTTTTGTTAGTTGTCATCAATTTAGTTTTCTTTGGATTAAGATAAAGGGTTTGCTCTTCACTGTTCTTACGGACTGACATAATTAGTTTTTCCATTCATTTTTGTATTGTGGACAGTAATATTATGTCATCAACATATCTAATCTCTGGTAATTCATAACCTCCAGTTGCTATGGCATTGGTTGGTACAGTGATGAAACTCAGTGCTAATATAATTAAATGTATATTGTGGTTGTGGACTGATTATACTCACTTGTGTTGTGTTTTCATGATGAGAGACAGCGTTGTCGTAAAAAGTTATTTGTGCCGAAATATTGCGCACGCATTCAAACGTTTGGGTTGGCAGTTTGTATGAGAGTGGTAAGAAAGTAGAGCATTGTTGGTGTAAGAGTGGTGAGAAAGTAGAGCAATGTTGGTGTAAGAGTGGTGAGAAAGTAGAGCAATGTTGGTGTAAGAGTGGTGAGAAAGTAGAGCAATGTTTGGTGTAAGAGTGGTGAGAAAGTAGAGCAATGCAGATATTTAGTTGAACTGTTGGCGAAGCAAAGATCCAGGGAGTCATGATGGTCGTGGTAGGAGTTTTCCTTCAAAACTGTTGTCCAGGGGAACAGCTGGACATATTATTTCAACTAACAGTTAAATAAGTCATCCACACCCTACACTCCAAACTTTTACATCATAAATATTACATTCCCTCAAAATCTGTAGACGCTATTAACAAATTCGTGCAGAAAAAAAATACACATGTAAATACATTGTTTCTCAAACTATGTACCGGTGGTGGTTTCCCGTCAGGTTTTGAGAGTAATTTTTAAAAAAAATCAAATTATAACGCATTTTTTGGCATGTAAACGATGTATCAAGCCTTCCAGGTTGAAAACTCACAGCAATCTAGGTAGTAGTTTCAGTCCAGCGCGAGATGAAATGCTTGCTCGTATTTCATATTGAAAGGAACGACTTGTATAATAAAACTTAAAATTGCTATCCAATTTTTGTTCATTTATCAAAATATGTGTGTGTGTGTGTGTGGGGGGGGGTGTGCTAAAATATATGGGTAACTACAGAAGAATCTAGCGTTAAGAACACAGGTGTGCCGAGACCAGAAAGTTGGGTCACCAAATGTACCGCAGTCTGAAAAATTTTGGGGAGCACTGCTGTAGTGGACTGTCGGAACAATCAAATGAATTCCGGAAATGAATTACATCCCTTGGGGAGAAGTGAGAACCAGCAATAGACTGCTAGTCTGTCATTTATTGAGAATGTCTCTCTGTGATTTACTGCGAATGTCTGTCATTTATTAGGCATATTTATCCGTAATTTACAACGCATATTTGTCTGTCATTTACTTCTCATAACTGTCAGGTACAGTCTGTGTCCCCGTTTCTCAGTGTCTGCTTTGAAATGAAGGTTAACTGGGATGGGGTGTAGTACGGCTCGGTACCTAGAGAAGTTGCTAAGGAATCACCAGGCCGCGGTTTTACATTTTGCTCTCGGTAAACAAAACAAACAAACCTGGATTGTCTAAGCAATTTTAAAATAGCACTGTGAATGTTTAGTACTGGAGTTGTCTCTGACATTTTTACTGGAAAGACTGCTGCTAATTAGGTAGAGTGAACAAAAGATGGTTGGATTGTCCAAGACACTCCTTTCTCTCCAGATTAAAGTACAACGATTTAAAATTTCAATGCTAGTCTAAAAATTAACCTGCAACAACATTTGAAATGTCTAGAATTGTTAATTTATCCGTTAAAATGTTTTCGCCGGAAATTTCTGCATGTGCGAGCAATTTTTACAAGTAGCGCATGCGCGGAAGCGTGTGGTGGACCGGTTACCAAGGACAACATTCGATGGGATATAACTCGTGTTTAAATGTTATTAACATTAGATTGAGTACTTAGTTCCCTTGTCATCAGTTACCATTGATGACTTGAAGGAGGCCATTTTTGAACACAGGTTACGTTGCTGATTTTCCAAGACTTGCCGAATTAAGAGATATCATATGGCAGCAATACTGTGTAGTCTTCTCTCTGAAGGTCGGCTGCAATAGCCCTCCATCTCGTCTTGAATCTAAGAATTACCATCATCACACGCTGGGCCCATTCATATGTGCTCTGTTCTGTTTCAGTAACCATAGAAGAGTGTGAACCCAACTCTTCAGAGTTCACTGTCAAAAAGTTCGACTTAAAAGAGCACCATTTCCGTAACTCCGGCGATAATTCCGTAAAAAAAAAAAAAAAATTGTCAGAAGTGGGATTTGAACCCACGCCCACAAGAGTGGACTGCGACCTGAACGCAGCGCCTTAGACCGCTCGGCCATCCTGACTTACCTCCAACTTCCTCTGCTCTTTGTTTTTACAGTACAGCCGTTCCAGCTGAATCCATTCTATCTGGCGCGATGTTATTATTATTATTGCTTGTCTTCTTTGCTCCATTTTGACTAGGATTCTCGTCAGTCATCCATTTTTTGTTTTGCTTTCCGTTCTTCCTTTGCTGAGTTTTAATTTGCCATTTCTGTGCTTGTTTATAAGCATGCCCATTTTGTTGTCACAGTATTTTGTTTCTTCTATCTTCTTGCTTGTATCGTTCCCCTGGGTGTGTATCAAAGGAGTGACATAACGAAGGCGTGACATAAATACCGCTTTGAAGGAGTGACATAACGAAGGCGTGACATAAATACCGCTTTGAAGGAGTGACATTACATATGTTCATTAATAAATACTTCAAGTGATGTCACTCCACCAGTACAACAATATTCACGTCACTCCATTGAAATGCATCGTCCAATTTTCTAGCTGCTTCGCTATGTCACTCTTTCGGCATGGCATTGCTCTGAATCACTTCCGTTTCAAGCTTTCCTGTAAACAGTGTATGGTAAAGGTCTGTACTTTATATCACTGTGTCGCTGCTGGCGAAATTCTTCAGCTGCCGTGCGTGAGGTGAAACTCCTCCCGGCCAATGAAAAAAAAATGCGATTAGGGTTGTGGCGCGGCGCCACCGTGGAAAAGGTGAAGGAAAGGATTAAATGAAGTAACCAGTAGTCTCCAGGTCAGGGCTACTAAAATCACGGCACCTCTAGAGGCCGGGCACGTCCTATATACACCCATACTGGGGCAGATTGCCTAAACCGACTTAACCCAGGGGTTAAACTAAGACATGGCTGGCGAGATTCTTCGGCTGCCGCGCGTGGGGTGAAACTCTTTACGGCCAATGAAGAAAATGCGAAAATACCATAAGGGTTGCCGTGCGGGGACGCTGTGAAAAAGGTGATGGAAAGGATAAAGTGAAGTTTAATCGATATATCCAGTAGTCTCGCGGTGAGAGCTACTCATACCACGGCACCTCTGCTCTAGAGGCCGGCCACGTCCGATATACAGCCATACTGGTAAAATATGCCTAAACCGGCTTAACCCAGGGGTGAAACTCGATGGCTACGCATATCACGGTGCCTCCGCTATAGAGGCCGGTCATGTCCTATATATACCCATACTGGGATCGTACGCCTAAACCGGCGTAACCCAGTGGTGAAACTCACTAGTGGTGAGGATTCGTCCTCCTGGAAAAAAGCTCCTCCCCGGTCACCACCTGGAAGGGTCCACGACCACAAAATGCTGAAGTCAGAGACACTGGACCAGTGCAGTCTAGATAGGCAACCACCTACTACCCGACGGGGATATATTATATCCAAATCAAGTTGAGGTTTTCCGGTGAGGGAATCCAACTCTGGACTGGATGGGCAACCACATCTCACCCAGCGGGGATATACCGATATCCAAAACACGTCAAGGTTTTCCCGTGAGAACTAGACTAAACTGGTGCAACGAAAACCACAGTGTCACACAACGCCGCTTTGTGACCCACCGAGAATATAGACCCAAGCCCAGCCATGATCTGAGTCTCCATCCTAAATGAGACTATCGCGAGAACCACAGGAGTAAATTCAGTAGGATCACGGGGCGATCTTGTTGGTAGAAGCGAAAGAAGAAGAAGAAAAGAAGAAGAAGAAGAAGTCGTCACTGTGTGCTAAAAGTGTAGATAACTTTTTCCCGGGGAAACTAGTCTCAGACTAAATGACCACATCCAGAAAGATCTTTGTCACATCTCCTAAAATACTCTTAAATCAGTACCCAGTCATTTCAATAACTTTTTCCCCAGCCCAGAGGTAAGCTTGACCTCCATGTGACAACTGTCAACTAATATCACTGTGATAATGGAAGCCACCCGGCCCTCGCAAACTGCTTCATACATGAATTTGGAACTCACGAACCACATGAACTGAAACTGAAAATAGGCTTTACCTAACTTTCCACTTCCCCACAGTCATAATGAGAATATAAGAGTCCCTCAGTACTACGCTCTCACATACTCTTTCATTCATTATATTCTAGATCCTTCAGCCCAGCTATATTCTTTTAGTCTATTCTACTCATCATTACTTCATTGTATTTCTTTCTACTTCACTCCTCATTCACCGCTGTTAATCAATCAGAGTTGTATCACATCTCAGTTGTTACCAGTTTCTTTGTCTTCTTTTTCTTGACTGTCCAAGTTTCACAACCATATATCAATACTGGTTCCATACAGCACTGTAATACTCTTTTCGTCACCTTTAGTTTTATGGAGATTTTGCAGTTTGTTAGTATCAACTTCATGTCCTAAAAACCTGATTTTCCCTTACCTATTTGTGATTTTATTTCATTTATATACTTGTTATCAGCTGTTATAGTTTTTTTTTTTTTCGTATCCCCCTAGGCATTGGATATCAGATATCTGATTAATCTGTCATTCGTTCCCACTTTATATTCACGTCTACCTGACTGCATTTAGCGACGCTTTTTGAACTAGGAGGATACCTAAAAGCTAAGTTTTTCATCTATTTTCCGTGTTTGTATGCGTCGTGTTGTTCATGTATGTAATCCTTGGGAAAAGGCTGATGCCGAAATATTGAATGTTGTATATTCTTCATTTATACGTTCTCATCTTATTTTCTTACTTTCTACAATTTGTGTTTCTGTTCAAATTCCTCACTCTCTCTATCGTTTTGTAAAATTGAACCATACACCTCTATCTACTTTTATTACTAGAACCATAAACCTCTATCTACCTTTATTACTAGAACCATATACATTTATCTACCTTTATTACTAGAACCATACACATTTATCTACCTTTATTACTAGAGCCATACACCTCTATCTACCTTTATTACTAGAACCATACACCTCTATCTACCTTTATTACTAGAACTATACATCTCCATCTACCTTTATTGCTTGAACCATACACCTCTATTAAACTTTATTATTACAACCAGTTTTACTGCAGTCGTCATCTCTTTTATGTTTTACATTCTCTCTCTTTCTCTCTCTCTCTCTCTCTCTGAACCTTAAGTGCCCAGGGCACATGGGGTTTCCGCAAGGGTTTTCCACAAACGTCTGTCCTTTGCTTTTTTCTGCTCTTGCCCATGTGAGCCCTCTATTGCGCAACATCCTCTCTGTTGTTCTTCTCCATGTCTCTTTTGGTCTACCCTTACTTCTGTTCCCCTGTGGTGTCCATCTTAGTGCTATTTTTGGTAGTGAGTCGTCAGTCATCCGGAGCACATGTCCCAACCATCGCCAGTGTCTTTCCTCAATAATTGCTGTCAGTGGCTTCATCTGTATTTCTGCCAACAAGATGTTATTTCTTACGGTGTTTGGCCAAAGTATTTTCCAATTCTTCGTAAACATTTAGTTTACACTAAATACCTAAATACTATCAGATTGAACAGTCAAATTGACTATGACTTACTCCACTTAAACTCGTGAAGCAGCGGCACATGCAGCCTACTTTGACTTATCGACACCGGCCCCAGTATACTATTTCACTTCATGCTTAGTTTTTTATATTTCCATATAGTCTGCAGCATTGCAAAAGCCTGGTTTGCTCTAGTAAATCTGCTGTTGATGTCCTTGTTTTACATTAGTGCTTAAAAAAAAATCAGTGCTAATTGCTGAATATTTTAACCATAGCAGCCACATATTTCTGTAATTTGCGGTAATTAAATATGCTGATTTTATTTGTTAACGTTGATGAACATATTAATTTCCTCTCATAAGATTGCCAATGTTATAAGCCTGTAATTGTTTCCCCCGTTAAAATTACTGTTTCTAGATTTATTTAACTGAGTGCGGCTCGATGCGTTTTACTGTGAACTTTGTGTGGCTCAAACATCTAATATCAGTTCTGTGTGGAGACATATAGAAAAGCACGGGGGATTTGTCACGTGTCTTATATGCAAATCACCACCAGCATTTACCAAGGGCAATGACCAGAGGAACCGGTTCCATTAATGCTTACTAAACAGAAATCTGCAAGATTCGGTTCTTATAAAACCCAGTAATGCCCTTTATTATTGTTCATGAAACTTTATTGCTCATTGCTCTTATTTCTGTGCTGACATCACTACTTGTATATATAAATTGTTTGAATTTCACTCAGTCTGTTACACAGCAATAGGCAGCAACAGAGACTTGTGAGACATCAAGACTATCCTTACAAATCATCAATTATATTCAAGCTCATTCTCACAAGACGTTATTAATCCTTTACATTCGTTAAAGAACAATCTTATAGTGACTCCACGTGGGCAGACGTACTCTACTCTGCTAGTGCCTGATTTTATTCAGCCTACAGGTAGTCGTATTATTCTTACTGACTCTGAGTTTATACTTCCTTTGTATTATCTCCTTAATACTATCTGGTGTACTGACTCTGAGTTTATACTTCCTTTGTATTATCTCCTTAATACTATCTGGTGTACTGACTCTGAGTTTATACTTCCTTTGTATTATCTCCTTAGTACTATCTTGTGTACTGACTCTGAGTTTATACTTCCTTTGTATTATCTCCTTAATACTATCTGGTGTACTGACTCTGAGTTTATACTTCCTTTGTATTATCTCCTTAGTACTATCTGGTGTACTGACTCTGAGTTTATACTTCCTTTGTATTATCTCCTTAGTACTATCTGGTGTACTGACTCTTAGTTTATACTTCCTTTGTATTATCTCCTTAGTACTATCTGGTGTCCTGACTCTGAGTTTATACTTTCTTTGTATTATCTCCTTAATACTATCTGGTGTACTGACTCTGAGTTTATACTTCCTTTGTATTATCTCCTTAGTACTATCTGGTATACTGAGTCTTAGTTTATACTTCCTTTGTATTATCTCCTTAATACTATCTGGTATACTGAGTCTTAGTTTATACTTCCTTTGTATTATCTCCTTAATACTATCTGGTATACTGAGTCTTAGTTTATACTTCCTTTGTATTATCTCCTTAATACTATCTGGTATACTGAGTCTTAGTTTATACTTCCTTTGTATTATCTCCTTAGTACTATCTGGTATACTGAGTCTTAGTTTATACTTCCTTTGTATTATCTCCTTAATACTATCTGGTGTACTGACGACATACAGTCGAGGTTTCACTCTTTCGAAACAGTTGAGCCCCTTCTCCTCCGTCGACTTTCTCTTCGTTGTCTGTTTACTACACACTCAGAGACTAGCTTCACAGAAACGGACAATCTCTCTGTGGTAGACACTCAGAGACTAGCTTCACAGGAACGGACAATCTCTTTGTGGTAGACACTCAGAGACTAGCTTCACAGGAAGGAACAATCTCTCTGTGGCAGACACTCAGAGACTAGCTTCACAGGAAGGAACAATCTCTCTGTGGTAGACACTCAGAGACTAGCTTCACAGGAACGGACAATCTCTCTGTGGTAGACACTCAGAGACTAGCTTCACAGGAACGGACAATCTCTCTGTGGTAGACACTCAGAGACTAGCTTCACAGGAACGGACAATCTCTCTGTGGCAGACACTCAGAGACTAGCTTCACAGGAACGGACAATCTCTCTGTGGCAGACACTCAGAGACTAGCTTCACAGGAACGGACAATCTCTCTGTGGCAGACACTCAGAGACTAGCTTCACAGGAACGGACAATCTCTCTGTGGTAGACACTCAGAGACTAGCTTCACAGGAACGGACAATCTCTATGTGGTAGACACTCAGAGACTAGCTTCACAGGAACGGACAATCTCTATGTGGTAGACACTCAGAGACTAGCTTCACAGAAACGGACAATCTCTCTGTGGTAGACACTCAGAGACTAGCTTCACAGGAACGGACAATCTCTCTGTGGTAGACACTCAGAGACTAGCTTCACAGGAACGGACAATCTCTCTGTGGTAGACACTCAGAGACTAGCTTCACAGGAACGGACAATCTCTATGTGGTAGACACTCAGAGACTAGCTTCACAGAAACGGACAATCTCTCTGTGGTAGACACTCAGAGACTAGCTTCACAGGAACGGACAATCTCTCTGTGGTAGACACTCAGAGACTAGCTTCACAGGAACGGACAATCTCTCTGTGGCAAACAGCACAGTAGCAGCTTGGTTAGTTATGATGACTTTATTCGTGCATGGGATGATAATGGCGATGATGATGATTGAAAAAAAATACAGTGGCAATAACAATCCAAGGAACGTGATATGACGATACTCCAAGTCAAGACAACATATAATATTCAGGCGTCTATTGATGTTCAAAGGACTTCAACGCCAACAGAATTCTACAACATACTAATTTCCCTATTCTACACTACAAAAGCTACATCCTTCCCCACCAAAACTAAGACATAGACTGACTACCAAAAGTCTGTCTGTAGCTTTCTTGATCATCTGATCACTCTCTCACTCACTGAGCTTCATGTCCAGTCCGTGATATACAAGCAGATGAGTTGAGGGCGATTGAAAAGTAAACAATTAGTTATCAATTCCAAGATCACTTATCTAGCTTTCTATCTTAAAAAATTCCCTATACTGTTACATCGTGCACTAATTCCAGATCAAAACTTAGCAGTCATGTGCTTATCTGTAAACTGAGATGTCTTGACTGATCTGTAAACTGAGATGTCTTGACTGATCTGTAAACTGAGATGTCTTGACTGATCTGTAAACTGAGATGTCTTGACTTATCTGTAAACTGAGATGTCTTGACTGATCTGTAAACTGAGATGTCTTGACTTATCTGTAAACTGAGATGTCTTGACTGATCTGTAAACTGAGATGTCTTGACTTATCTGTAAACTGAGATGTCTTGACTGATCTGTAAACTGAGATGTCTTGACTTATCTGTAAACTGAGATGTCTTGACTGATCTGTAAACTGAGATGTCTTGACTGATCTGTAAACTGAGATGTCTTGACTGATCTGTCTGAGAGATGTTTTTCTTAGCTCCTGTTCAGTTTTGCAAGTTTTGTTTATTCTTTTGGTCATCGATATATAAATTGACAGTTGCTGTCACCAGCTACATCTCACTGCTCTGGTTTTAGAATCTGGTCAATCAAATTATCTGTTTAAATTCAGATCAACCCACATGAGGTAATACTAGATAATTTAAACTACACTAGCTTTCGGTGTCAAGGTTTTATCAGAGATCAAAAGACCGCTCTCTGGTTCGGTTCCAAAATTCCACCCTGAGAATCTCTGCAGTGTTAAATGTTAGGTAGTTGCTAAAAACAGAATCCTTGATGAGGTCTGTTAACTGTTAAAATTCTTGAGTTTCACTCACTCCCCACTATAAGAAGCCATTTTATGGGTCATGGCGTTTTGGTTATCAGAAACCACCCAGATCGCCTCTTCTTCTTCCTGCTCTCAGTAATATCCAGTTCTACGGAATAGAACAAAATTAAAATAATAAAAAAAGTATCTCTTCTATGCTAAAACTACCATATCTTTCGTTGTACATGTATATGAAAGCCAATGTGTCGTATAACTCTAATATCTTTAGTTCTTTATATATTGAACAAATCTTTTTCATTTTACACATATTTAATCCAAAGATTGTTGAATTTAAAATAAATATATGAGATTATAGTTTTTTAAAATAATGTATTTCGTGTAAAATAATCCAGCTTAAAAGTAATTAATTATGTCTCCTAAAACTTAGGATTATTTTAGAAAGGGGAGACAATGAAGTTGTTTCTAGAATTTATTTGTATTAGTTGTCTTTCTTTGGTTGCAAACTTTTTCGACAGATTCAAACTCATGTCGCAAACTTAGGTTCACAATGCAGTGTTACAGCAGTTTTCTCTCCAAGTTTCTATGGATGTATCTGGAGCATGTTGATGATGGTCCTTCCTAATTATGTATTAAAGATCTTCTGTCTAATCTAGATTATAACCTCTGTGACATCTTCTGTCTAATCTAGAATATAACATCTGTGACATCCTCTGACTAATCTAGAATATAACATCTGTGACATCCTCTGACTAATCTAGATTATAACCTCTGTGACATCTTCTGTCTAATCTAGAATATAACATCTGTGGCATCCTCTGACTAATCTAGAATATAACATCTGTGACATCCTCTGACTAATCTAGAATATAACACCTGTGACATCCTCTGACTAATCTAGATTATAACCTCTGTGACATCTTCTGTCTAATCTAGAATATAACATCTGTGACATCCTCTGATTAATCTAGATTATAATATCTGTGACATCCTCAGGGAGAGTTGACTCTGAGATTGAGAACAGACAAATCAGTTCATTGGACACATGACTCCTTTACTGAAAATAAATACATCACATGTGAAACAAAAACGGTACTGTACAGCACAATCTTCCTCCCAACTCTATGCTATCATTGTCAAACATGGACACTAACAGCCAAGAGCAAAAGAAAAATCGTGACGACAGAAATGAGATGTTTAAGGAGAATAATAAATGTGACAAGAAGAGACCAAATAAGAAATTTACACCATCAGGGCAAAAGTTGAAGTAACATCAGTATTACATTAGATCAAGAAACAGTAAGTCAAATGGTTTGGCCATGTTACACGGTTACCACCAGACAGTATACCACCAGACAGTATACCACCAGACAGTATACCACCAGACAACATTCACACTAAGATTTGTAGGTAACAGAGGAAGAGGCCGTCCACAAGGGAGATTCATTCATTCATTTGCATGTCCCTTGTGGAACTTTGCTTCCCTAACAACACTCCTGTAGGCCTCTCGGTTGTGAGCAAGATGGCCTGCTGCTGATGCATACATTTGCAGATCATCAACGATGCCTTGCAGCCATCTTCACCTTGGTCTTCTTCTCTTTCTTTTTTCCATTATGTACCCTTCCAAGACGGTCTTCACTAGATTATCAAGACGTTTAATGTGTCCAGAATATTTAAGTTTTCTTTCTTTATTCCTCTTTACTAGCCAGCCGTCTTCAATATTAAGTTCTTGTAGTATAGATATATTTGTTCTTTTTTGTGTCCATGATATTTGAAGAATAGCATTTACATTAAAAGGCATTTATGTGTTTTTCAGCTGTTTTGTTAAGTGTCCAGGTCTCACAGGCATGTGCTGCGATGGGAAAGATGCATGCTCTTAAAAATCTTATTTTTGTGGTTCTGTCTGTTCCTCTCCACAGATTCTTTAGTTGTTTTACTTTCTGAAGAGCAATAGATGTCCTCCTTTTAATTTCCCTCATTGTATCTCCGTTATTAGTTAGCAGTGATCCAAGATATTCAAAACTCTCCACTTCTTCCAATTTTTCCTCATCGATATATATTTCAGCTGCCTTGTTTGTTTTGTCAGTTGTCATCAGTTTAGTTTAGCACAGAGTAAAATAAGGAACTTTGAAATAAGGGTAGCTATTATTGTTATTCTTATTATGACATTTCTAGCGGGGCATGATTGAGCGTAAGTGTGTTACTGAGCAGCTTAAAGGAACTTGGAATATCAGAAGTGATGAAAACGAGGTACGAACACATTAGCATTACACATCCTGACTCAACCAGGCGACTCACTTATCTTAACTTTGCTTATAACTTTTTATTGTCATATTTTCTCAAGATTTTAAAATGTCGATGCCGCCTTTGAAAATCTAAGTTCTTTTTTTTTTTTGTTGCGATCACCATCCTGGTCTGTGTAGATACCGAGGTGTACACATTGGTTTACTTCTTCAACAGGCGTTCCTTATAAGTATATTTTCCCTTCGTGATTACTGGGAAGTTTAATTATTTGTTCAAGTCCTATTTTTCTAGCCAGTGAAGACGGGGTGCCCGTTTTTTTTAAATTGCATCAGATTCACATTGTCACTGATAAGAGCAATGTCATCTGCAAAATCAAGGTCCTCTAGGTGGGGCTCATATGCCCAGTAATTGCCTGTTTTAGCCGTGCAACATTTTTTAGTGCGACAAAAAATGAACGATTCATCAATAAATCCAGAAAGTGTGCAGAAAAATGAACGATTCATCAATAAATCCAGAAAGTGTGCAGAAAAATGAACGATTCATCAATAAATCCAGAAGGATGGTCAACCAACAAAGAGGGAATGTCTTCAGTTACTGTTCGCTGAAGAAGATACAAAAGAGGAGATCAGAGCACCTGCGGGTGTGTCTGGAGAGCGTGAATGATTATTACATAATTCCTAATTATGTCTTAAAGATCCTCTTATAATCTAGATTATAACCTCTATGACATTCTCTAATCCAGATTATAACGTCTATGACATTCTCTAATCTAGATTATAACCTCTATGACATTCTCTAATCTAGATTATAACCTCTATGTCATTCTCTAATCTAGATTATAACCTCTATGACATTCTCTAATCTAGATTTATAACCTCTGTGACAATTCTCTAATCTAGACTATAACCTCTGTGACATTCTAATATACTCTCTCTCTCTCCATGTCAGGGCAATGTACGTTCGATCAGTTATTATCCAGGTTCTATAAGGAGTAAAAAAAATTCCAGTGTGAAGGAATCTGTATATGCCATAAAGCTCTACTACTACTACTACTACTAGTACTACTACTACTACTACTACTACTACAACTAATACTACCACTGCTGCTGCTGCTATTACTACTACTACTACTACTACTACTACTACTACTACTACTACTACCACATTACTACTACTACTACTACTACTACTACTACTGCTATTACCACTAATACAGTTGCTGCTGCTATTACTACTACTACTTATACTACTATAGTTGCTGCTGCTGCTGCTACTACTACTACTACTATTACTACTACAACTACTACCACTACTACTACTCTATGTGACAGTTTTAGCTGTTGTTCCTGTTATTACTACTACTAACACTACAGTTGCTATTGCTGCTATTACTACTACTACTACTACAACTACTACTACTACTACTACAGCTGCTGCTACTACTACAGCTGCTGCTACTACTATTAATACTACTTACATTACTACAGCTGCTGCTGCTGCTACTACTACTACTACTACTGCTACTACTACTACTAACATAGCTGCTGCTACTACTACTACTACTACTAATACTGCTGCTGCTACTACTACTACTACTGCTGCTACTACTACTACTAACATAGTGCTGCTACTACTACTGCTACTACTAATACTGCTGCTGCTGTCGCTGCTACTAATATTGGTGCTGCTGCTGCTACTATACTACAGCTGCTTTGCTGATGCTGACGCTGCTACTACTACAAGCTGCCTGATTCTTTAAGATAAGTGTGTGGACATGTGATAACCACATGTTTAAAAAGATTAAACAATTTCAGAAACTGTGAATGTACTTCTGATTGTGTTTTTTCATAGGCTAAAGCAACTGTCTCTATCTCCTGGCTAAAGCAACTGTCTCTATCTCCTGGCTAAAGCAACTGTCTCTATCTCCTTGGTAAAGCAACTGTCTCTATCTCCTTGGTAAAGCAACTGTCTCTATCTCCTTGGTAAAGCAACTGTCTCTATCTCCTTGGTAAAGCAGATGTCGCTATCTCTTGCCTAAAGCAACTGTCTCTATCTTCTGGCTAAAGCAATTGTCTCTATCTCCGGGCGATAAATGCTTCTCGTTTATATTTATTTGAGAATAAACTGACTGAAGGGTTGCTTGAAGTAAGCGTAGTCAATTATAAATGAGCATTTAAGGGATGTTTGTGAGCGTAGCCAGTTACAAATGAGCACTGAAGTTTTTTGTGATCATAGCTAGTTATAAATAAGAATTGAAGGATTGATGTGAGTGCAGCCAGTTATAAATGAGCAATGCAGGATTGATGTGAACGTAGCCAGTTATAAATAAGCAATGAAGGATTGATGTAAGTGTAGCCAGTTATGCATGAGCAATGAAGGATTGATGTCAACGTAGCCAGTTATAAATACGAATTGAAGGATTGATGTAAATGTAGCCAGTTATAAATGAGTAATGAATTATTGATGTGAACGTAGCCAGTTATAAATAAGCAATGAAGGATTGATGTAAGTGTAGCCAGTTATGTATGAGCAATGAAGGATTGATGTCAACGTAGCCAGTTATAAATACGAATTGAAGGATTGATGTAAATGTAGCCAGTTATAAATGAGTAATAAATTATTGGTGTGAGCGTAGCCAGTTATAAATGAGCAGCGAAGGCTTGTTTGTGAGAGTAGACATTTATAAATGAGCAATAAAGGATTTTCGCGAGAGTAACCAGTTATAAATGAGCAATGATGGTTTAACTGTGAGTGTAGCCAGTTTTAAATGAGCACTGAACGTTTGTTTGTGATAGCAGCCAGGATAGATAACAGAAATGAAGGAACTATTATAAATATGAACTTAAAAGTTAAAAAGAAAGAAAGAAAGAAGAAGAAGAAATCTGAAATCGTCTTTAGAAATATTCCTCTCAGACACACACTAAACATTACAAAACTTGAGGTTTTTGCCTCTTTCATTATCTGGTCCTATCAGAGTTGAGAACTTGTCCTCTCTGCAGTAGACGAGCACTGTCAAGGTCGTTTAGCTCGCAGCAGCCGGGAGAGCCACTACAACAGACGACATGGTTGTACTGCAGCGCAGACATGAAGCTGGATGGGGAGTGGATCTCAGTAGCATGTTAGAAACCAGAATCCTGACTTCCTCGCAGACCTTACCACCTTGGCTGCAACAGCGAGCATTATCTTATTATCCTTTAAACTAGATAAAGGTTAAAAGACAGATAAAATTACCATTTCCACGCCTATAAGGCATATTAGGAATACAGGTTTAGGCACGTATTTTCTCGACCATCAGCGCGCCAAAAGGAACTAGATAGACTAAGACTAAAACTGATTCCAAGACGTTCTACAACTCACAGCACGCTGTACTCCAAAGCCATACAACTTGTAAGCTCTTCGCTTTGGCATCAGCAGTACTAGCAACTCTTTAGCTAGAATGTAGCATTCGTCTGTATGGGGGGGGGGGGGAGGTTTTAGTCAGTTCTGGTTCGCATATTTTGTTAACAGTTTCATAGCTGTCACTGTTCTGTTAACAGTTTCATAGCTGTCACTGTTCTGTTAACAGTTTCATAGCTGTCACTGTTCTGTTAACAGTTTTATACTTCTCACTGTTCTGTTAACAGTTTCATAGCTGTCACTGTTCTGTTAACAGTTTCATAGCTGTCACTGTTCTGTTAACAGTTTCATAGCTGTCATTGTTCTGTTAACAGTTTCATAGCTGTCACTGTTCTGTTAACAGTTTCATAGCTGTCACTGTTCTGTTAACAGTTTCATAGCTGTCATTGTTCTGTTAACAGTTTCATAGCTGTCATTGTTCTGTTAACAGTTTCATAGCTGTCATTGTTCTGTTAACAGTTTCATAGCTGTCATTGTTCTGTTAACAGTTTCATAGCTGTCACTGTTCTGTTAACAGTTTCATAGCTGTCACTGTTCTGTTAACAGTTTCATAGCTGTCATTGTTCTGTTAACAGTTTCATAGCTGTCATTGTTCTGTTAACAGTTTCATACCTGTCACTGTTCTGTTAACAGTTTCATAGCTGTCAGTGTTCTGTTAACAGTTTCATAGCTGTCAGTGTTCTGTTAACAGTTTCATAGCTGTCATTGTTCTGTTAACAGTTTCATACTGTCATTGTTCTGTTAACAGTTTCATAGCTGTCATTGTTCCCCACTTGAAACTCTCTATAGCAGTTTTGAACCTGATCTACGGACCCCTAATAGACTGTCTCTAAGGCATGACAGGGTTACCTTTACTTTTTTTTACTTTCAATAGACTGCTTAAAGTGTCTCCATACCACATGTAGCAGACTAGAAACTATCATCTTGCCAGGTCTATTGTAGGTAGCAGCCTGGCTTCAGAATATGTCAGTAACGGAATATTACGTCACAAAGAGGAAGACATGTCCGACTTGGCAGCCAGTGAACCGTAGCTGACACGTTGGCGCCATGGTTGGTGAACCGTAGCTGGCATGCTGGCGTCAGGGTTGGTGAACCATAGCTGACACGCTGGCGCCATGGTTGGTGAACTATAGCTGACACGTTGGCGTCAGGGTTTTTGAACTATAGCTGACACGCTGGCGTCAGGGTTTTTGAACTATAGCTGACACGCTGGCGTCAGGGTTTTTGAACTATAGCTGGCACGCTGGCGTCAGGGTTTTTGAACTATAGCTGACACGCTGGCGTCAGGGTTGGTGAACCATAGCTGGCACGCTGGCGTCAAGGTTCATTCATTCATTCATTTGCATGTCCCTTGCGGAACTTTGCCTCCCAAACAGCTCTCCTGTAGGCCTCTCGGTTGTGAGCAAGATGGCCTGCTGCTGTTGCATCCATTTCCAGATCGTCAACGATGTCTTGCAACCATCTTCGTCTTGGTCTTCCTCTTTTTCTTGGTGAACTATATATTACCAAAATTCTCATCCATCTCCCCACTAGGACTTTCAGTAAGAGGCGAGTTGGAGTGGGGGAGTCTACTAAAGAAGTAATGCATACCGCCAGCTTTTTAGTTTCACTAACGGACAACAAAAAATAACCTTCGTAACCTGGTCCCATTGCAACGCCATGTTTTGCCTCACCATCTTCACCACATCTGCTGCAAAAAAGTGCATTTCCAGGGAAGAAGAAGAAGTAGAAGAAGAAGATGAAGAAGAAGTAGAAGAAGAAGATGAAGGAAAAGTAGAAGAAGAAGTAAAAGAAGAAGAAGAAGAAGAATTAAAAGAAGAAGAAGAAGTAAAAGAAGAAGAAGAAGAAGTAAAAGAAGAAGAAGAAGTAAAAGAAGAAGAAGAAGAAGAAGTAAAAGAAGAAGAAGAAGAAGAAGAAGTAAAAGAAGAAGAAGAAGTAAAAGAAGAAGAAGAAGAAGAAGAAGTAGTAGTAGAAGAAGAAGAAGAAGAAGAAGAAGAAGTAAAAGAAGAAGTAAAAGAAGAAGAAGAAGAAGAAGTAAAGGAAGAAGAAGAAGAAGAAGAAGTTTTCTTCGAATATGGATAGCTACGAACAGAACAGATGACAGGAAGTTGTGGTTCGACAATAACTTTTGAAAAACAAATCTGTTTACAGATCTCCCATCCCCTCTTTGTTGCTCTACCCCCAAGTACCACGGTTCCCCAGGCCAAGAGTCCCTTGAAACTACGGAGACGCCGCTTGTGAGCGCTGTACAAGAATATTATGTAGACAGTAATCTCCTGGAAATCTCAGGTAAAAGTGATGGAGCTGGCAAATGCGAGTGAAGATAAGAATGTGAGTAAATTTAGAGCTCACCGCTGTCTTGGGGAGAAAAATGGGGGAGTGGAGATAGCAGGTTACAAGGAAAATATAAAAAAAAAAAAGCTTCAATGAGGTAGAGGCGATAAATAAGTGAAGAAGTCAATTACAGACAGACCAGGTGAGCAGCAACCCACAGACTCACACTTCCACGCGTGCTTGTGTGAGCAGCACGACCATATAAGCGCTCCGGCCTAAGGCTAACAGCTTCTCCCAAAAATAGAACATCCCGTTTTGGCCAAGTGTACACGGGGCGCTCCACCTACTGTTTTTTTTTTTTCCCGGGGCAACACAGACCTAGCCCCCTTTTGTCAACCCACGCAGTCTTTACATTTGCAACCTGCAGAACTTGTTGCTCAACTTTATTTATTTATTTTGTTGTTGTTGTTTAAACCTGATAAATGCAACCTTCTAAAACAACGGTGAACGTAGATCTAGAAAATACACTTGAAAATGTACATATTAAAAATAGTTAAATTATAAGTAGATATTTGCTGCCATTTTAATTCGTATAGAAATTTCTTTCTCCCAGATACGAAAGAACCCGGAAAATAAGCTTATTCAGCAACTTTGTATGCGTATCTAGAGGCAGCCGAACTTGTTTGGCCGTCATATCGCATACTCCTCACAGAAAGTTCAGAAAGAAATGTTTGAATTAATTTTTAAATTAAAAAAAAATTTCAGTTTAAGTTTTACAAAATGTAAGTTTCAGTTCAAATGAAAGTATGTTATTTTGTGAACACATTTCACAGAAGCAGCTTCTAACTTGTACGTGAAGAACGAAGAGATAACTTAGGCGTTGTGTCACAGAAGAATCTTCTAACTTGCACGTGAAGAACGAGGAGATAACTTAGGCGTTGTGTCACAGAAGAAGCTTCTAACTTGCACGTGAAGAACGAGGAGATAACTTAGGCGTTGTGTCACAGAAGAAGCTTCTAACTTGCACGTGAAGAACGAGGAGATAACTTAGGCGTTGTGTCACAGAAGAAGCTTCTAACTTGCACGTGAAGAACGAGGAGATAACTTAGGCGTTGTGTCACAGAAGAAGCTTCTAACTTGCATGTGAAGAACGAGGAGATAACTTAGGCGTTGTGTCACAGAAGAAGCTTCTAACTTGCATGTGAAGAACGAGGAGATAACTTAGGCGTTGTGTCACAGAAGAGCTTCTAACTTGTACGTGAAGAACGAAGAGATAACTTAGGCGTTGTGTCACAGAAGAATCTTCTAACTTGCACGTGAAGAACGAGGAGATAACTTAGGCGTTGTGTCACAGAAGAAGCTTCTAACTTGTACGTGAAGAACGAGGAGATAACTTAGGCGTTGTGTCACAGAAGAATCTTCTAACTTGCACGTGAAGAACGAGGAGATAACTTAGGCGTTGTGTCACAGAAGAATCTTCTAACTTGCACGTGAAGAACGAGGAGATAACTTAGGCGTTGTGTCACAGAAGAATCTTCTAACTTGCACGTGAAGAACGAGGAGATAACTTAGGCGTTGTGTCACAGAAAAAGCTTCTAACTTGCACGTGAAGAACGAGGAGATAACATAGGCGTTGTGTCACAGAAGAATCTTCTAACTTGCACGTGAAGAACGAGGAGATAACTTAGGCGTTGTGTCACAGAAGAAGCTTCTAACTTGCACGTGAAGAACGAGGAGATAACTTAGGCGTTGTGTTACAGAAGAAGCTTCTAACTTGCACGTGAAGAACGAGGAGATAACTTAGGCGTTGTGTCACAGAAGAAGCTTCTAACTTGCACGTGAAGAACGAGGAGATAACTTAGGCGTTGTGTCACAGAAGAAGCTTCTAACTTGCACGTGAAGAACGAGGAGATAACTTAGGCGTTGTGTCACAGAAGAAGCTTCTAACTTGCACGTGAAGAACGAGGAGATAACTTAGGCGTGTGTCACAGAAGAAGCTTCTAACTTGCACGTGAAGAACGAGGAGATAACTTAGGCGTTGTGTCACAGAAGAGCTTCTAACTTGCACGTGAAGAACGAGGAGATAACTTAGGCGTTGTGTCACAGAAGAAGCTTCTAACTTGCACGTGAAGAACGAGGAGATAACTTAGGCGTTGTGTCACAGAAGAAGCTTCTAACTTGCACGTGAAGAACGAGGAGATAACTTAGGCGTTGTGTCACAGAAGAATCTTCTAACTTGCACGTGAAGAACGAGGAGATAACTTAGGCGTTGTGTCACAGAAAAAGCTTCTAATTTGCACGTGAAGAACGAGGAGATAACATAGGCGTTGTGTCACAGAAGAAGCTTCTAACTTGCACGTGAAGAACGAGGAGATAACTTAGGCGTTGTGTCACAGAAGAAGCTTCTAACTTGCACGTGAAGAACGAGGAGATAACTTAGGCGTTGTGTCACAGAAGAAGCTTCTAACTTGCACGTGAAGAACGAGGAGATAACTTAGGCGTTGTGTCACAGAAGAATCTTCTAACTTGCACGTGAAGAACGAGGAGATAACTTAGGCGTTGTGTCACAGAAGAAGCTTCTAACTTGCACGTGAAGAACGAGGAGATAACTTAGGCGTTGTGTCACCGTTGTTTTCCTCTCAGTTTTCTGATACAGATCTGTGTGGATAAATTTGTTTACGACCGAATCAAGTCAGGGTAAACAATGTAGCCAATCTTGACTGTGAAGACTTGCTGTCTAGAGATGGTCAGACATCGTTCTGAGTGATCAGAAAGTTGCTGATGTCATGAGAATGCTACAGGCTGGAGCTTCACAGATTGATGTTGCTAGACGCCTTGAAGTCTACTTAAGTGTGACCCACAAGAGCCTTCAGACAGTTCCAGGAAACTACCCAGTACTTCTTTTTGTTAAGAAGTGGCCAACCAGATGTCATCGGCCAGAAAGACCACTTCCCTACGAAGCAATGACCTGTAAGTACATGAACGACAGAAAACAACCTTCAGGCAGCGACTGGGTTATCAGTTTCTACTCAGACAATCAGGAATCGACTTCATCTAGTTGGGTTTCATTAAAAAATACCCACGGTTCCGATCCATCTCCAGGTGGACTTCAAGTCAGCTGCACCATGTTGTCTTCAAGGACGAATCCAGAATTTGTTTGGAATTTAACAATGGTCGTCGACAGGCCTAGGGGCAAGCTGGAGGAAGGAGGACTGCTGACTGTGCTGTTGTGGAGCATGACAGATACTGAAGGGGATTGGGGGGGGGGGGGTAGGGGGAGATTGATGACCTAGCCCGATATCTGAGCAGGTGGATGTGCTGACATGCATCTAAGGATGAGGACTGTCAATGTACTAGGAAGAGGTCACCAGATCCCTTGTTATCCCTCACATAAGACAGACTGGTGCTCACTTTTATTTTTATGCAAAACGGTGCACCTCGCCATAGCGGAAACATTGTAAGTAGAGACCTGGATTTCAACAACATCACGTGTCTTCCTTACCCTGCTCGTTCTCCTGACCCTAACCCAGTTAAACAGTCTTGTGACATGCCAGAGAGAGATAGAGAGAGAGTGTGATTCATAACTTACCCGAGCGACCCCAGGGACTTGTTGCCTTGGGGTACGCCCTACGTATGTCGCGGGTGGCAGCTCCGCAGGCTTTCTGCATCAGCTGGACGTCATGTTGGAACTGAGGCTACCAGAGGTCGCACCTGCTTTTGATAAACAACAACAACAAAACAGGTCATTCGAAAATTCGTTAATCATGAAATTTTGATTCTGGCGGTAACATTTTCCGAGTACTTTTGAAATACTTATCTTCGTTTCGTCGTGAATTATCACAGAACAAAATGTGATGGGCTTGTAAATTAATCAATTTTGATTAAAACAAATGTTGAACAAATGTTTTGACTTAATTAATTTTTGTGTGACTTACTTATAAAATATTACTGAACTTCAGACATGTGCTGCTCAATTTTTTTTAAGAAGTATAAAGTTATGATATAAGATACATGAACTTGTAGATGGTTTGTTTTAGCGATAATTGCAACATGAAGGGCAAAACAGGTGGTTGTTTCAATGATAATTACAACATAAAGGGGAAAATAGATAGATGTTTTAGAGATAATTACAACATGAAGGGGAAAACAGGTGGTTGTTTCAATGATAATTACAACATGAAAGGCAAAACAGGTGGTTGTTTCAATGATAATTACAACATGAAGGGCAAAACAGGTGGTTGTTTCAGTGATAATTACAACACGAAGGACAAAATAGATGGTTGTTTCAGTGATAATTCAAGAAAAAAAACTTTCAGTTATAAACTTATAAAATTGGAAGTCCATGGTTCAGTCCAGGAAGCTACAGATGTGTGTGTTAGAGCGCACTAAATTTACACTCTCCAAAGGACATCATGTATGCATCAGAAAAGGCCGACAGATTGTGTAGTTGTTTTGCTCCAAATTAGAGAAATTTTCGTGCATTCTAAAAATTCTATATCGGCTATTAGTTATACATAAATTAGAATTGGAGCCTTGACCGTCTTGAATCATTTTGAAGACCCGATTCGAGAGATGAAGAGCAGCGGCTCGGCTCGGCTTGGAACTTGGAAGATTGTGACTTGCTTGGGAACAATCTGGGGAAGGGACATGAACCAAAACCCACCTGAAACCCACAAATCCATGGCCCAGTGTACTATCGTACTGCGTGGCCAAGATCTCGCGCCCCCCTGACCGTCAGCCCAGATTCTCCCCTCCAAGGATACTACATATCAGTTAATTCAGCATCTTACACACATTCATACATCACAACAACATGAAATACATACCACCAAGTTAGCAATCAATTTACATCCATTTATTAACACTCTACATATATCAAAGTGACGCTACCACAAACATTACATACACAGAACATCAGCGCGTATCATCATGATAATCAGGGCATGACATAAATACAATGTATTATCTATAACTAAGTAACAACTAAATCAGTGGACCAGATTGGTCTGGGTTTCTCCGGCCCTACTAAACAATTATACATTTTTCTCAATATTGTGCCCATGCACTGGTACCATATTTCAGCCGCTGCTGCCACGAACCTCACCTCCCCATACTACATAGATCTCCATGTGCTAATGCACTAACTTCTCGCATAATCTCCATTTGTGCTAACGCACCTAAATAAAACTACACAGAATCTCCTGGTGTCTGCTAAGGCAGTGAAATACCACCCCATCTCACCATATGCTAATACACTAATTCTCAGCTTCACTTTATCGGCTCCATTGTTATCACCTCCTTGATGTAACTGTTGTTGTCGGGATCCTCATCCCAACATACATCTTGAATCGCCTACAATAGACCCACATGAATATAACAGCATATGGGGCATCGCTCGTGCCCTTCAAGAGAACGATATTAGAATCAATCACCGAAATACTTCTCCACACATGCCTATGCTGCACATTACCCAATATAGATGAATACATAGCATTGAACATTATTCATCATGAATCACCAATACATATATATCACACACAATATTTAGGGCGGTTGGGGCTAAGTATTTCCATATCAAACACAACGGACGAGATCGAACTTGCCCCGGCAAATGCCCGTTGGCTATGCTCAGTGCATCCTTTCCCGCACGCTTTTTCCTTTATATAGGTCTTCCACCCGCGCATCACGTGAACTACATTTCTCTGTCCAAAATCCGTACACTATTCTGGGCTTCGAAAGGCAGTTCACATTGAGATGTACCTTCAGTCTTATCAGGCCTTGCCTGAATACAACATTTACCTTTAATATGCAGCAGTAACTATATCTTTCGTTGGTTATCTCCGACATCTGGTCTGCTAGCGAACAGGTCACCAGGGAAACGCTTTCTTTACGCAAGTAATCAAAGAAATGTGAACTTTAAGAGAGTAATAAATAACATATCAGTTAAAACCCTTGACCATTTTTATACAGGGTGTCCCAAGAAAAAGAAAATACTTTGAAGCTCATGGGGCGAAGAAGAAGAAGAAGAAGAAGAAGAAGAATGCAAGTTAAGCAAATATAAGACCTAACAGGTCACGTGGGTTGGTAAAGTGTGCGTTATTTCACCTTATTGTGCGGGCGATTCACTTCGATATGAAAGAAGAGAATAGTATTACTTCAGTTTGCAGACATTCATCATCATCATCATTGTTCTTGTTATTGCTGTTGTTGTTATTATTAGTTATTACCTTCATGAAACTTTGAACTGAGGCTCTCTGTAAACTACGTGGAGAAGATTCTGGAGGTCAGACTCAGACTAGGTTACAGAGACTCAGACTAGGTTACAGAGACTCAGACTAGGTTACAGAGACTCAGACTTGGTTACAGAGACTCAGACTAGGTTACAGAGACTCAGACTAGGTTACAGAGACTCAGACTAGGTTACATAGACTCAGACTAGGTTACATAGACTCAGACTAGGTTACAGAGACTCAGACTAGGTTACATAGACTCAGACTAGGTTACAGAGAATCAGACTTGGTTACATAGACTCAGACTAGGTTACATAGACTCAGACTAGGTTACAGAGACTCAGACTAGGTTACATAGACTCAGACTAGGTTACAGAGACTCAGACTAGGTTGCAGAGACTCAGACTAGGTTACAGAGACTCAGACTAGGTTGCAGAGACTCAGGCTAGGTTACAGAGACTCACTGAAGGTGCAGGAGTGGACTCCAAGAAGTGAACTTTTCCGTGGGGTCCACCACCTTGGATTCGGCATGGAGCTGTGGCTAGGCTGCAGGAGCGCAACTACACGCTACCAGGAACGCGTGATGGAGAGGGCTGGGGAGGCAGGATAGGGAGTAGATCAGCCCTGCCTCGCTGGGCTTTACGCTTTCATAATTGACATCAATTGTTTTGAAAGTTACAATTTAATTCCATTTTTGTTATGTTTTCTTGTGAAATTCAAGCTGTTTCCCCCCCTGTTTTCCTTCCTGTTTTCCCGTTGGATCACTCTTTCCCTCAGTTTTCCCCCATTCTGGCACGGCGGTTTATCGTAGAGATGAGATGAAAGGTTTATAAGAATAACAAATAAGGAGAGAAGAGAAACTACAAGAGAGCTCCTTGTTTACGCTTGACCTCGTGGCAAAACAGACAGCACCTTCAGAAGCAGGAGAAGAAGAAGAAGACGGGGGGCACTGAACGGGTTGGAGGGGCTCTGGGAGGGGAGAGAATTGGGCACGCAGGCCCGTCTGACATTCTGCCCTTTATCATACATCCTTCACTCTATTCCAGATATTCTACAAATATGCTGTTCATGTAACAAAGATAACTAACATTGAAGCTGGGAGACATAAAATAAAATATAACATTTACGTTTCGTTCTTAAACATTCACTCAGTACAGAAGTAACTACATACATATATAAAAGAGAAAGAGGGGGGAGAGGGGGAGACAGAGGTGGCGAGAGAGAGAGGGAGAGAGAAGTGTAGATAATTGTTTCAGCCCTGGGGATGAGTGTGTTATGCCAGGTCAGAGACGAGATGCAGAACAAGAATTATGAATGACATGCTAGCTTCATGGTTAGCGAAACATAGCTGACATGCTAGCGTCATGCTTGGCGAAACATAGCTGACATGCTAGCGTCATGCTTGGCGAGCCATAGCTGATATGCTAGCATCATGGTTAGCGAAACATAGCTGACATGCTAGCGTCATGGTTAGCGAAACATAGCTGACATGCTAGCGTCATGGTTAGCGAAACATAGCTGACATGCTAGCGTCATGGTTAGCGAAACATAGCTGACATGCTAGCGTCATGGTTAGCGAAACATAGCTGATATGCTAGCATCATGGTTAGCGAAACATAGCTGACATGCTAGCGTCATGGTTGGCGAAACATAGCTGACATGCTAGCGTCATGCTTGGCGAAACATAGCTGACATGCTAGCGTCGTGGTTGGCGAAACATAGCTGACCAAGACCCTGTCCTTTCCTCCCCATTTGTACCCCCTAGTAACAGACCTAGCCTGGCTAACGGGTCAGGGATCGCCATAGTCCCCACAGTGGTGGAGTCTGCTAAGGAAGTACTGCACACCCCCCCCCCCCGTACCCCGGGACTGAAAAAGTAGCTGCCATAAACCGCTCTCAAACCGACACTATGCTGTGTCTCAACATTTTTACAGCACCGGCTGCAAAGAAGAACAGATCGCAGTACCAGGGAGTCAGAAGACGAGACACAACACGACAAGACAAGACACGACAAGACAAGACAAGACAAGACAAGACAAGAAGTCTTGACCTTGAGTATTGGTTTACAATTCTCCAAGTTCGGACAATACTGCCAGGGCGGGCTGGTATGTGTGGTGGTGGTGGGGGGGGGGTAGGGGAGATGTAGAGAGAGTTGGAGGGACGACAGCTGGCCTAAGGGAAAAGAGCTGAGGAAGGTTAAGAGAGAGTTGGAGGGACGACAGCTGGCTTAAGGGAAAAGAGTTGAGGCAGGTTAAGAGAGAGTTAGAGGGACGACAGCTGGCTTAAGGGAAAAGAGTTGAGGAAGGTTAAGAGAGAGATAGAGGGACGACAGCTGGCTTAAGGGAAAAGAGTTGAGGAAGGTTAAGAGAGAGTTGGAGGGACGACAGCTGGCTTAAGGGAAAAGAGTTGAGGAAGGTTAAGAGAGAGTTGGAGGGACGACAGCTGGCTTAAAGGAAAAGAGTTGAGGAAGGTTAAGAGAGAGTTGGAGGGACGACAGCTGGCTTAAGGGAAAAGAGTTGAGGAAGGTTAAGAGAGAGTTGGAGGGACGACAGCTGGCCTAAGGGAAAATAGTTGAGGAAGGTTAAGAGAGAGTTAGAGGGACGACAGCTGGCTTAAGGAAAAAGAGTTGAGGAAGGTTAAGAGAGAGTTAGAGGGACGACAGCTGGCCTAAGGGAAAAGAGTTGAGGAAGGTTAACTTACATGTGTACATGGTAGAGAACGTCTCACAGACATACTGAAGCTTCCAGTGCAAACAGATGAACGCGTAATAAACAGAAACAAAAACACACATAGTATATTCCAAAAAAAACACATCTTGCAAAAACAGGAAACAAAAGCACTCTCAGTAGACGAACACACAGGATGTGGAAAGAAGAGTATTTTTGCGTGTTTTAATTACATTAAGTAGAAAAGCAGAACATTCCAGAAGTCTCTCCAGCAGGCGCAGGATGCAGGCTGTAGACAGCCAGGAACTTCAGCATCTCTCTGACAGCGCTTGTTACAAGCAAACTTAGGCTATAGACATGTGCCTGGGGTACCTCTACTTTTCAACAAATTGAGACGAAAATAACAGCCTTTCTTAAATCAAGTAAACGCCTCCTTGTATCCCGTCAACAACGGCTGATGGTGTACCCCCCCCCCCACCCCCGGCTCTCCCAGCTACCCCCTCCCCACCCCTTTTATCACGTATCCCCTGGTAACTCGTGCTTGTGGCTCCCTCTATCCACCAGCAGATGCTCCTTGAAAACGAGGCTTCTGACCCGCTTTTACCTTCCTTTTCCCCCCCGAACTGGAGAGTTTCGTTGACTACTGCCGCTATTTGTAGGTGAGTACAAATATAACTTTTCTTGCTCATATTATTTTTATGTCAGGTACTAATGAAGTATTCGATTGATAAATATGAAAGTAGTTATTACATACGCACTCTACGGCCTGTAAATATACTGTCCTGATGCTAGTAACATGGTCAGTAGAAACAGCAAAAGTAAATCCTCACACAGAGGCTGGTTTTAAAAAAAAAGATGTCAGCCAGGGCTAAAGTTAGCCACAGTTTTCTTGCGTCTTCTCGCGTTACTAGACATTTCTTCTGTTCTTTGTCTAATTTACATGCAGAAAAGTCTAAAATATCTTTGCGATCATAGAGCAGAAATTACATGTAAGAAGTCGATAGTCTAATCTACTTTCGTATCTGCTTTAGCAAAAGTGGGCTCTCTCTCTCTCTCTCGTTTTCTATCTCCAAGGCTCTCTCTGTATCTCATTTCTCTCTCTTTCTCAGTCTATGCTTCATTTTTTTCTCTGTCCCTCTCAGTCTCTCAGTCTCATTTTTTTCTCTATCACCCTCTCTCTCCCTCCCTCTCTCTGTCTCATTTTCTCTCTATTACTGTCTTTCTCTGTCTTATTTTCTCACTCTATCTCATTTTCTCTCTGTATTTCATGTTTCTCTCCTTCTTTCTGTTTCTTTCTCTTAGTCTCTCTCATTTTCTCTCTTTCTCTCTCTTAGTATCTCTCATTTTCTCTCCTTCTCTCTCTTATTCTCTCTCATTTTCTATCTTTCTCTATTTCCTCTCTCTTAATCTCTCTCATTTTCTTTCCTTCTCTCATTTTCTCTCTCTTAGTCTCTCATTTTCTCTCCGTCTCATTTTCTCTCTCTTAGTCTCTCATTTTCTCTCGTCTCATTTTCTCTCTCTGTCTCATTTTCTCTCTCTTAGTCTCTTACCGTCTCATTTTCTCTCTCCCTCTATCTCTTTTTTTTCTCTCTCATTTTTCTTGCTCCGTCTCATTTTCTCCCTCTCTCTCTCTTTCTCTTTTTTCTCTTTCACTCTCTCTCTGTCTTTGTCTTATTTTCTCTCTATGTCTCTTTTTTCTCTTTCTCTCTCTCTCTCTCTCTCTCTGTCTTTGTCACATTTTTCTCACTCCATCTAATTTTCTCTCTTAGTCTCTCACCGTCTCATTTTCTCTCTCTCTCTTTTTCTCTCCCTCTCTCGCTGTCTTTGTCTCTTTATTTTTCTCTCTCCATCTCTCTGTCTTTGTCTCATTATTTTCTCTCTCTTTATCTCTATCCCATCCATTTTCTCTCTATCAGTGTGTCTCATTTTTTTTATCTCCCTCTTCTCTTTCTCTATGTCTCTCTCTGTGTCTCATTTTCTCTCTCTCTCTCTCTTTCTCTGTCTCATTTTCTCTGTCTCATGTTTTCTTTCTCTCTCTCCTCTCTATGTCTCTGTCTGTCTCATTTTTTTCTCTCTGTCCTCTCTTTCTCTATGCTCTCTCTGTCTCATTTTTTTCTCTCTCTTTCTCTATGCCTCTCTCTCTCTCTCTCTGTCTGTCTCATTTTCTCTTTCTTTGTCTCTGCTCCACGTTCCCTCTTTCCGTGCCTTTCTCTTTCTCTCTGCCTCTCTCTCTTTCTCTCCTCTCTCTCCTTGCCTCTCTCTTTCTCTCTACCTCTCTCTCCTTGCCTCTCTCTTTCTCTCTCCTCTCTCTCTCTTTCTCTCCTCTCTCTCTACATCTTTCTCTCTGCCTCTCTCTTTCTCTTTGCTTCTCTCTCTTTCTATCTGCCTCTCTCTCAGGGTAGCTATATGTTAGAAAGAATAAAAAAGCAAAGAAAACTTTAGACTTGAGTTGTATGATTTCTCGCACTGTTGTCTCCGCCATCATATTCCCCGAGTCAACTATTAGCTGACTCTTACATTCACAACACAACTCACTGCCTCTTGAACTGACGCAGACATCTTCACAAGACACAGTTTCCCCAAAGAAAAACGAAATTTCACAGAAATGTGTCTTTTGTGCATAATGATCTTCTACCTTCTAAAACGCAACAGAAAACCCATTTAGAAACTGAAAATAAAATAAGTGGAAAAGAGCATTCCTGTGTCAGAACCGATGTTGTAGATCAAGAAGAAAGAACATTCCTGTGTCAGAGCCGATGTTGCCCAAGAAGAAAGAACATTTTTATGTCAGAGCCGATGTTGGCCAAAGAAGAAAGAACATTCCTGTGTCAGAGCCGTGTTGGCCAAAGAAGAAAGAACATTCCTGTGTCAGAGCCGTGTTGGCCAAAGAAGAAAGAACATTTTTATGTCAGAGCCGATGTTGGCCAAAGAAGAAAGGTTACTTTTTATTAGTCAGTCACACTGCTGGCGAGACTCCTCGAATGCCGCGCGTGGAGTGAAGTTCCTCCCGGTCAAGGAAGGACATGCGGAAAAGAAATAAAGGTTGCTGTGCGGTGCCGATGGGAAAAGGTGGTGGAAAGGATAAAGTGAAGTTTAACCGGTATGTCCAGTAGTATCGCTGCGAGAGCTACACATACCACGGCGCCTCTGCTCTAGAGGCCGGCCACGTCCGAAATACACCTACACTGGTGAAATATGCCTAAACCGGCACACACCAGGGGTGGAACTTGATGGCTAGACATGTCATGCCACCTCCTCTCTAGAGGTCGGTAACGCCTGATAAACACCCATACTGGTGAATTTTGCCTAAACCGGCTCACACCAGGGGTGAATCTTGAAGGCTACGCATGTCACAGTACCTCTGCTCTAGAGGTTGGTCATGTCCCAAACACGCCCATACTGGGATAATATGCCTAAACCGGCTCAAACCAGGGGTGGAAGTCACTAGTGGCGAGGATTCGTCCTCCTGGACAAAAGCTCCATCCTGGTCACAACTAGGAAGGGTAGCGGCCACGACCATAAAATGCTGAAGTCAGAGACACTGGACCAGGGCAGTCTATATAGGCAACCACCTCTCACCCGGCGGGGATGTTTGCGTATCCTAATCACGCTGAGGTTTTCCGGTGAGAAAGTCCAACTCTGGACTGGATGGGCAACTACCTCTCACCCGGCGGTGATACACAGGTATCTCAAAACACGTCGAGGTTTTCCGGTGAGAAGGTCCAACTCTGGCCTGGGTAGGGTACCGCCTCTCACCCAGCGGGGATGCACTGATATCCTAAACAAGTCGAGGTCTTCCAGTGAAAAAATCCAACTCTAGACTAAACTGGTGCAACGAAAACCACGGTGTCACGCAATCCGCTTCAGAGACCCACCAAGAATACAGGCTCAAGCCCTGCGATACTCTGAACCCCTTGTGGTCCTCTCGTGGATCACAGGAGACCACGGGACCTAACGAGGACCACAGGCGTAAATTCAGTAGGATCACAGTGCGGTTTTGGTGGTAGAAGCGAACGAAGAAGAAGAAGAAGAAGAAAAAGAAGAAGATTAGTCAGTTGTGTCTTTCCTGTGCCACTTGGAGCACAAACTTTGGAGCACAAACCTTGGAGCACAAACCTTGGAGCACAAACCTTGGAGCACAAACCTTGGAGCACAAGTCTTGGAGCACAAACCTTGGAGCAGTTGTTTCCACAGCTTCCTCTAATGGACTTCTCGCTTCTTGTATTTGTTATTCTGTCCATCTAGGTGCCAACCCCCTCCCCCACAAAAAAAACAACATACCTCCAAAGATCTTTTTGAGGTACATCTCCAAGTATCTTCTCCTCAAACATACCTCCAAGAATCTTCTCTTCAGTTATACCTCCAAGTATCTTCTCCTCAGTCATACCTCCAATTATCTTCACCTCGAGCATACTTCTAAATATCTTCTCCTCAAATATATATCCAATTATCTTCTCATCAGATATACCTCCAATTATCTTCTCCTCAAATATACCTCCAATTATCTTCACCTCAAATATACCTCCAATTATCTTCACCAAGTATACCTCTAAGTATCTTCACCTCAAATACACCTCCAAATATCTTCTCATCAAACGTACCTCCAAGTATCTTCTTCTCAAAAACACCTCCAAGTATCTTCTCAAGCACATCGCCAATTATCTGTCCAGCACCAGACTTGACCTAGGAATCTGCTAACCACAGTTTCATTAATATGTTTGTGAACTTGATGGCTCATTAAACTCATTTTCTCTCTGTCTGTCTTATTTTCTGCTTTAGGAGTCCCAGAGATTTTCTCAAATTCTTGACTTAAGTTCCTCCTTCCATCATTTTCTTGACAAAATTTGGTCGTTCTACTATTTTCTTGACAAAATTTGGTCATTCCACCACTTTCTCGACTTAAATTGGTCCTTCCATCACTTTTCAAACATAAGTTCATCCTTCCATCACTTTCTTATCTTAAGTTCGTCCTTCCATCACTTTCGTGACTCAAATTCATCCTTCCATCACTTTCGCTGTAATTACAAGTTATTCGAGCCCTCTTGTGTGTTGTGGTCAACGCTTTCACTGGCTTCTCAGATCACGTTTATGGAAAAGAATTCATATTTAAGAAATATACATCACATTTATGAAATTATAGATCACATTTATGAAATTATAGATCACACTTTTGGAGTTCTTCTTGTTCTTCTTCTTGTTCTTCTTGTTCTTGTTGTTGTTGTTGTTCTTCTTCTTCTTCTTCAGCTTTCCCGGTCTTTAAAGCTCATTGCTGCAGATTATAATAGAAAAGGAATTGTAACGCAGTTATTTGTGATCAAAGCTACTTAGGCGATTTTGCAAGTACAGAGCAAAATATGTCTTGGTGTTCCGATTGGCCACTTGGTCACGGGGTCTGGGCTTCCTTGTGCACGTGACTGTTGAGATATGTGTGTGTGTGTGTGTGAGAGAGAGAGAGAGAGAGAGAGAGAGAGAGAGAGGACGACTTGATTTTTTTTTGGGGGGGGGGGTTTCGGATGATTGTTCATGTTGGTTGAATCATTACGTAGTGTTTTTGTAAGTTTGATTGTCCTTTCATAGACACATGTTGTGAAATCATTACATAGTGTTTTGGGAAGTTTGGTTGTCCTTTTTAGAGCAAATGTGATTCCTGTTGGAAGGTTGTGCATGGGTTTTTCGGAATGATCGAAGTCAGTATGCTTTTCATTGTTTCAATTAGATTCCTATGGCGAAGCAACCCGCCAGGATAGTTTGTGTGTATATTTGTTGACTTCTTCATCCCAGTTTCCATCCCCATGTTTCCATTTTGCAACAAATTTTACTCACGTTCAGTTTCCCCTTAAAACTTTTCGATGTTTTGCAAATTTCGACTTCTGTGATATTTGGACTCAGTGTTAAGTGTATCCTCTCTCATTTACCATGGTCGAGTTTTCGGTCAAGTTAGACAGGTCAGGTTAGACAGGTCAAGTTAGACAGGTCATGTTAGACAGGTCATGTTAGACAGGTCAAGTTAGACAGGTCAAGTTAGACAGGTCAAGTTAGACAGGTCATGTTCGTGTTGTTGATAATGTAGTGGTCTTGTTAATGTTCGCCTGGGTTGTTTTTAGTATACAGTTACACGGTGTGTATATATTCTGCGTCTCAGTGGTGCAGTTAAGCCAGAACTGCTTAAAACAGTACAGTGTAGCTAAAACAAAAAGGAATACTACTTCAAGATAAAGTTCGCCTCCATTGCTCTCTATTTCCAATCTTTTCTCTCCAGTAGGTGACACCAACTTCTTTTACATCCTCTTCCAAGTTGTCTTTCCATCTCTGTCTTGGTCTAAGCTTTGGTCTTGTTTCCCTCATCTTTTGTACAGACATCATTTTCGTTTGTCTCTTCTCCTACATTCTTTCTACATGGCCCAACCAGCGTAGTCCTATCAGTTTCAAGACATTTATAATTATTTGGAATTTAAATAAACTGTTCAGTTCAGTTTTCTTTCTAGCTCTCCATTCTCCACTGTTGGTACCCTTTATGGGTCCAGAGATTCTTCTTAGGATCTTGTTCTCAAAGACCTGTAGTTGTTGTTCATCTTTCTTTGTTGTACTCCATGTTTCTGATCCATACATGACGGTGTAGGGAGTAGATAAGCTCATAGTTACTGGGGTTGATTGGCAACCCTAAGAGTAGGAATAATGGACCAATTACCGGTCACTGTAGAGGTGCGCAAATGTGGAAAAAAATTGGTTTACTGGCTCGGTAAATAAAGACAAAGAAGATAGAATTTTAATTCGTCGGGATTCTGCAAGCTGGCCCGTGTGAGATCTAGCGATCGGGGAAACCATGTTATCGTTCAAGAGAGGGTGAGAAATTTTTAGTCGTCGGATGAGAACCAATATGTGTTTGGTTAGCATGGGTTGTTATTATGTGATGTGGATGAATGCAAGCTGTGCTGTGGGCTCCCTCGATCAATCCCAATCCACTTAGGTGAAATATTTTGTTAGTGATTGTGTTATGCAGGGTAATGAATAATCCTAACTCAGTGCAGGTGTAATTGTTCTATGTAAGATCTTGATATTCTTTTGTGTAATGTGGGAGTGTGTTTTTATGTGCACTTACTTTTATATTATTGATTTTATGCATATGCATTTGAATATGTTCTTGACAATTAGTTACTTTTTCTTACACATTCAAAATATGTAGGGAAAATTGCTGTAGTGAGTTATGATGACTAACATATAAATTGATGATTCAAATTTTTGATTTTGCAAACTGTATAAAATGATGATTTTAATCAATAATAGAAGTTTTATGATTATTAGAAGAATTGTTTTATTGTGTTTCTTTTCATTGGTGTAATGTGTCGATGTGTAGTTGGATTAATCACTTCCAACCATCTCTCTCTCTCTCTCTCTCTCTCTCCTCTCTCTCTCTCTGAACCTTAAGTGCCCAGGGCACATGGGGCTTCCGCAAGGGTTTTTCACAAATGCCTGTCCTTTGCCTTTTTTCTGCTCTTGCCCAGGTGAGCCCTCTATTGCTCAACATCCTTTCTGTTGTTCTTCTCCATGTCTCTTCTGGTCTACCCTTACTTCTGTTCCCCTGTGGTGTCCATCTTAGTGCTATTTATGGAAGTGAGTTGTCAGTCATTCGGAGCACATGTCCCAACCATAGCCAGCGTCGTTCCTCAATAATTGTTGTCAGTGGCTTCATCTGCATTTCTGCCAACAAGATGCTACTTCTTATAACTTCCAACCATACAAATAAAAAAATACAATATAAACAACATTATCAATAACAGATAGTATTACCCTATTATGACCACTTTTTAAATAACTACAACGGCTGGTCTTATTATACTTTTCCGTGTTGTTATTTTGGTGGATAGGATTTTGGATTTTAACAGGTGTTGCGAGGCAGAGTATACTGTGTTCTCTATCTGTACTCTACATTTAGTTTCCTCGCTTACTATGTTGGTTCTGTTGAAGGTTGTGTCTAGATATTTGTACTTGTATATCTCTGCTTTCCTAATGATCACATCTCCAACATTTATATAATCTGAGTCATTCTGACCCTGGTCTCTTGATATCTTCAAATACTCTGTCTTATTTTGGTTAATGGTCAAGCCCACATTTTCTCTCTGTCTGTCTTATTTTCTGCTTTAGGAGTCCCAGAGATTTTCTCAAATTCTTGACTTAAGTTCCTCCTTCCATCATTTTCTTGACAAAATTTGGTCGTTCTACTATTTTCTTGACAAAATTTGGTCATTCCACCACTTTCTCGACTTAAATTGGTCCTTCCATCACTTTTCAAACATAAGTTCATCCTTCCATCACTTTCTTATCTTAAGTTCGTCCTTCCATCACTTTCGTGACTCAAATTCATCCTTCCATCACTTTCGCTGTAATTACAAGTTATTCGAGCCCTCTTGTGTGTTGTGGTCAACGCTTTCACTGGCTTCTCAGATCACGTTTATGGAAAAGAATTCATATTTAAGAAATATACATCACATTTATGAAATTATAGATCACATTTATGAAATTATAGATCACACTTTTGGAGTTCTTGTTGTTGTTGTTCTTCTTCTTCTTCTTCAGCTTTCCCGGTCTTTAAAGCTCATTGCTGCAGATTATAATAGAAAAGGAATTGTAACGCAGTTATTTGTGATCAAAGCTACTTAGGCGATTTTGCAAGTACAGAGCAAAATATGTCTTGGTGTTCCGATTGGCCACTTGGTCACGGGGTCTGGGCTTCCTTGTGCACGTGACTGTTGAGATATGTGTGTGTGTGTGTGTGTGTGTGAGAGAGAGAGAGAGAGAGAGAGAGAGAGGACGACTTGATTTTTTTTTTTGGGGGGGGGGGTTTCGGATGATTGTTCATGTTGGTTGAATCATTACGTAGTGTTTTTGTAAGTTTGATTGTCCTTTCATAGACACATGTTGTGAAATCATTACATAGTGTTTTGGGAAGTTTGGTTGTCCTTTTTAGAGCAAATGTGATTCCTGTTGGAAGGTTGTGCATGGGTTTTTCGGAATGATCGAAGTCAGTATGCTTTTCATTGTTTCAATTAGATTCCTATGGCGAAGCAACCCGCCAGGATAGTTTGTGTGTATATTTGTTGACTTCTTCATCCCAGTTTCCATCCCCATGTTTCCATTTTGCAACAAATTTTACTCACGTTCAGTTTCCCCTTAAAACTTTTCGATGTTTTTGCAAATTTCGACTTCTGTGATATTTGGACTCAGTGTTAAGTGTATCCTCTCTCATTTACCATGGTCGAGTTTTCGGTCAAGTTAGACAGGTCAGGTTAGACAGGTCAAGTTAGACAGGTCATGTTAGACAGGTCATGTTAGACAGGTCAAGTTAGACAGGTCAAGTTAGACAGGTCAAGTTAGACAGGTCATGTTCGTGTTGTTGATAATGTAGTGGTCTTGTTAATGTTCGCCTGGGTTGTTTTTAGTATACAGTTACACGGTGTGTATATATTCTGCGTCTCAGTGGTGCAGTTAAGCCAGAACTGCTTAAAACAGTACAGTGTAGCTAAAACAAAAAGGAATACTACTTCAAGATAAAGTTCGCCTCCATTGCTCTCTATTTCCAATCTTTTCTCTCCAGTAGGTGACACCAACTTCTTTTACATCCTCTTCCAAGTTGTCTTTCCATCTCTGTCTTGGTCTAAGCTTTGGTCTTGTTTCCCTCATCTTTTGTACAGACATCATTTTCGTTTGTCTCTTCTCCTACATTCTTTCTACATGGCCCAACCAGCGTAGTCCTATCAGTTTCAAGACATTTATAATTATTTGGAATTTAAATAAACTGTTCAGTTCAGTTTTCTTTCTAGCTCTCCATTCTCCACTGTTGGTACCCTTTATGGGTCCAGAGATTCTTCTTAGGATCTTGTTCTCAAAGACCTGTAGTTGTTGTTCATCTTTCTTTGTTGTACTCCATGTTTCTGATCCATACATGACGGTGTAGGGAGTAGATAAGCTCATAGTTACTGGGGTTGATTGGCAACCCTAAGAGTAGGAATAATGGACCAATTACCGGTCACTGTAGAGGTGCGCAAATGTGGAAAAAAATTGGTTTACTGGCTCGGTAAATAAAGACAAAGAAGATAGAATTTTAATTCGTCGGGATTCTGCAAGCTGGCCCGTGTGAGATCTAGCGATCGGGGAAACCATGTTATCGTTCAAGAGAGGGTGAGAAATTTTTAGTCGTCGGATGAGAACCAATATGTGTTTGGTTAGCATGGGTTGTTATTATGTGATGTGGATGAATGCAAGCTGTGCTGTGGGCTCCCTCGATCAATCCCAATCCACTTAGGTGAAATATTTTGTTAGTGATTGTGTTATGCAGGGTAATGAATAATCCTAACTCAGTGCAGGTGTAATTGTTCTATGTAAGATCTTGATATTCTTTTGTGTAATGTGGGAGTGTGTTTTTATGTGCACTTACTTTTATATTATTGATTTTATGCATATGCATTTGAATATGTTCTTGACAATTAGTTACTTTTTCTTACACATTCAAAATATGTAGGGAAAATTGCTGTAGTGAGTTATGATGACTAACATATAAATTGATGATTCAAATTTTTGATTTTGCAAACTGTATAAAATGATGATTTTAATCAATAATAGAAGTTTTATGATTATTAGAAGAATTGTTTTATTGTGTTTCTTTTCATTGGTGTAATGTGTCGATGTGTAGTTGGATTAATCACTTCCAACCATCTCTCTCTCTCTCTCTCTCTCTCTCTCTCTCTCTCTCTCTGAACCTTAAGTGCCCAGGGCACATGGGGCTTCCGCAAGGGTTTTTCACAAATGCCTGTCCTTTGCCTTTTTTCTGCTCTTGCCCAGGTGAGCCCTCTATTGCTCAACATCCTTTCTGTTGTTCTTCTCCATGTCTCTTCTGGTCTACCCTTACTTCTGTTCCCCTGTGGTGTCCATCTTAGTGCTATTTATGGAAGTGAGTTGTCAGTCATTCGGAGCACATGTCCCAACCATAGCCAGCGTCGTTCCTCAATAATTGTTGTCAGTGGCTTCATCTGCATTTCTGCCAACAAGATGCTACTTCTTATAACTTCCAACCATACAAATAAAAAAAATACAATATAAACAACATTATAAATAACAGATAGTATTACCCTATTATGACCACTTTTTAAATAACTACAACGGCTGGTCTTATTATACTTTTCCGTGTTGTTATTTTGGTGGATAGGATTTTGGATTTTAACAGGTGTTGCGAGGCAAAGTATACTTTGTTCTCTATCTGTACTCTACATTTAGTTTCCTCGCTTACTATGTTGGTTCTGTTGAAGGTTGTGTCTAGATATTTGTACTTGTATATCTCTGCTTTCCTAATGATCACATCTCCAACATTTATATAATCTGAGTCATTCTGACCCTGGTCTCTTGATATCTTCAAATACTCTGTCTTATTTTGGTTAATGGTCAAGCCCACCTTTAGTGCCACATCTCTCAGGTGCTAGTATTGATAACTTCTTGCATATTTTCCCCCACTAGGTCCATGTCATCAGTGCATCCTGGTTTTTAGTTTGTTCTTCTGTTATGCTTTCTTCTTTCACTTTTATGGTTACCTTTTCTAGTACTAGGCTGAATGGTAATGAAGATAATGTATCACTTTGTTTTAAACCAGTTCTTATAGAAGGGTTCCGACTTTCTTCCTCTGTATATTACTATACTTGTATTTTCTGCAACCTCCATATATATTCTGGTCAAATTGATTACTTCTTCTTCTTCTTCGTTCGCATTGTCTGTCTATATCTGCAGTCCTGTCTCTTGGATAAATTTCACTGTTTTTTTGTAACTCATGTATGGAACCGTAGAGCTTATCTTCTTTAGTGGTTTCACTGGGCCAGTAATTATTTCTCAGTGTCTCGTAGTTGATGCAGTTCTGGAGGATATGTTCCACAGTTTGGGGCACCTGGGCACATGTACATAGATTAGTAGTACCAACCTTAAACTTTGTATACATATGACTTCGGAGTCGGCTGTGTCCTGTTCGGAGACGGAAGATAGTGACTTGTTCCTTTCTGTTTAGCATGTGATAATCATCATGTGGTGGTGTTTGTGGCTTCCTGTAGGTTTTTATCATGCTTTTCTTCTGATTATAGGTGATTGGTATGTCTGGTTGCTCCATTGTCAAATTGATTAATTTATTAGGTATCTCATATTCTTCCATAATTTTCCATAAGCTGGTCCTTTTTATGCTGTCATAAACTTTCTTGAATTCAATGAAGATATTAACTGCTTCTTTTGCATATTCAAAATACTTTTCTGATCTTTGACATAGATAAAATATTTGATCTATGTTTGATCTATTCTTCCTAAAACCCACTTGACGGTCCCCCAGTATGTTCTCGCTGTATGGTTTTAATCTATTTAAACATATAATAGATAAGACCTTGTAGCTTGTTTGTAGTAAGGATATTCCTCTTATGGACTTGATGGAAACACAAATTACACAGATGACAGAAAGTGTGACAATGATGTGAGAGTCATTACGTGCTGATATAAGACAGAGCTCTTCATTACTTGCTGGTATAAGACAGAGCTCTTCATTACTTGCTGGTATAAGACAGAGCTCTTCATTACTTGCTGGTATAAGACAGAGCTCTTCATTACTTGCTGGTATAAGACAGATCTCTTCATTACTTGCTGGTATAAGACAGATCTCTTCATTACTTGCTGGTATAAGACAGAGCTCTTCATTACTTGCTGGTATAAGACAGAGCTCTTCATTACTTGCTGGTATAAGACAGAGCTCTTCATTACTTGCTGGTATAAGACAGATCTCTTCATTACTTGCTGGTATAAGACAGATCTCTTCATTACTTGCTGGTATAAGACAGAGCTCTTCATTACTTGCTGGTATAAGACAGAGCTCTTCATTACTTGCTGGTATAAGACAGAGCTCTTCATTACTTGTTGGTATAAGACAGAGCTCTTCATCACTTGCTGGTATAAGACAGATATCTTCATTACTTGCTGGTATAAGACAGATCTCTTCATTACTTGCTGGTATAAGACAGATCTCTTCATTACTTGCTGGTATAAGACAGAGCTCTTCATTACTTGCTGGTATAAGACAGAGCTCTTCATTACTTGCTGGTATAAGACAGAGCTCTTCATTACTTGCTGGTATAAGACAGAGCTCTTCATTACTTGCTGGTATAAGACAGAGCTCTTCATTACTTGCTGGTATAAGACAGAGCTCTTCATTACTTGCTGGTATAAGACAGAGCTCTTCATTACTTGCTGGTATAAGACAGATCTCTTCATTACTTGCTGGTATAAGACAGAGCTCTTCATTACTTGCTGGTATAAGACAGAGCTCTTCATTACTTGCTGGTATAAGACAGAGCTCTCATTACTTGCTGGTATAAGACAGATCTCTTCATTACTTGTGGTATAAGACAGAGCTCTTCATTACTGCTGGTATAAGACAGAGCTCTTCATTACTTGCTGGTATAAGACAGAGCTCTTCATTACTTGCTGGTATAAGACAGAGCTCTTCATTACTTGCTGGTATAAGACAGAGCTCTTCATTACTTGCTGGTATAAGACAGAGCTCTTCATTACTTGCTGGTATAAGACAGAGCTCTTCATTACTTGCTGGTATAAGACAGAGCTCTTCATTACTTGCTGGTATAAGACAGATCTCTTCATTACTTGCTGGTATAAGACAGAGCTCTTCATTACTTGCTGGTATAAGACAGAGCTCTTCATTACTTGCTGGTATAAGACAGAGCTCTTCATTACTTGCTGGTATAAGACAGAGCTCTTCCCTCTGAGCCGTGGAACAAATCGGAGTTGAGGAGACATGACAAGTGGCATCAGCTGACAGGAAAAACAGTTCTGATGTGGCCCTGGAGTTAAAGAGTCAGGTGGGGGGAGGGGGCTGAAAAAGTTTGGGAATAACTGGTATATAGTATCTCTCTCACTCTCTCTGAACCTTAAGTGCCCAGGGCACATGGGGGTTCTGCAAGGGTTTTCCACAAATGCCTGTCCTTTGCCTTTTTTTCTGCTCTCGCCCAGGTGAGCCCTCTATTGCTCAACATCCTTTCTGTTGTTCTTCTCCATGTCTCTTTTGGTCTACCCTTACTTCTGCTCCCCTGTGGTGTCCATCTTAGTGCTATTTTTGGTAGTGAGTTGTCAGTCATTCGGAGCACATGTCCCAACCATCGCCAGCGTCTTTCCTCAATAATTGTTGTCAGTGGCTTCATCTGAACTTCTGCCAACAAGATGTTATTTCTTACGGTGTTTGGCCAAAATATTTTTCTAATTCTTCGTAAACATTTAGTCTGGAAAGAATTCAACTTGTTTTCTATTGTTTTGGTGATTTTCCAGCATTCACTTCCATAGAGTAGTACACTTAGAACATTACTCTTAAATATCCTGATTTTCATATTTATGCTTAGTTTTTTTGATTTCCATATGGTCTGTAGCATAGCAAAAGCCTGGTTTGCTCTAGTAAGTCTGCTGTTGATGTCCTCTGTGCTGTCTCCATTTTCTACTACTCTGCTGCCAAGGTATACAAATTCGTTGACCTCCTCCACTAACTTGTTATCTACTCTGAGTACATTTCTGTTGTTCACATTTTGCTTCATTAACTTTGTCTTTCCTACGTTGATCTTTAGTCCTATATTGTTTGCATTCTGGGTTAGCTTGTTTATTTTATCTGGTATATAATATATTAAAATAATAATAACTGATATATAATATATTAAAATAATAATAACTGATATATAATATATTAAAATAATAATAACTGATATATAATATATTAAAATAATAATAACTGGTATAAGATATTAAAATAATAATAACTGGTATATAATATATTAAAATAATAATAAGTGGTATAAGATATTAAAATAATAATAACTGGTATATAATATATTAAAATAATAATAACTGGTATAAGATATTAAAATAATAATAACTAGTACATAAGATATTAAAATAATAATAATTGGTGTATAAGATATTAAAATAATAATAAATGGCGTATAATATATTAAATAATAATAACTGATGTATAAAATATTAAAATAATAATAATTAGTGTACAAGATAATAAAACAATAATAACTGGTGTAAAAGATATTAAAACAATAATAATTCTTTTTATAAGATATTAAATTAATAATAACAGTTTGATGGTCATTGTGTAAGACATTTTTAAAAATAATGTGATGGTGACAGATTCTTGGTGTAAGATGTAGTCAGTGTTGGTGTAAGATGTAGTCAGTGTTATTGTAAGATGTAGTCAGTGTTGACTAAAAAAAAACACACACACACACAACAGATAAGGACATTAGAGACAGTGCTGTTATCGTGGCTTTCCTGTCTAGTCCGCGCGTGAAATTTGGCTCGCCTGCTCCTTGCGGCGATCATACCTGGCCAGATTATCTGAAGTTTACCTTTTGAGACTTGTCCATAAATCTGTTTCTTAGTTATTGTCTTACTCTTTTGTTCTGGGTCTCCTCCCCCTCCCCCCACCCCCCTCAAACCACACAAGACTTAGCAGATTCTCATTATATTTGTTATGTGTTTAAATATGTCAGAATATATCGCTGTTGCCAGGTAATATTTATTCCAGTCATTTTCTCTTTCCAATGAAATTAATTTGGCATGTGTTTGTGTGCTTGTATGGGGGTGGGTGTGTTTGTGTGTTTTTCAACATTCTTGTTGAAATGTTTTTTAATGATACCAGATATGTGTGTGCGCGAGTGTGTGTGTGTGCGCGCGCGAGTGTGTGTGTGCGCGAGTGTGTGTGTGTCGGTACGTGCATGCTCGTTTGTGTGTGTATATGTATATGCGTGTGTATATATTCGTGTGTGTGCGTATGTATGTTCGTGTGTTTGTGTTCGTGTATGTGTGTGTTCGTGTGTGTGTGTGTCGGCGCGTGCGTGTTCATGTGTGTGCGTATGTGTGTTCGTGTATGTGTGTGTTCGTGTGTGTGTGGGTGCGTGTGTGTCTGTGTGTGTTCGTGTATGTGGGTCGGTGTGTTCGTGTGTGTGTCTGTGTGTGTTCGTGTATGTGGGTGGGTGTGTTCGTGTGTGTCTGTGTGTGTGTTCGTGTATGTGTGCATGTATGTGGGTCGGTGTGTTTGTGTGTTTGTGCTTGTGCTTGTGAGTGTGTGCGTGTGCGGTATGTGTGTGGGTGCCTTTGTGTTCGCGTGCGGGTGCGTGTGTTTTCATGTGTGTATTCGTGTGTGTGTTCGTGTATGTGTGTACCTATTTGGCGTATGCGGTTTTAGAGAAAATCTTTTTGTAGTAAATGAGCTGATTATTATGTTGATATTAGTAATGGAATGATGAAATGCTGAGATTATTAATGGAATGATGAAATGCTGATATTAGTAATGGAATGATGAAATGTTGACATTAGTAATGAAATGATGAAATGCTGACATTAGTAATGTAATGATGAAATGCTGACATTAGTAATGGAATGATGAAATGTTGACATTAGTAATGCAATGATGAAATGCTGATATTATCAATGCAATAATGAAATGCTGACTTTAGTAATGGAATGATGAAATGCTGATATTAGTAATGTAATGATGAAATGCTGACATTAGTAATGGAGTGAGAACACGCTGATGTTAGTAATGGAGGATGTTAGTACCTTTAAGAGCAGTAAGATTTTCTTTCAGTTTTCTTTCTAAATTTGCCTTGTTACATACTTTTCTCCATTGCTGATTTTGTCTTGACAGGGGCAGACAAGTACCGAGCGCGGAGTCAGCCTTCAAGCATTCCAAGACCTTTCTGTGAGTTATCTACCAGTTTTTAACTCTTTCATTCCAGAACAGAACGCAGAGTCTTGGTAGATCTAGCACGCCTATACAAAACCGTGCTCACTGTCACGCACGCACACACACGCACACATATCATCATCATCATCATCAGGTGCCGTGCCGACTGGCGTTGGCTATTATGCTTCTCCAGAGTACACGATCCTTCATGCAGGCCATCAACTCAGTTGGTGATCTTCTCTCTCACCATCCCGTCAGACTGTCCAGTATCATTTCTCTTGGTTTTCTTCTGTATCTTCTTCCCTCTATTTTTCCTGTTATAATATTTTCAATGGCCCCTCTTCTCATTGCATGTCCCATGAAAGTACATTGTCTCTCTCTTATCTTTTTTTTACAAGATTTTTTTTTGTCTCTCCAGCTCTTCTCATACATTTTTCATTAGTTATTTTTGCTGTCCAGGGGATTCGCAACATTATTAAAAACCACATTTTTGCTGCTTCCAATGATTTTTGTGCAGACCTATCTATTGTCAATGATTCACTTCCATATAACAAGATATGTTCAATATTAGGGGTCGTTTTCTAATTTTCATTGATAAGGATGTGTTGCATAATTTCTCATTCTCTGAAATGCAGTCTTTGCTTGGCCTACTCTGTTCCTAATTTCTGTTCTGCACTTCCCATCTGAAGTGATTATTGCCCCAAGGTATTTGAATTTCTGCACCTGCTTTAGAATAGTTCCGTTTAAATTTATACTGCATATATATATATATATATATATATATATATATATATATATATATTGTTTTTTAAACTGTAGAGTCATTTCCTTCCAGTTTCTTTAATGGTCAAGCTCACCTTTAGTGCCACATCTCTCAGGTGTATGCAGGTAATGGTGACTTCTTGCAAAACTTATCCTGCCAGAGCATGGACATTAATTCGGGAGTGAACGACTCTTTCAAACAGATCTCATTTGATTCTCCGTTCTTGACAAGAACTTTTTTTTTATACCAAACGATCTGAAAGATAAAACTAACCTTTTGGGGTTTCTTTTTTAACCATTAAACTGAAATGTTTGTGTCAAAATAAAATAAAAACTATTCTTTCTCAAGCAGTGATTTCAAAGGTATATTTCGCGGGCCACAAGTGGTCCTTGTTGCGTTATCAGATGGTCTGCGAAAATGAGATTGTGCTCCAGAATTTGTCGTTTGTGGCGGCGTCGGTAGAACAAGTTCTACAGAATCTCCTGTCATTTCTTGCATGTGCTGGTCATCAGCTCCACGTGCTGGCATCGTTAAGTGAAGCGTTTTCATTTCACTCTGTACTCCGACAGGTCAAGATTTGTACTTTCTTTTGCTGGTCTCTGACTCTTATATCTAACATTCAAGGTGTTGCTGTGACTCTTATTATATACAGCATTTTAATATGACTCTTATTGCAGACACGGTCCTGCTTTGACTCTTGCTCCGTGTATAGTGCTGCGCTGACTCTGGTATTACACAAAATATTTCTCTGACTCTTATTTGATACCGCTTTTGTTCCGACTCTTATTTTGTAATGCTGAATTCATAAATCAGAGTTCCCGATTAAAGTTCCTGTCTGAAGAGAGAGAAAATAGTGCTTCGGGTGGACAGAGAGAGAGAGAGAGAGAGGGAGGGAGAGAGAGAGGGAGAGAGGGAGAGAGAGAGGGAGAAGGAGAGAGGAGGATAGGGGGAGAGAGAGAGGGAGAGAAAGAGAGAAAAAGGAGAGAGAGAGGGAGAATGAGAGAGAGGGATAGGGAGAGAGAGGAGAGGGAGAAGGAGAGAGAAAGAGAGAAAGAAGGAGAGAGAGAGGGAGAGAGACAGACAGAGGACCCTCGAAAGTCTGAAACTCGACCAAAGAATTGGAAGGAAATCTAATTTGAAACTCGACAAAAGATTTGATAGTCGACCAAAAAGGAACGCACTCACCTCACAGGAAAACAAATAACCACGTGGTCAGTTCTCCCACAACTTCGACTCACTGAGCATCCACCAGTTTCAGTGTGTGTCTTCCAAGCGTATTTTGTTTACTGCGATTCCTTTGGATTTGTTTCACTTTATCTTTGAAGTTACACATTCTTGACGCACCAATGGCGCAGAGTCTACGAGGAAGAATGTAATGATCTTAATAGAACTGAAAAAGGAACTTATCGCTCTAAGTGGGACAGTGGTACACGGGTTGTTGAATATGTGGCTAAGTCGACCATATCGACCATACTAGAGAACAAGGAAGCCGTTGAAGCAGCTAATGTGGCGAAAGGGGTAAAAATCCCTTTTCAGTAAAAGATCCCCAGGCGTGGAATAAGTAGAGCTTTTGATAGTTTGCATAAACGTAAGGTATTGTCATTATTAACAATTTTGTAGTGCTTTAAGGCGTATTAGCATTGTTATAGAGGTTTAAATAATTTTATCACGTATTAGCATTGTTATAGAGGTTTAAATAGTTTTAACGCGTATTAGAATTGTTATAGAGGTTTAAATAGTTTTAACGCGTATTAGCATTGTTATAGAGGTTTAAATAGTTTTAACGCGTATTAGCATTGTTATAGAGGTTTAAATAGTTTTATCACGTATTAGCATTGTTATACAGGGTTACATAGTTTTATGCGTATTAGCATTGTTATACAGGGTTACATAGTTTTATGCGTATTAGTATTGTTATAGAGGTTTAAATAGTTTTATCACGTATTAGCATTGTTATACAGGGTTACATAGTTTTATGCGTATTAGTATTGTTATAGAGGTTTAAATAGTTTTATCACGTATTAGCATTGTTATACAGGGTTACATAGTTTTATGCGTATTAGTATTGTTATAGAGGTTTAAATAGTTTTATCACGTATTAGCATTGTTATACAGGGTTACATAGTTTTATGCGTATTAGTATTGTTATAGAGGTTTAAATAGTTTTAACGCGTATTAGTATTGTTATAGAGGTTTAAATAGTTTTAACGCGTATTAGCATTGTTATACAAGGTTACATAGTTTTAAGACGTATTAGCAATGTTATAGAGGTTTAAATTGTTTTAACGCGTGTTAACATTGTTATAGAGGTTTAAATTGTTTTAACGCGTGTTAACATTGTTATTGAAGTTTAAATAACTAGTACTTAAAATGTTTTATAATGGGTAATTTCTGGGTGTCTGGAACGGATTCTTATAATTTATATTATTTCTTAAGGGGAAATTCAGTTTGAAGGTGGAGCTTCCTCCTGGAACGGATTGTGTTCCACTTCTAAAGATCCACTGTATATGAGGCTAAGACCCTGTCCGATATGACAATCAGCCGTCCATAACTGACATGCGAGCCTCAGGATTGGGGAACCACAGCTGACCACGACCCTAGCCACACCTCCACGCTGGCACCCACCAGTTGCAACAGGCCTAGCCTGGCTAACGGAGCAGAGCTTGTCACAGTCCTTGCGGTGGTGGAGCCTGCTAATAAAGCATTGGTGTTTAGCTCCACACAAGGGCTGAAAAAAAAAACCACAGCCAGGCACTCCCAATCCGACATGATACTGCAGCCCCCAAATCTTTACTCCATCGGCCGCAGAGAACAAGGGCCCACAGTTTCTGAGAGATAGAAGTGTGTGAGAGTGCTTTACTCCATCAGCCGTAAAGAACAAGTTCTCACAGTTTCTGAGATAGAAGTGTGTGAGTGTGTGTGTGTGTGTGAAATATGCGTTTATGTGTGTAAATGGAGCAAGTAATCTTTTTTACTGTATGTATGATAATGATATCCAGCTTGATATACAGGCAATCTATTTCCAGCAGTTTCTCGTAATCCCGTATACATATAACATGGTATCTTTATCTATCTTAACACACACACACAAAACTCTTCGTATATACAGATATCCAAGAATTTACTGAACGGTTACGTAATCATGTCTCAGTGGCCAGGTTTTCGCATAAACTTGAAGCCATATACCAAAAATAGCGCTTGTGAGCGTTCGAAAACGCGGCCTACTGCGTATAAATTTGTGTTCCACCTTGCTCAACACAAGACAAACGTTAACAGCCCCGAGAATAGAACAGAGGGTTATTTTAAGATGTTGAAGACATTTTTTTTTCTTCGACGAAAGTGGTGAGATAACTGCCATAGGAGCAGTAGATAACATTCTGAATGTATGACAGAGCAGAGATTTCAGACTACGGTCTGGCGAACAGACAATCAGCACAATCAGATGGCCCGCACTTGGTTTCATGGCTCTGATCGCCATCTTGACTTGTAATTTGCTTTCTTGAATTACAGTGAAAGTGTAATTATATGCTATAGTGTATTATTAGAAAGTGGGTACACATTTTAGATCATCATCAGGTGCCGTCCTTACTGGCTCTAGCTATTGTGCTTCTCCAGAGTACACGATCCTCCATGCAGTCCATCAGCTCAGTTCGTGATCTCCTCTCACACCATCCCATCAGACTGTCCAGTATCATTTCTCTTGGTCTTCTTCTTGATCTTCTTCCTTCTGTATTTCCTGTTGTTATAATATTTTCAATGTCCCCTCTTCTCATTGCATGTCCTATGAAAGTACATTGTCTCTCTATTTTTTTTTTTTGTTGTTGACAAAAAGAATATGACGATCAGATACTGCAACACTCACGTCACGGACAAACCATCATCTTCAGATTGCTCACGGGACATTGCCGACTGCGAGCATTACTCCTGTACCACCTCGACCTGTCATACACTGCACATGCGAAATAGGTAACCAGGCTCCAGAGCACGTCTTGCAGCCGTGCCCACTGTACGTCTTGCAGCTGTGGTCCCAGCACGTCTGTAGCTGTGGTCCCAGCACGTCTTGCAGCTGTGGTCTCTGCACGTCTTGCAGCTGTGCCCCCTGCACGTCTTGCAGCCGTGCCCCCTGCACGTCTTGCAGCTGTGCCCCCTGCACGTCTTGCAGCTGTGGTCCCTCTACCACGAAGCCCAAACCCGGATCTAGCCGGGAAGACATGACCTTCTAAAGACTGCACAAGGTATCTGGACAATAAAGAATGTCTGAGGCTAAAACAATGGAAAGAAGAAGAAGAAGTTTATGGCTATGGATGTCAGAGTATTATTACTATCAATTATTATCATCATTTATTACCATCGCCTACTCTTATCACTTTTTAAATATCACTTATTATTTTCAGTGAAGTCCTGGTTGACAGAATAATTAAAAGAAAATAATCAGTTACCAGGTGTCATACGGGAAATTATAATTTGATCTCGGCTAAAGATGGATGGATTATGAGCTAAAAATAGCAGCCAGTCGGTGATGTTTCCACCGTGCCTCTCCCCTCCCCTTTTCCTCCTGTCACGGGCCTCTCAAGTTAGGGCAGGTCATCCCTGTCAGAATGTTGGATGTTGTTTGTTTGATTGTCTGGTCTGCCCAAGCTCGTTTTCCTATTTTACATAAGAGGGAGTAGGTAAACTCAGGTGATCTCAGGTGTGTGGTTGCTTCGTTGTCTGTGTAATGGAATTAGCTGACGTAAAATAAGTGGTTGTTTCGTTGTCTGTGTAAGGGAATTAGCTGACGTAAAATAACTGGTTGTTTCGTTGTCTGTGTAAGGGAATTAGCTGACGTAAAATAAGTGGTTGCTACGTTGTCTGTGTAATGGAATTAGCTGGCGTAAAATAACTGGTTGCTACGTTGTCTGTGTAATGGAATTAGCTGACGTAAAATAAGTGGTTGCTACGTTGTCTGTGTAATGGAATTAGCTGACGTAAAATATGTGGTTGCTACGTTGTCTGTGTAAAGGAATTAACTGACGTAAAATATGTGGTTGTTTCATTGTCTATGTAAAGGAATTAACTGACGTAAAATAAGTGGTTGTTTCGTTGTCTGTGTAAGGGAATTCATTCATTCATTCATTTGCATCTCCCTTGCGGAACTTTGCCTCCCAAACAGCACTCCTGTAAGGGAATTAGTTGACGTAAAATAAGTGGTTGTTTCGTTGTCTGTGTAAGGGAATTAGCTGACGTAAAATAAGTGGTTGTTTCGTTGTCTGTGTAAGGGAATTAGTTGACGTAAAATAAGTGGTTGTTTCGTTGTCTGTGTAAGGGAATCAGCTGACGTAAAATAAGTGGTTGTTTCGTTGTCTGTGTAAGGGAATTAACTGACGTAAAATAAGTGGTTGTTTCGTTGTCTGTGTAAGGGAATTAGCTGACGTAAAATAACTGGTTGTTTCGTTGTCTGTGTAAGGGAATTAGCTGACGTAAAATAACTGGTTGTTTCACTCGTTATATTAGAAAATTCCGTGAAACACCGTGACCTATATACACATCTATTTACATATTTAGTTCTAAAATGTGAGATGTGGGTTGTGGGATATGAGATGTGGTATCATCATCATCATCATCATCATGTGCCGTGCTGACTAGTGTTGGCTATTATGCTTCTCCAGAGTACACGATCCTTCATGCAGGCCATCAGCTCAGTTGGTGATCTCCTCTCCCACCATCCCGTCAGACTGTCCAGTATCATTTCTCTCAGTCTTCCCCAGGCTCTTCTTCCCTCTATTTTTTCCTGTTGTTATAATATTTTCAATGCCCCCTCTTCTCATTGCATATTCTGTGAAAGTACATTGTCTCTCTCTTATTTTTTTGACAAGATTTTTTTTGTCTCTCCAGCTCTTCTCATACATTCTTCATTAGTTATTTTTGCTGTCCAAGGGATTCGCAACATTCTTCTAATAAACTACATTTCTACTGCTCCAGTTACTTTTGTGCAGACCTGCCTATTGTCCATGATTCATTTCCATATAACAAGATAGGTTCAATATATATATATATATATATATATATATATATATATAATTTTAGGATTCGTTTTCTAGCATTCATTGATAAGGATGTGTTGCATAATATGTTTATCATTCTCTGAAATCCAGTTTTTGCTTGGCCTTTTGTGTTCTTAGTTTCTGTTCTACATTTCCTATCTGAAATTGTTCTACTCCAAGGTATCTGAATTTCTGCATCTGATTTAAAATAGTTCCATTTAATTTTATACTGCATGTTGGTGTATTCTATTTCTTAGATAAAACCATAGTCTCTAACTTTTCAAAGTAAGTCCTTTCTGTTCACTTTCTTTGGCCACTTTATCCAAGAGGTTTTGCAGATCTTGTTCGTTCTCATCTATCAGTACTGTGTCGTCAGAATACCGAATGTTGTTAATACTGTATCTTTACTGTAATGCAATAACCGCTTGTATAACACGCCTTTTATAACAAAACATCAACTTATATAACACAACATCAACTTGTATAAAAGAACTTTTATAACAAAACATCAACTTGTATAAGACAACTTTTATAACAAAACATCAACTTGTATAAGACAATTTTTATAACAAAACATCAACTTGTATAAGACAACTTTTATAACAAAACATCAACTTGTATAAGACAACTTTTATAACAAAACATCAACTTGTATAAGACAACTTTTATAACAAAACATCAACTTGTATCTCTCTCTGAACTTAAAGTGCCCAGGACACATGGGGCTTCTGCAAGGGTTTTCCACAAATGCCTGTCCTTTGCCTTTTTTTCTGCTCTTGCCCAGGTGAGCCCTCTATTTGCTCAACATCCTTTCTGTTGTTCTTCTCCATGTCTAACTTGTATAACAGACTTTTATATCAAAATAGCAACCACTTGTATAACAGATTTTTGTAACAAAACAATTGCTTGCATGACAGACTCTTGTAACATAAAATGACAGCTGATATAAGAAATGTGTGTAACAAATTAACATATTGTATAACATATTTGTATAACAAAATAACAGCATGTATAACATATCGTGAAACAAACTAACAGCTTGTGTAACCAGCGATGAACTAGTTGCATACTTGTTATTGTGCCACAGAGTTAGACTCTCCAGGCTTTTCTTTTTCTCCCTCTTGTCTCCCCCTGCCTCCCTTCTCATTTATCTTTCCTGTTGTCATGATGTTTTCAAGTCCTCCCCTTCTCATTATTTGTGCAAGGTGACTGTTGTTTTCTTGTGGATTTAATTAGGTTCCTTCCTGTATCTTCTTTTGCCAGACATACCGTGGTGGTCATCTCAGCTGTCCATGGTATTCTTAGCTTTCTTCTAAGAAAGCACATCTCTGCTGCCTGTAGTGATCTTTCCATCGATCTGTTGATTATCCATGACTGACTTCCATAGAGTAGGATAGGCTCAGTGTAGCTTTTTAGAAGCCTCTTTCTGATGTCCAGTGACAGGGACATATTGCACAAGATGTTTCTCATTTATATTTATAAAACTGCTTCACATATTGTCTCCCATCCTTCCTCCATTTTATACGGGACACACAAACTAAAAACTGGCGTGGAAGTATTCTAACAGCTGAGAAAACATGGCCATAACTCGTGTGTGAGCTGCGAACGTTACAAGATGAGACCAGCAACACAGAACAATGTTAACTCTGTCAGCAAAGTCTGTTGTTTTTCTGTCTGAAGGAGCAGTTTGTGGCTGGCAGTCTGACCACCCTCCCCTCCCCTCCATCTCGAAGCCCTCATCTTCAACATCATCAGTTCTTCGGTCTGGGTAAAGCAGACAAGGGAGGGTTTCATAATATAGGAAGATATAAACTTCCGTTTTTTTTTTTTTTGGTTGTTGTTTCTTTTAAAACATGGCGCCTCCATACCTGCAGGAAAAAAGAGGACCGTGTTACTATGGCAATATTTCTTGGGGGGAACAGGAGGGGGGAGGGGGAGGGGCGTGTGAGCCAGATGAGCAATAGCCGGGATGTAATGTATTAGCGTTCGCTTCTGAGTGTCATTACCTGTGTTAGTTTTTTTTAGCTGTGTTATCTCCCTGAATGGAGGCATCATCACCATGGCAACTAGCGTGCCGCCATCTTTACATATCATTTATAGGATAAGGAGAATCAGACCGAGCGTCTTACCCGCGCCGGTATGTCATCTAAGACATGTTTTACCCGCGCCGGTATGTCATCTAAGACATGTTTTACCCGCGCCGGCATGTCATCTGACATGTCTTACCCGCGCCGGCATGTCATCTGACATGTCTTACCCGCGCCGGCATGTCATCTAATATGTCTTACCTGCGCTGGCATGTCATCTGACATGTCTTACCCGCGCCGGTATGTCATCTGACATGTCTTACCCGCGCCGGTATGTCATCCGACATGTCTTACCAGCGCCGGTATGTCATCTGACATGTCTTACCTGCGCCGGCATGTCATCTGACATGTGTCATACAGCGACCGGTTGTTAGACAATTACACAAAAGAGTAATTAGAAAACTGATAAAACAAACTGCTCAACTCTGACACTCGGAATACAAGAATATAATTTGTTATTTGTTATTATTATATTACATTTATGATAAAATGTTATTGTTCATTTCGTCTGTAAAATTTCAACATGGGAAGAATAAGTTGCTGTTAAGAGACACATATTCCAGTTCAGTGTCTGAAATGTCCAGATATCTAATCATCCAGTTTTCTTGGTGACGATCATGGACTGATTACTAGATGCAGAGACTTTGTGCGTTACTTTCATGCCTGGTTAGCTGAGTGGTTAGCTGAGTGGTTAGCTGAGTGGCTTTAGGCGCTCGGTTTGCTAATCCGGTGGTACCGGTTTCAGTCCCAGCAGTGGGATTTTTTCTGATACACACCAGCAAGACCCCGGGGTTGACCCAGCCTCTAAAAATGGGTACCAGAGGAATCTGGGAAGGTAAAGCGGCCAGGCGTGATACTGACCACATCACACTTTCATGTGCCGAAGATCGTGGAAAATACTGGCCTAACACCGTATTCCCAATATGCCTTAATGGCGTGGAAACGGGAAATTTACGTTTACCTTTACTTTCATGCAGTTCTTATAAAGTCTTTGTGTGTTAGTCTCATGTGATTCTTGTAAGGTCTTTGTGCCTTAGTTTCACACGATTCTTGTAAGGTCTTTGTGCCTTAGTTTCACGCGATTCTTGTAAGGTCTTTGTGCCTTAGTTTCACGCGATTCTTGTAAGGTCATTGTGCTTTAATTTCTTGCTATTCTTGTAAGGTCTTTGTGCTTTAGTTTCTTGCGATTCTTGTAAGGTCTTTGTGCTTTAGTTTCTTGCGATTCTTGTAAGGTCTTTGTGCTTTAGTTTCTTGCGATTCTTGTAAAGTCTGTGTGCGTTAGTTTCACGCGATTCTTGTACGGTCTGTGTGCGTTAGTTTCAGGCGATTCTTGTACGGTCTGTGTGCGTTAGTTTCACGCGATTCTTGTACGGTCTGTGTGCGTTAGTTTCAGGCGATTATTGTAAGATCTGCGTACGTTAGTTTCATGCAATTTTTATAAGTCTGCGTGCGTTAATTTCACGCAATTTTTTATAAGTCTGCGTGCGTTAGTTTCACGCAATTTTTTATAAGTCTGCGTGCGTTAGTTTCACGCAATTTTTTGTAAGTCCGCGTGCGTTAGTTTCACGCAATTTTTTTAAGTCTGCGTGTGTTAGTTTCACGCAATTCTTGTAAGATCTTTGTGTGTTAGTGTCCTGCAGTTCTTGTTAGGTCTTTATGCGTTAGTTTCACGCGATTCTTGTAAGGTCTGTGTGCGTTAGTTTCAGGCGATTATTGTAAGATCTGCGTACGTTAGTTTCACGCAATTTTTTTATAAGTCTGCGTGCGTTAATTTCACGCAATTCTTGTAAGGTCTTTGTGTGTTAGTGTCATGCAGTTCTTGTTAGGTCTTTATGCGTTAGTTTCATGCAATTCTTGTCAGATCTGCGTGCGTTATTTTCATGTAGTTCTTGTTAATGAAACGTCAGCCATTTTCGTCTCTGATATTCATCTACACTCTCATCTTAACTACTGCAGTCTAGTAATGAGGCCACATCACTTCATCTTCTGTCTTTTTAGAGTATAATTTTATGTCTCCGAAGACGAATAATATCTACCTGCAGGGAAGGGCGGACTAGACTGTACAGCAAACATGTTTGTTAGTACATAATGGGCGTGTATTAGATTATACTTTAGGCCAATGGCACGATAAACGATTTTGCCAAAATCTAAGAATGGGCACTTTACATGTTCATGTCCTTGTGGAGTATCTCTCATTTGTCTTCCATTGGTACATGGCTGCCTGTCATCTTCTGACATTCTGCAGCAGGTGGTGGATCACTCTTCGTGCCCCGTGAAACAGAGGAGTCAGACGAGAAGAGAGGAGAAAAGAGGAGGGGGTACTAGACAGACAATCTGTAAAGTAATATTTGGCACGGTTATATATAATCAGTAGTGCAAAAGTAGTAAACAAAGTACTTCTAGACGAGAGAGAGACAGAGAGAGAGAGGAGAGACAGACAGAGGGAGACAGAGAGAGGAGAGAGAGAGGAGAGAAAGACAGAGAGAGACATAGAGAGACAGAGAGACACAGAGAGAGACAGAGAGAGACAGAGGGACAGAGAGAGACAGAAAGAGACAGTGAGAGACAAAGAGAGAGACAGAGAGAGACAGAGAGAGGAGAGAGAGACAGAGAGACACAGAGAGAGGAGAGAGAGACAGAGAGAGACACAGAGAGAGGAGAGAGAGACAGAGAGAGAGGAGAGAGACAGAGAGAGACAGACAGAGAGAGACAGAGAGAGACAGAGACAGAGAGAGAGACAGAGAGAGAGAGAGAGTTCTGTCCAGCATTTTTCAATGCTGACCGTACATCATCGTGCTAAAATACTTTATTGTGTGAATACCTCATTGTGTGAATATTTCATTGTGTGAATATTTCATTGTGTGAATATTTCACTGTGTGAATACCTCATTGTGTGAATATTTCATTGTGTGAATACCTCATTGTGTGAATATTTCATTGTGTGAATACCTCATTGACCAATAACAATAAATGAAGTAAAGGAGGCGATAAAGAAGCTAAAATCAGACAGGGCACCAGGTGAAGATGAAGTGACTGCTGAGATGTTGAAAGCAGAAGAAACAGAAACACCAAAACAACTTTGCCGGATATTACAAGAAATTTGGGATCTAGAAAAAGCCCCAGAGGAGTGGAAAACTGGGCTTATAGTAAAACTACCAAAGAAGGGTGACCTCAGAGATTGCGGGAACTGGAGAGGCATTACCCTACTGCCACTCACCAGTAAAGTATTTTGCAGAATAATCATCAACAGAATTGTACCAACACTTGAGGAAAAACTTCGGAAAGAGCACGCAGGATTTAGGAAAGGAAGAGCATGCATAGACCACATATTTGTACTTAGACAAATATTAGAACAGGCAAATGAGTGGCATGGCACAACATATGCATTATTCATAGATTTTGAGAAAGCCTTTGACAGTATCAACAGAGATGCACTGTGGAAAATCCTAAGATGGCATGGCCTCCCCCATAAAATAGTTAATGTAATCAAAGCCCTATATGAGGGTTTTCAGTGCAAAGTTATCTGTGGAGAACATACCTCCAGCAGCTTTAGGGTACAAACAGGAGTGAAACAGGGATGTGTACTATCACCAACATTATTTATCTTGGCAGTAGACTGGTTAATGAAGGAGGCAACATCAGACAAACGCAGAGGATTACAATGGACCCTTGACACAGTGCTGGAGGACCTTGACTTTGCGGACGACATTTGTCTATTATCAAGCAGTCACAAAGATATGCAAGAGAAAATAAACAAGCTAACTCAGAATGCAAATAACATAGGACTAAAGATCAACGTAGGAAAGACAAAGTTAATGAAACAAAATGTGAACAACAGAAATGTACTCAGAGTAGATAGCAAGTTAGTGGAGGAGGTCAACGAATTTGTATACCTTGGCAGTAGAGTAGTAGAAAATGGAGACAGCACAGAGGACATCAACAGCAGACTTACTAGAGCAAACCAGGATTTTGCAATGCTGCAGACTATATGGAAATAAATAAAAAAAACTAAGCATAAATATGAAAATCAGGATATTTAAGAGTAATGTTCTAAGTGTACTACTCTATGGAAGTGAATGCTGGAAAATCACCAAAACCATAGAAAACAAGTTAAATTCTTTCCAGACTAAATGTTTACGAAGAATTAGAAAAATATTTTGGCCAAACGCTATAAGAAATAACATCTTATTAGCAGAAATGCAGATGAAACCACTGGCAACAATTATTGAGGAAAGACGCTGGCGATGGTTGGGACATGTGCTCCGAATGACTGACAACTCACTACCAAAAATAGCACTAAGATGGACACCACAGGGGAACAGAAGTAAGGGTAGACCAGAAGAGACATGGAGAAGAACAACAGAAAGGATGTTGAGCAATAGAGGGCTCACCTGGGCAAGAGCAGAAAAAATGGCGAAGGACAGGCATTTGTGGAAAACCCTTGCGGAAGCCCCATATGCCCTGGGCACTTAAGGTTCAGAGAGAGAGAGAGAGAGAGAGAGAGAGAGAGAGAGAGAGAGAGAGAGAATATCTCATTGTTTCTCATGTGAAAAAAAAATTGTGTACCTGATTCTCCTCATTTTTTTTTTATTAAAAACTGCATGAGCAAAGATGGCTGCAGTTGTCAAGGCAATGCTACCCAGGACTGGCTACAACACTTTCTCTTCCGTGTGGCTGCTAATTTCAGGTTGGAGTGTTTCTATAGTCTGGCAAACAGGATAGAGCTCGCAGTGATGATGTCTGCGGGAAGATTCATTTCTTTATCTCCAGTCCAGGTCTTCTTCTTCTTGGGAACTGCCAGCCAGATGTTTTTTGCAGCCGATGCAGAGACGGTACTGAGACACAATACCACCCCTGATTGGGATGGGGTATGGCGGCTATTTTTTCAATGCCTGGGTGCCTGCAGAATTTGTGCAGTACTTCTTTAGCAGGCTCCACCACCATGGGGAATATGGGATCCCTGCCTCGTTAGCCAGTTTAGGACTGTTATTGAGGTTAACAGTGGAGAGGTGGGCCAGGGTCTTGGTCAGCTGTGCCAAACTGGCTGTCGTCTTCACTTCACAGAAATCCATTTCCTCAATCAGGCTGCTATAGCCAACTCCTCAACCGATACTATGTTTCAAAACATTCATTGCGTTGGGTAAAATCAGCAGGTTACATTTCCACAAAGTTCAAAAGAAAGAATAAAACAAGTCAATAGATCGTGACACATCATTGCAATCCGCGCCGGTATTAGTTTTATCTAACATATCATCACATCATAACATCACTTTTGTTAGGTACATCATTACATCTTAGCATAATTTTTTTCTGATACATCATTGCATCATAACAACCAGTTTTATCCGAAATATCAGTGCATGATGGCATCCGTTTTCTCTGAGATATTACACTGCTGGCGAGATTCTTCGTCTACCGCGAGTAGACTGAAACTCCACCCGGCAGATGAAGAAAATGCGATTAGGGTTGCCGAGCGGCACCGCTGTGAAAAGGTGATGGAATGGATAAAGTGAAGATTAATCGGTATGTCCAGTAGTATCGCGACGAGAGCTACTCATACCACGGCACCTCTGCTCTAGAGGCTGGCCACGTCTGAATTACACCTATACTGGTGAAATATGCCTAAACCGGCTCACCCTAGGGGTGAAACTTACTAGTGGCGAAGATTCGTCCTCCTCGACAAAAGCTCCATCCTGGTCACAACTAGGAAAGGTAGCGGCCACGACTACAAAATGTTGAAGTTGGAGACACTGGACACGTGCAGTCTAGATAGGCAACTACCTCCCACCCGACTGGGATGTATGCGTATCCAATCACGCTGAGGTTTTCCGGTGAGAAGGTCCAACACTGGAATGGATGGGCAAAGACCTCTCACCCCGCGGGGATATACTGATATCCAAACCACGTCGAGGTTTTCCGATGATAAGGTCTAACTCTAGATTAAATTGGTGCAACGAAGACCACTGTGTCACACAATCCCGCTTCTGAGACTCACGGAGAATGCAGGCCCAAGCCCTGCGATACTCTGAACCTCTTGTGGTCTCTGAGGGATCTCTTGTGGGCCTCTCGGGGACCACAGGAGGACCACATGACCTATCAAGGACCATAGGAGTAAATTCAGTAGGATCGCGGGGCGGTCTTGGTGGTAGAAGCTAACGAAGAAGAAGAAGAAGAAGATCTGATACACCATTACCTTGTAGCAACACTTTTATCTGAGACATCATTACCTTGTAGCAACAGTCTTATCTGAGACATCATCACATCATAGCCGCAGTTTTATCTGAGACACCATTACATGATAGCAACAGTTTTATCTGAGACATCATCACATCATAGCCGCAGTTTTATCTGAGACACCATTACATGATAGCAACAGTCTTATCTGAGACATCATCACATCATAGCCGCAGTTTTATCTGAGACACCATTACATGATAGCAACAGTTTTATCTGAGACACCATTACGTGATAGCAGCAGTCTTATCTGAGACATCATCACATCATAGCCGCAGTTTTATCTGAGACACCATTACATGATAGCAACAGTCTTATCTGAAATATCATCACATCGTAGCCGCAGTTTTATCTGAGACACCATTACCTGATAGCAACAGTCTTATCTGAGACATCATCACATCATAGCCGCAGTTTTATCTGAGACACCATTACTTGATAGCAACAGTCTTATCTGAGACGTCATCACATCATAGCCGCAGTTTTATGAATTAAATGCACTTTTTAAAAAAAGCGTTAAATTCTCCACCAGATCAAAATGGAAAAATACACATAGAAGGGACAGATATTGAAGAAGTCAATCAATTTGCATACCTTGGCAGCTACATAGACCAGGATGGTGACAATAGAAAGGAAGTTAGGATCAGAATTGCAAACGCAGCATCAATCTTCAAGAATCTTGAGAACATATGGAATTCAAAAGTTATAAGCACAAAAACCAAGTTAAGACTATTCAATTCAAATGTAATATCCACCCTCATTTATGCATGTGAAAGCTGGAAAACAACTAAAGAAATAGAAAAGAAATTAGACTCTTTTGAAAACAAATGCCTAAGGAAAAAACTCGGCATCAAGTGGAATGAATTCAAGAACAATGCAGAGATAAGACAGATGACTGAACAACAACCAGTCTCACGGGTGATCAGGAAAAGGAGATGGACATATGTTGGCCACTTGATGAGAAGAAATGAGCAGAGAATCCCAAAACAAGCTATCAAGTGGAACACAACAGGCCGAAGAAAAAGGGGCAGACCGCGTGAAACTCTGAAGAGAACATTATTAAGAGAGGCCAAGTTAACAGGCATAAAATCCTTTGATGAGGTTGAAAGACTCGCCGAAGACAGGAAAAATTGGCGAACTACTTTGCGAGCCCTATGTGACGTCTAACGGCACGGGAAGGATATAAGATATAAGATATAAGTTAAATACATGAAAGGAAATCATGAGTAGCATATTTCTTGTCGAAGACATCGTGGAAAATCAAAAGTTTCCGCCTTTTTTTTTTCTCCATAGAACCCACCCAGAACATTCCTAAAGTCTGCGCCTCTGATTATCGGAGATCCGTTCAGTTTATGAATGTCACGTGTTAATATTTCGGGAAGTAAAACATTTCACCTTTACCTGTTGGAAATTTATCCTTTCCTCTCCCTCCCTCCCCCACCCCCACCCCCTCCACCTTGCCCCCCCACCCTCTTCATTCTCTCAGGTGAACTCTGACCCTGCATAATTTTATAGTGCTCCTCTCACTTAAGCCTCACTGACACGTGCATTTTTGGCCCGGCGGTCCGCCTGAGGCTGAGACACAGATTATATCAGGCTTCCCAGAATCCCCCCGCAGGAACTAAACCAACAACAAAAAAACTCCATCTGGACTGAAAATACCAGGCAGCTTCGCTCACAGCCAGCAGGTCGTGTATTTTAGAAGTTTAGGAAATCTTCTGGGATATCTAATTTTCAGGTGAGTTCCTAGGCAAATGAGGTTGTTCTCCTGAAACTAAAATCTATTTCATAAACAGTATACATTATTTTAGAAGAATGTGTTTTATTAACATGTCATGTCATGTTAAGTTAATCTGTCTTTTAAAGTCTTATTGTAATTTTGTCTTATTTCATAATTCTTCAGTTGTAATTTGCTTAAAATAATATACACTTTTCCTTTTCTGTCTTAAAGATGTTCTGTCCGCCATGTTTGGTCTTTTCATTCTAGTTTTATTATCAAATCTGGCAACTACGATGATTTTTCTTAAGGATTTGAGAAATGAAGCTGGCCAAAAGCAGCTCTAAGTTCCGTATCGTATTAGCAGGCTCTTGTGGCGCAGTTGTCAGATGGTAAACATGTTTCCTTCACGTAGTTGTTGGACATCTTTGAAAAGTTGATGAGCTCTGTGTTAACGATGATCAGTTCTGTTGATTTCGAGACCATTTATAGTGATGCTGCAGCCAAACTGGCATAGTATGGCTATAGCATAACTTTAAAAATTCTCTATTCCGGCACTGACATGTTTTTGGAATATAATCCTTTGATTTTCCATTAACTTGCCAGAATGTGATTATTTCATGTCTCATTCTTGCCAAGATGTAATCATAGGATTTTCCATTCTTTTGTCAGAATACATCCATTCCCCCCCCCCCCCCCCCCCCATTATTCTGCCAGAATGTAACCATTTTCCATATTTGCTATGATGTAACAATTTCCTATATTTGCTAGGATGTAACCATCCGATTCTCCATTATTTTACCAGAAGGTAGCGATTTCATTTTCCATTCTTTTGTCAGAATGTAACCATTTCATTTCCCATTATTTTACCGGAGTATAACCATTTCATTTTCCATTATTTCACCACAGTATAACCATTTCATTTCCCATTATTTTACCGGAGTATAACCATTTCATTTTCCATTATTTTACCACAGTATAACCATTTCATTTCCCATTATTTTTACCAGAGTGTAACCATTTCATTTCCCATTCTTACAAGGATGTCTAGAGACATACTTTGTCTTGTTGTCTTCATGCTATCGTCGATGCATCGCTTCAGTGTACGATAATTTTCATTCTTTCTAATCTCATCCGCTTTGTTTCCCCCAGTCCACACATGTCGCTTATCGTGATAAGAATTATTTTGTTTCATAATAGGCCGCCATCTTGAAACTGACAGAAAGCGGAACTTCCGCAAGATTATTTCCCTTATTTAGGATTTTGCACTGATTCGATGTAAATCAGTTAATGAAGTGTTATGATGTGTACACAGTTACTAGTGAAATGTCGCGAACTATGTACACATGAACGAAACTAGAAGGGCTGGAAGATTGTGGTTGATACGCCGGATGAGGTTTGTGAAAGCAGGCAGAGATTAAGCAGAGTTGTCAGATATTCTGCGACGTAGCTTTCATCTGCACGAATATCTTTTGAGGTTCTAGGCCCCCGCGGTTGTACAGTTGAGGAGGAAGGCTAGGAGACAACAGTTAGATCAGTAACAGCAGAGAGGAGTAGGGGGAGGGAAACTGTGTGAGTTAATTGTTATGAATATTTGGGAAAAAATATCACTTAAAAAAGTAGTTAGTGTTTTGTCGTCTTGTCTTGTGTCCTTATTAAAACTGAAGGGTTCTCGAAGAAGAAGAGGCGACAAGACAAGTACATTGTACTAAACTGTAAATCAGAAAGTGTCATCATCATCATCATCTTCTTCTTTGGCGTCGCTATTATCATCTTCTTCATCGTCGTCAACACTGTCATCACACTTATCATCATACTAAATATATGACACAAGGTGCTGCTATAATTAAGAGGACATTGTCCCCTCACAGTCGCGCCCTCTTGTGATCTTGGTCAAGTTTCTGTGGCCTACACTCCAGCACACAGGACAGTTTTATCCCACGTCTTATCTGTCAGTTTATCCCTGCCGTCTTATCTGTCAGTTTATCCCTGCTGTCTTATCTGTCAGTTTATCCCTGCCGTCTTATCTGTCAGTTTATCCCACGTCTTATCTGTCAGTTTATCCCACGTCTTATCTGTCAGTTTATCCCACGTCTTATCTGTCAGTTTATCCCACGTCTTATCTGTCAGTTTATCCCACGTCTTATCTGTCAGTTTATCCCACGTCTTATCTGTCAGTTTATCCCCGCGTCATGTCCGCCATTTGGGAATCTGGTAATAACCGGTTTTTAAAAAAAAACAAACTCTTTGACAACCATATGAATGTCTGGCTAACACACTAGAATTTTATGTTGGGCAAAAGCCACTTTTTATCGCATACAGAAATAAGCATATGAAGTGTCACACACGTTTATCTGGCCCAGGTATCTGGGTGGTGGGTCCAGCTAGTTCATAGCTCCCGGGGCTTCTTGGGCTTTCTCTGTTTAAAGCGGGGGTGGGGGGTTGAGGGAAACAGATCTGTACTGTGTGTGTATATGTGTGTGTGAGAGAGAAAGAGAGAGAGAGAGAGAGAGAGAGAGAGAGAGAAGTGGGGGACAGAAGTAGCTTTGTATTGACTTAACCAAATTCTTCTCAGAGACACTGCCTGTCTCGTAAGTCTCTAAATTTAATCCTTCCGTTTCATTTTTTTAAACCTTTGATTGAAATAGTTTTTGTTTAAAATAATAGTTTCCGAGCTAAGACGTTGATGAAGTTTCCATCACATCTTGTTTGTGTCCGTCTCTGTGGTTCATGAAGATAGAAGCTCTGCAGGATGGTTTGTGTTCTAACCGCATCAAGGTTTCTAGTTCTGTTTTCTGTGTTCATCTTTTATTCTGGAGCATCTTTCCTTCTCGTTTATTCATAATCTCACATCTTTGTCTTTGCGTGTCTCAAGTTTGTTCATAATCTCACATCTTTATCTTTGCCTCAGTCTTCAAGTTTGTTCATAATCTCACATCTTTATCTTTGCCTCAGTCTTCAAGTTTGTTCATAATCTCACATCTTTATCTTTGCCTCAGTCTTCAAGTTTGTTCATAATCTCACATCTTTTTCTTTGCCTCAGTCTTCAAGTTTGTTCATAATCTCACATCTTTATATTTTCCTCAGTCTTCAAGTTTGTTCATAATCTCACATCTTTATCTTTGCATGTCTCAAGTTTGTTCATAATCTCACATCTTTATCTTTGCATGTCTCAAGTTTGTTCATAATCTCACATCTTTTTCTTTGCCTCAGTCTTCAAGTTTGTTCATAATCTCACATCTTTTTCTTTGCCTCAGTTTTCACGTTTGTTCATAATCTTACATCTTTTTCTTTGCCTCAGTCTTCAAATTTGTTCATAATCTCACATCTTTGTCTTTGCATGTCTCAAGTTTGTTCATAATCTCAAAACTTTTTTATTTGCCTCAGTCTTCAAGTTTGTTAATAATCTCACATCTTTATCTTTGCCTCAGTCTTCAAGTTTGTTCATAATCTCACATCTTTTTCTTTGCCTCAGTCTTCAAGTTTGTTCATAATCTCACATCTTTATCTTTGCATGTCTCAAGTTTGTTCATAATCTCACATCTTTTTCTTTGCCTCAGTCTTCAAATTTGTTCATAATCTCACATCTTTTTCTTTGCCTCAGTCTTCAAGTTTGTTCATAATCTCATATCTTTATCTTTGCATGTCTCAAGTTTGTTCATAATCTCACATCTTTTTCTTTGCCTCAGTCTTCAAGTTTGTTCATAATCTCACATCTTTATCTTTGCATGTCTCAAGTTTGTTAATAATCTCACATCTTTATCTGTGCATGTCTTCTTGCTAAGCAGACATGCAGCAGGGATGTTTGCTATCGCCATTCCTATTTCTTCTAGCAATTGATTAGATCATGAAAACTACCCCACAAAGAAAAAGAAATGGGATACAATGGACATTGTGGAACCAACTGGAAGATCTTGACTTTGCAGATGATGTGGCACTTCTGGCACACAGCCACACACAAATGCAAGAGAAACATCAGATCTTAAGCAAGAATTCAGCTAAACTGGGACTATATATTAACAGAAGATAAAAAAACCAAATACAATGAAAAGTAATAGTACAGGCACTAGCCTCATGGTAATTGAGGGAGTTTCGGTTGAGGAGGTAGAGTATTTCACATATTTAGGCAGCATAGTGGATAAATATGGGGAATGGAAAAGGATGTTAAAGCTAGAATAACCAAGGCCAGGACAGCATTTATCCAACTTAACAAAATATGGTCATCTAAAGACATCAAAACAAGAACCAAACTTAGGCTTTTCAATACAAACGTAAAGACTGTCCTGCTATATGGTTCAGAGACATGGGTTATGATCAAGACAATACAACAGAGGATACAAACATTCATGAACTACTGCTTGAGGAGGATTTTAAACATTAAATGGTAGGACAAGATCAGGAACGAGGAGGTCTGGGAAAGGGCAGGACAAGAACCTATGAACCTACAAATCATGTCTAGGAAGTGGAGGTGGATTGGCCACACTCTGAGGAAACCCGACACCAGCATAGCAAGACAGGCACCGACATGGAATCCTCAAAGAAATAGAAAACGATGAAGACCAAGACTTACTTGGAGGATAGACATTATGACAGTGCTCAGAGACAAGGGATACACATGGAAGGAAGTAGAAAGTGATTCCAAGAACAGGGATGACCGGAGAGCCTTTATCTGTGGCCTACGTTCTCAAGGGAGTGAAAAGCGATGATGATGATGATGATGATGTCTTCTTGCTGTAAAATTGTTGCAAAGCAACAAAGCAGAAAATGTCAGTTGCAATAAATTTAGTCTCTTTCTGTGACTCATATGTGGCATATTCACTCACCCTCTCTTCTTAGCCTCTCTCTCTCTCTCGGCCCTCTGTCTCTCTCGTTCTCCCTCCCTTCTTTGGCATCATTCCCCCCTCTCTCTCTCTCTTTCTTCCTCCCTTCTTTGGCATCATTCCCTCTCTCTCTCTCTCTCTTTCTCCCTCCCTTCTTTGGCATCATTCCCTCTTTCTCTCTCTCTCTTTCTTCCTCCCTTCTTTGGCATCATTCCGCCCCTCTCTCTCTCTCTTTCTCCCTCCCTTCTTTGGCATCATTCCCTCTCTCTCTCTTTCTCCCTCCCTTCTTTGGCATCATTCCCCCTCTCTCTTTCTCCCTCCCTTCTTTGGCATCATTCCCTCTCTCTCTCTCTCTCTTTCTCTCTCCCTTCTTTGGCATCATTCCCCCCCTCTCTCTCTCTATTTTTTCCTCCCTTCTTTGGCATCATTCCCTCTCTCTTTCTCTCCCTCCCTTCTTAGGCATCATTCCCTCTCTCTTTCTCTCCCTCCCTTCTTTGGCATCATTCCCTCTCTCTCTCTCTCTCTCTTTTTTCTTCCCTCACCCTGTCTCATGTTTCATCTTCTCTCACAAATCCCCCTCTCCCTTTCCCTTTCTTTCTCTCTCTTCCTCCCTTTCTCTGTCTCTCACCTGCCTCCCTCTCTCTCTCCCATGTCACACCCCTTCCTCCTTAAGACCCTCTCTATGTCTTCTTCTTTCCTCATTGTGTACCATTTCCTCATCCTCTCTCACAACCTATCTCCCCCTGTCTCTTTCTCTCTCCCCCACCCTTTCTCTTTCTTTCTCACTTTCTCTCTCCCACGCCTCTCTCTCTCTCTCTCATCTCTTTGACTCAGCTGTTAATTATTTTCATATTCGCAACCCGCACAAAAAAGATGAATCTAAGATTTCACGAAGCAGAACTCGTCTAAAAACAGAAAGAAATAAAATATCCTAGTGTATGGACAGAAAATTGCTTGAGTCTAAAAATAGAAGCGTTATTTAGCAGTTCATGTTCCAAAGAATGGCGGAGTTTTTGGCCTGTTTTCTTAACTGTTTCTCAGCGTACAGTTATTTACCTGTCTGTTTATGATATACTCTGTGTAATTAGATTATCGTTAACGATGTTGGTAATAATGAAGATGACGTACACGATAGAATAAATAATGAAACGATAACAGGGGCTGAAGAAAATGAAAGGAAAAAGCTGATCGTCCCACATTTGTCACATGTAGTTTGAGAAGCTGTAGAAACTGGAAAAAGTTTTTTTTTTTTTCTTCTAGACGTGAAGTCTATTTCACATTCTTTATGTCAGAAGTCTTTGAAGTCAAGTTTTTAGACTATGTCGCCATTGAATTAATGATAGTAGTCTCCCTTTCATTAATGATTGGTGGTTATTGGCCTTGGCGATCTTCTCTGTTAGTTCCTTAATATGAGATAAAATAATCTTTGTGATGGGGTCAGTTCTCAGACCATCAAACTAAAATGACCAGGGCTTGTAAGACAAGGTAAGGGTTATTTGGATAAGAAATTCTCGTCGCCGGGTGTACAAGACATGTGGATCAGGAACGATCGCACATTTAAGCATTTGGACATAGAAAACGTATCTCTTATCTTGTCTATGTTATCTGTGGGGTTTGTCTGTGATGTTTCTATAGTTAGTCTGTGTTATCTCTGTGGTGTATCCGTGACATTTGTTTAGTTTGTGTTATCTCTGTGGTTCGTCGTGATGTTTGTATAGCTTATATCTGTGTTATCTCTGTGGTTTGTCTGTGATGTTTGTATAGCTTATATCTGTGTTATCTCTGTGGTTCGTCGTGATGTTTGCATAGTTTATCCGTGTTATCTCTGTGGTTTGTCTGTGATGTTTGCATAGTTTATCCGTGTTATCTCTGTGGTTTGTCTGTGATGTTTGCATAGCTTATATCTGTGTTATCTCTGTGGTTTGTCTGTGATGTTTGCATAGCTTATATCTGTGTTATCTCTGTGGTTTGTCTGTGATGTTTGTATAGCTTATATCTGTGTTATCTCTGTGGTTTGTCTGTGATGTTTGCATAGCTTATATCTGTGTTATCTCTGTGGTTTGTCTGTGATGTTTGCATAGTTTATCCATGTTATCTCTGTGGTTTGTCTGTGATGTTTGCATAGCTTATATCCGTGTTATCTCTGTGGTTTGTCTGTGATGTTTGCATAGCTTATATCTGTGTTATCTCTGTGGTTTGTCTGTGATGTTTGCATAGCTTATATCTGTGTTATCTCTGTGGTTTGTCTGTGATGTTTGCATAGCTTATATCTGTGTTATCTCTGTGGTTTGTCTGTGATGTTTGTATAGCTTATATCTGTGTTATCTCTGTGGTTTGTCTGTGATGTTTGCATAGCTTATATCTGTGTTATCTCTGTGGTTTGTCTGTGATGTTTGCATAGTTTATCCATGTTATCTCTGTGGTTTGTCTGTGATGTTTGCATAGCTTATATCTGTGTTATCTCTGTGGTTTGTCTGTGATGTTTGCATAGCTTATATCTGTGTTATCTCTGTGGTTTGTCTGTGATGTTTGCGTAGTTTGTGCTGCCTGCTTCGATGCTCGCCGCCTTCTTATCTTTGCTGTTTGCATAATTTGCCTTCCTGCAGAGTTCGCGTTGTCTGCCCAGTTTATCTGAGCTGTCAGCGCAGTTTGTCTGTATCTCGTAAGTAGGCTGTCTGTGCTGTTAACATGGTCTGTCTGTGCTGTTAGTGTGGTTTGTCTGTGCTGTTAACATGGTCTGTCTGTGCTGTTAACATGGTCTGTCTGTGCTGTTAACATGGTTTGTCTGTGCTGTTAACATGGTCTGTCTGTGCTGTTAACATGGTTTGTCTGTGCTGTTAACATGGTCTGTCTGTGATGTTAGTGTGGTTTGTCTGTGCTGTTAACATGGTCTGTCTGTGCTGTTAGCGTGGTCTGTCTGTGCTGTTAACATGATCTGTCTGTGATGTTAGCGTGGTCTGTCTGTGATGTTAGTGTGGTTTGTCTGTGCTGTTAACATGGTCTGTCTGTGATGTTAGTGTGGTTTGTCTGTGATGTTAGCGTGGTCTGTCTGTGATGTTAACATGGTTTGTCTGTGATGACCTCATATTCTGTGTCTGTTTTTAACAGGACACTTATGTACCACATTCAAGATTGTCAGAGAATTTTTAAGGAGGTTTATCTGCACTGTCTCCGCCGTTTGTTTATCTGTGAGGTTTGTCTGTACTGTCTCCATGATTTATCTGTCTGTGTGGTTTATCTGTACTATCTCCATGATTTATCTGTCTGTGTGGTTTATCTGTACTGTCTCCATGATTTATCTGTCTGTGTGGTTTATCTGTACTGTCTCCATGATTTATCTGTCTGTGTGGTTTATCTGTACTATCTCCATGATTTATCTGTCTGTGTGGTTTATCTGTACTATCTCCATGATTTATCTGTCTGTGTGGTTTATCTGTACTATCTCCATGATTTATCTGTCTGTGTGGTTTATCTGTACTATCTCCATGATTTATCTGTCTGTGTGGTTTATCTGTACTATCTCCATGATTTATCTGTCTGTGTGGTTTATCTGTACTATCTCCATGATTTATCTGTCTGTGTGGTTTATCTGTACTATCTCCATGATTTATCTGTCTGTGTGGTTTATCTGTACTGTTTCCGTAGTTTGCCTGTCTGTATAGTTTATCTCTAATATAAGCTTGGATTCTCTGTACCTTATACTCCTGTCTGTCTGTGATATCTACCTGGGTTTCTTTACTATCTATGTTGCCCGCGGAGACTGCTATATCTGGGGAGATTATCTGTGCTATCTGCCCCCATTTACTTTCTCGCTCACTCTCTCTCTGTCTCTTCTTTCTCTCTGAGCCAAAGCTGCGCAAATCCTTGCTGTCCCCATGCCAGATTTTTGTTTTCAATTAGCTCACAAGTCACCGAGTTTTTGGTCTTCTTGTTTCGGCCTTCACCTGCAGATTGTTTTCCCATGAAATAAACGTAAATCTGGCACCAGCCACCGGTAACTAATGACGCAGAAACAAGGAGTGACAGATAGAATCTAATTATATCTGAGACTAAAAGAACGAAATGGGTTTTAGAACCATAAATAGCATACGCGGGGGACGGAAAACCTTCCTTTGTTGATATCTGAATAGATGGACTGAAGGAAATAATTAATGTACGTCAGGTTTTAAAAAAATTGTTCGCATAATTTTAAAGTTGATGGTTCTTCGTTGTTAGAGGCACATAGTTCTGAAGTTGATGGTTCTTCGTTGTTAGAGGCACATAGTTCTGAAGTTGATGGTTCTTCATTGTTAGAGGCACATAGTTTTGAAGTTGATGGTTCTTCGTTGTTAGAGGCACATAGTTTTAAAGTTGATGGTTCTTCGTTGTTAGAGGCACATAGTTTTGAAGTTGATGGTTCTTCGTTGTTAGAGGCACATAGTTTTGAAGTTGCTGGTTCTTCGTTGTTAGAGGCACATAGTTTTGAAGTTGATGGTTCTTCGTTGTTAGAGGCACATAGTTTTGAAGTTGATGGTTCTTCGTTGTTAAAGGCACATAGTTTTGAAGTTGATGGTTCTTCGTTGTTAGAGACAGCTGTGAGACATTGAGTTACTGAATAGTTTTATTGTTTTTAGTTCGGTCCAAAAAATTATATCTCTTCCCTAATTCTATAAACAGATCTCTCTCTCTCTCTCTCTCTCTCTGTGTTACTTTTACCAAATCTCTCTCTCTCTGTCTCTCTCTCTCTCTCTCTCTCTGTGTTACTTTTACCAAATCTCTCTCTTTCTCTCTCTCTCTCTCTGTGTTACTTTTACCAAATCTCTCTCTTTCTCTCTCTCTCTCTCTCTTAGGTAATTCTACCAAAAATTTCTCTCTGTGTTTTCATTCTACCAAATCTCTCTCTCTCTCTCTCTCTCTCTCTCTCTCTCTCTCTCTCTCTGCTGATTCACATTAAGAGTAAGCCGCGTTTGTGTTTCCTGGTCCAGTAGTTTGCTCTACACAAATCACAGTTTGACTCTAATTTCCTTCTTTTTTTTTTGAATGACCCCGGCATGCCGCAGAATGGCTGTCATCTGGCATGGTCTTTCGCCAGCTCATCTTATATCTGTTTACCGGGAAAAAAAAACCACGGTTATTTTGTTTCTTTGAGGTGAGAGACATTTTGGAGATGTTTTATAGTTTCCTTCGGTGTAAAAGGGTAAAGGTTAAAGGTAAAACCCCTCATGTTATTGAAGATGAACATGGGGCTATGTCTTAGTTCTCATATGAACTTTGACCTGGATGCACCCTAGAGGGTGATGCAGCAAATCTCGGGTCTGGCAACATTTCTCATCATGAACAAAAACTGGCAGGATATAAACCTATAAACTTTGTATAAACTCCAGCATAAACAAAAACTGGCAGGATACAAACCTATAAACTTTGTATAAAATCCAAATTGGACAAGAACTGGCAGAATTTACGTATATAAACTTTTAAAAGAATACGAATGGAAAAAAAAGCAGTTTTGAAAAGAAAGCACGAAACACTGAGAGAATGATAAAGAATTTTGCTTAAGATGAATCAGCTGCAGAGAAGAGATAACAACGAATAATACGAAGGCAGCTTACCAAGTTCATCGTACTAAACGTTCTCTCTTACATACACGTTCACATACGCACACATACGTTCTGATATCTCATCTGTTTACCAGCCCGGTACGTGCTCTCTGACCTCAAGCATGTCAGTATATCCTCTGGCCCGGCCTTGGCGGCACGTACGTTCTCCTACTCTATCCCTCCCCCTCTTTTTAGATCAACATTCCACGCTGAACCTTCTCCACCACAAACCTGTCAAGTTACTGATGTCTGGCTCCTGGATGCTGTTGGCGCTTGCTGTAGGAATAAGCTCCTAGTTGCCATATGTGCCTGTTTTTTTGTGTTTGTTAGGAAGTTCAGAAGTCTTATGCCAAGAGGTTGCCGTGGATTACGTCTGACGCCAGATAGTGTGTTTTGAGTCTCGAAGCTGGAAAAGCATCTAACGCCAGACGTTGGGGGAGATGTCTGACTCTAGAAGCTACAGAGATGTGTGACTCTCGAAGCTAGAGAGATGTCTAACTCTCGAAGCTGAAGAAATGTCTGACTCTAGAAGCTAGAGAGATAATGTCTGACTCTAGAAGCTAAAGAGATTATGTCTGACTCTAGAAGCTAGAGAGATGTGTGACTCTAGAAGCTAGAGAGATGTCTGACTCTAGAAGCTAGAGAGATAATGTCTGACTCTAGAAGCTAAAGAGATGATGTCTGACGCTAGAAGCTTGAGAGATGCCTGACTCTAGAAGTTAGAGATGTCTGACTATGATATTGAAGTCTGTACATTGGTTTTTGTGCCATGCATTGATTATGCTGTAAGCATATGTGATATGTGTGTCTGAGTGGCTAAGTGGTTAGTGCACTGGTCTCTCATGGCCAAGGTCGGGGGTTCGAATCCGGCCGGAGACACCCCAGTCACCCAGCTATAGAAATGGGTACCCAACTTCTTCTGGAATTGAGGAAGGAAAGGCGGCCAGGCGTGATACTGACCATATCACCCTCTAGTGTGCTGACAGGTCAAGGAAAATATGGGCACTAACACCATATCCCCATGTGTCCCTAAGGCATGAGAGGATTACCTTTACTTTTTACTTACTATATGTGATATGTGGTTGTTGGCTATGACTCCATTGAGCACCCCGAACTAAGGTTGGTTGTGTATGAGTCTGGTTAGTGGAGATGACTTCGTAAGGATGATTGTGCATGCGCTGGGTGCACCCATAGGTATGTATGTCAAGGTTGTAGAATGGGTTGGGATGGTGTTATTATATATTTTATATTATATATAGCTGATATGGGTTGACATTATCCTTGCGTTTGTACTTGTTGGGGCTGATACTGTCCTTGTGTTTTTACTTGTTGGGGCTGATACTGTCCTTGTGTTTTTACTTGTTGGGGCTGATACTGTCCTTGTGTTTTTACTTGTTGGGGCTGATACTGTCCTTGTGTTTTTACTTGTTGGGGCTGATACTGTCCTTGTGTTTTTACTTGTTGGGGCTGATACTGTCCTTGTGTTTTTACTTGTTGGGGCTGATACTGTCCTTGTGTTTTTACTTGTTGGGGCTGATACTGTCCTTGTGTTTTTACTTGTTGGGGCTGATACTGTCCTTGTGTTTTTACTTGTTGGGGCTGATGCTGTCCTTGTGTTTTTACTTGTTGGGGCTGATACTGTCCTTGTGTTTTTACTTGTTGGGGCTGATACTGTCCTTGTGTTTTTACTTTATGGGGCTAACAATATCCTTGTGTTTTTACTTTATGGGGCTAACAATATCCCTGTGTTTTTACTTTATGGGGCTAACATTATCCTTGTGTTTTTACTTTATGGGGCTAACATTATCCTTGTGTTTTTACTTTATGGGGCTAACAATATCCTTGTGTTTTTACTTGTTGGGGCTGATACTATTATTGTGTTTTCACGGTTTATGTTCTTAGCAACAATATATTTGTGGAATCAGAAGCCCAGGATGTTTTCAGAGAGAAAGTAAATTTATTTCAAAGGGCCAGTTTGTCTCTGAAGCTGATATTTGGGCCAGTTTGTCTCTTAAGCTGATATTTTGGGCCAGCTTGTCTCTGAAGCTGATATTTTGGGCCAGCTTGTACCTGAAGCTGATATTTTGGGCCAGCTTGTCTCTGAAGCTGATATTTTGGGCCACCTTGTCTCTGAAGCTGATATTTGGGGCAGTTTGTCTCTGAAGCTGATATTTGTTCTACTCACGGCCCAGAAAATCTTCTGCTGCATTCTAAATATACAATTTAATAAAAACGAGATATGTCATATACTCGAAAACGGATGAAGATTTGGAAACATTTTGAAATGTAGTTCTTTCTATTCTTATTGTCCTATTATTAATGCCGTTATTGTTATTATTATCGTAAGAAGCTGCTGTGGCGAGCGAAACATCACAACTTCTCACGTCGTCAGAGAAGTATCCCCCCTTCTCCCCCCCCCCCTTCCCCTCAGACAAAAGTCTTTCGGATTTTAAACTTCTGGGTGGGGCGGGGGATGGGTGGGTTCACTTCTTTATAAAACTCTTCTGGGAGGCCCTCCTCTGAACCTTGAGGTGCTAGTGACATTCTCTGGGGACCCCCCTAGCGTGCTACGTAGAAAGTAAATTTGTGTCTATTTATTTGGAGAAATACGGCTTCATAACATGCAAGGGATCATGGGAAATATGCATTTATAATTAGATTTTAGAAACAGACAACAGCTTCGTCATTTATTTTATGTTAATTTTTGTTTCAGTTTGTGACATCGCTGAGGAAAGTGTTTATTATTTAAAAATAGTTACATAAATCGTTTTTTTTTTAAAATCGTTGTTATGAATAGTTACAAAGATGCAAACATTGTATTCATAATCTGTATACCATTTACCTGTGTTTCTATTTTCAGCATTTCGCACGTGACCAAGTTTGACCAATCATGAGCACTTTAGAAGAACGCCGTGACGCCCGCCGCAGACGTCGTGGCGGAGATGAAGAGTCAGTTTTGTGGCCATTTTTCTTTCCCTTTCTTAGTGTTGTTTTGTTTTGTGTGCTCTTCCTTTGTCAAAATATCAAGTCAGTGGTTTTCAATATTATAGTTGGAAGTTCTGTCACTCTGTCCAGTTTGTATTCAAACATTCATTTTTAAATGAAATTTAAAATTAGCTGCCATTATATAAATCAAATCCATAAGAACTTGATCTCTCAGATAAAATTATGTTTGATATGCTAGAGTTTCATAAATTCACATTATTTTAGACGTGTTAAAACTACAATAAAGTTTTGATTATTTCACGCAAAATCTATTTCTGTTTTCATAAATATGTTCAGCGAATAGCTGGGGTGTGATAAAACTTGCAGCAAACAGCAACACAAGTGTTGGGTGTAAGAGATATCAGCAAGCAGATTAACTGCCAGACATCATTATACTGAGAACAAATCTCAGAGACTTAAGTAACTTTCAAAGACTACATAGTGTATTCAGTGTTTTCAAATGATAAGAAACATCTCAAAGTTGAAAACCGCTGATTCTGGCTGTGTTTATTTTCTTTGTGTTTTCAGTTTCTGGTCTGAGTGTTTTCTGTGTGCGTGCGTGTGTGTTAGCTCGTGCTTGCAGGTGTGAGTGTGTGTGTTAGCTTGTGCTTCCAAGCGCGTGCGCGCGTGTGTGTAGATGTACACATTGTGTGGACATTTTCTAGTTTTCTGTGTATATTTTATTTCTGATACTTTAAAACTTTGAAATTTTTCTTTGTTTTGTGTGTGTGTGTGGTTTTTTTAACTTCGCATTTTTAACATTTCTTTTTAAATGTTCTCGGCAAAGCCTCGTTGAGTTAACCTGGTTAAAATATCACAAATTTCGCCATTTTTTTTTTTGATGTCTCCGGCCAGCCAGTTTTTAAAATTCCAAAAGTTAAAAAAGCTTTCACAAGAACTGACAGATTCTTATTATATTTAAATAAGAGCCACTGACTTCTTTTTTCTTTTTTAATTTTATTGCCCAAGTCTGCTAAGTTAATATTACCGACTTTGTGCACTTTATCGCTCTTATGATAAATAAACGCTACCGGGTATCTACAGTTTATCGCTGATCTGCTAAAAGAGAACGACCGATTGGTTACAGTTTATCTCTCACCTGATTGGTTACAGTTTATCTCTCACCTGATTGGTTACAGTTTATCTCTCACCTGATTGGTTACAGTTTATCTCTCACCTGATTGGTTACAGTTTATCTCTCACCTGATTGGTTACAGTTTATCTCTCACCTGATTGGTTACAGTTTATCTCCGTCATTTTTAATGGCATATTTTCATGAATTGAACTCTTTGCAACCGCCAAGAAAAAGACGCGGACCTTACTGTTCCCACCACGCGGACATTTACACGACTTTGGGGGGGGGGAGGGGGTCCTTGTGTGAAAGTTATTTTAAACAACTAATTCCATGTTCGATCCTGCTGTGTACCACTTATCAAAATAAGTGGAAATGAGTGAAGATTCCATAAATGAAGTTATTTGTCAATTTTAAAAGAAAAACAAAGAAAAATTTAAAAAAAAAAAACTGGTATGAAACGATGGAACAATTTTTGGGCGCCAAAATTTGTTGTTAGGGTTGAGCAATAAAATCTAAGTTGTACTCACCTTAACTGTGTCAGGTTTGTAATCGTTAAGTAATAAAGCTGCTCCTACTTTTTTTCCAATTTTATACATTCTAGTATCACAGCTTTACTGCAGTGTTTAGTGTATAGTTGTATACTTATACACCAATTATTGTGTAACTGTGTCAGGACCCAATATAAAATATGTAGGTCAACACAGAAACATTGTTTGCATCCATGTTTGGGGGTGTTGTTGGCATCCAGTAAATCCAACAAGTCTACAGCTACGAGAGATATATAGTAAGATACGAGGGGTGATTGATAAACTCGCGGCCTAAGGTAAAATTACTTGAAACACACAGTTGATATTGGGTACATTTGTAGACCAGCTTAATGTAAGATTAAACACCAAGTTTCAAGAAATTAACTGCAATCAATTTTTTACAGGCTACTGAAGTGGTAAGGGGTGGCAGGAATTGAGAAAATGGATAATATTTCTCATCGAGCAGTCATTTGCTACCTCTGCATCAAGGGCTTATCATCGAAGGAGATCCATGAGGATATGATAGAGTCTCTAGGGGAGAGTGCCCCTTCTTACAGCACAGTGAAGAAATGGGCAGCTCAATTCAGACATAGAAGGGTGAGTCTGGAAGATGATCCCCGTCTTGGAAGACCAAGAACGGTAACCACTGATGAAATCACCGGCAGAATCCATGATATGATAATGGAGGATTGACGACTAACTGAGCGGTGCAGTGCTACCGAGTTGGGCTTCTACCAGGAACGTGTTCATGCCATTATTCACAATGATCTTCAAATGACAAAGGTCTCTGCTTGATGGGTCCCGAAACTTCTTGGAGATGATCACAACGACAGTGTCTCAACATGTCAAGAGACAATCTTGGCCAATTTTATGCAGATCCTGAAAAGTTTCTTCAGCAATTTGTGACTATGGATGAGACTTGGGTTCATTATTTTCAACCGGAAACCAAAGAACAGTCAAAGCAATGGATACATCATGGATCCCCACCTCCAAAGAAAGCAAGAGTGATTCTGTCTGCAGGCAAAGTGATGGCTTCCATCTTTTGGGATTCGGAAGAAGTCTATTGGTAGACTATCTTCAGAAAGACAGAACGGTCACCAGGGCCTGTTACGCTAATCTTGTGAAGCAACTGCGGGTCAAACTCAAGGGAAAAGCGTCGAGAGAAATTGACGAGAGGAGTCATCTTTCATCAAGACAATGCCCCAGTTCACAAGTCGGTGGTGGCAATGGCTGCCATTCATGAATGCGGCTTCCAGCTTCTTGAACATCCTCCTTATTCCCCAGATTTGGCTCCTTTGGACTATTACCTGTTTACCAAACTCAAAAAAGGAACTTAGTGGTCACAAATTTGCTTCATATGATGACATCATTCATGTTGAAGACCACTTTCTACTGGCACAAGAAGCTGACTTTTACAAAGAAGGAATCCGTATGGTCCAGGATCGCTGGACTAAGTGCATAAACTTGCAAGGGGACTATGTTGAGAAATAATCTAAAAAGGTCCACAAATAATCCGTTGTACTTTATGCCGAGAACTTATCAATCACTCCTCGTGGGTCTAGTCGGTCGGTGTGACCATTCTACCAAACTGTCTAGTAAAAAAAACTTTAAAATTACGCTCCGATTGGTGATATTCAAGATGTCCCCCATGAACAGGCATGACAGCAAGTTAAACACTAGTTAAACTTTGGATTGAGAAGAGCTCTGACTGGTTAAATGAAAAGTTACATCGAGTTTTCAACGAAAAAAAACTGAAGCCCTATAGGGCTGAGGCGTAGGGACAACATATACCGGAAACAGGCCTTTATGGGCTGGCGCGATGGGAACAAGTCTCAGTGTAGACCAGGATATTGTGCCTAGCACAGGCAGGCCTGAAGGAAGATCATGGGAGGCCGATGAAGGACGTCCAGGTTCAAACCTAGACGGCCTAGTATGCAGCTGGGGCATCTTTCAGAAACTGGCCTCGGATCGTCAGAAATGGAGAGAATGCGTTCCTGCCTTTTAAGAAATAAGAAAGCCTACTAGAGCACAGCTTCGTTGATGTGCGTTTAAGATCATGAATAGATGTGTGGATAAATGGATGTATGGATGGAAGGTTGGATAAATGGATGTATGGACTTTTTTGTTGTTTGTTTTTATTTTATCTGTTCTGGTGTTGCTTTTCAGCGCAGTATTTCTGATCATCTAGCCCTCCACATTATCTCTCTCTCTCTCTCTCTCTCTCTCTTCTCTGTCTCTCTTTCTCTCTGTGTTTTTTTGTTTTGTTTTTGTTTTATCCGTTCTGATGTTACTTTCCAGCGCAATATTTCTGATCATCTAGCCCTCCACATTATCATCATCTGTTCTTCACGGAAAATACCAGTATCTTTCTCTCCCCCCCACTCTCTCTCTTCTCTCCCCCTTCTCCCTCTTCCTTCTCTTCCCTTTCTCTCTCTCCCCCTTCTCCCTCTTCCCTTCTCTTCTCTCTCTTCCCTTCTCTTCCCCTTCTCTCTTTCCCCCTTCTCTATCTCCCTCCCCATTTCTCTCTCTCCCTTATCTCTCTTCCCCTTCTCTCTCTCTATTCTCTCTCTTCTCTCTCCCCCTTCTCCCTCTTCCTTTCTCTTCCCCTCTCTCTCCCCCTTCTCTCTCTTCTCTCTCCCCTTCTCCCTCTTCCCTTCTCTTCCCCTTCTCTCTTTCCCCCTTCTCTGTCTCCCTCCCCACTTCTCTCTCTCCCCTTCTCTCTCTCTGCCCCCCCCCATCTCTCTCCTCCTTTATCTCTCTCCCCCTTATCTCTCTCCTTTCTCTCTCTCTCTCTGAAACTTAAACTTTAGGTGCCAAAGGCACATGTAGCTTAGCAATGGTCCTCCACAGACACCTGTCCTTCGCCTTTTCTTTCGCTGTTGCCTAGGTGAGCCCTTTGTTATTTAACATTCTCTTTTCTTTTCCTCCTCCTTATCTTCTTTGTCTCCTCTTGCTCCTGTTTCCCTGAGGTGTCCATGTCAGTGCTCTTTATGGTAGCATCCAGAGCACACCCCCTCAACCATCGCCAGCGCCTCTCATCAGTAACTGAAATCAAAGGCTTCATACACACCAGTAAAAAGAGGAGGCAAAACCTGTTAGTAAGCGTAGAGCAGCAGCCAGGTCGCACATCAACAGGAAACTACCGGACTGTGTTGGGTGGAAATCGAATATTTGATTTTTGGGTAGTCGAATGTGAATTTGAACAGGAACGTGTTCTTGGAATATGAATATCAAGGGAATGTTCTAAGAGTCACCATAAACTTGACAGTCAAAGTTCTGTAGTAGTAGCAGTAGTAGTAGTAGTAGTAGCTGTAGTAGTAGTAGTAGTAGCAACAGAAGTAGTAGTAGTAGTAGCAGCAGAAGTAGTAGTAGTAGTAGTAGTAGTAGTAGCAACAGAAGTAGTAGTAGTTGTAGTAGTAGTAGTAGTAGTAGTACTAGTAGTAGTAGTATTTGTTGTTGTTGCTGTAGTAGTAGTAGTTGTTGTTAGTGATGGTGTGGTATTAATGTGTTAGTAGTAATAGTAGTAGTAGTAGTTTCTGTAGTGATGGTGTGGTATTAATGTGTTAGTAGTAGTAGTAGTAGTAGTTTCTGTAGTGATGGTGTGGTATTAATGTGTTAATTAACACATTAACACCATACTATCACTACTACTATTACTTCTACTACTACTACTACTACTACTACTACTACTACTACTACTATTATTATTATTATTATTATTACTACAAATAATACTACAATTGTTGTTGAAGCTGCTACACATATACTACTACTGCTTCTGCTACTACTACTACTACTACTACTACTACTACAACAATGACCACTACTACAATAACTACTGCTATTACTACTACTACTAATATTACTACTACTACTACTACTACTACTAATATTACTACTACTACTATTACTACTACTATCTCTACTTCTGCTACTACTCTATCTATCTATCTATCTATCTATCTATCTATCTATCTATCTATCTATCTATCTATCTATCTATCTGTCTGTCTGTCTGTCTGTCTGTCTGTCTGTCTGTCTGTCCGTCCGTCCGTCCGTCCGTCCGTCCGTCCGTCTATCTATCTATCTATCTATCTATCTATCTATCTATCTATCTATCTATCTATCTATCTATCTATCTATCTATCTATCTATCTATCTGTCTGTCTGTCTGTCTGCCCGCCCGCCCGCCCGCCCATCCATCCATCCATCCATCCATCCATCCATCCATCCATCCATCCATCTATCTATCTATCTATCTATCTATCTATCTATCTATCTATCTATCTATCTATCTATCTATCTATCTATCTATCTATATCTATCTATCTATGAACCTTAAGTGCCAAAGGCACATGCGGCTTCCGCAAAGATTTTCCACAAATGCCTGTCCTTTGCCTTTTTTCTGCTCTTGCCTAAGTAAGCCCTCTATTGCTCAACATCCTTTCTGTTGTTCTTCTCCATGTCTCTTCTGGTCTACCCTTACTTCTGTTCCCCTGTGGTGTCCATCTTAGTTCTATTTTTGGTAGTGAGTTGTCAGTCATTCGGAGCACATGTCCCAACCATCGCCAGCGTCTTTCCTCAATAATTGCTGTCAGTGGCTTCATCTGCGTTTCTGCCAACAAGATGTTATTTCTTATGGTGTTTGGCCAAAATATTTTTCTAATTCTTCATAAACACTTAGTCTGGAAAGAATTCAACTTGTTTTCTATGATTTTGGTGATTTTCCAGCATTCAGTTCTATAGAGTAGTACACTTGAAACATTAATCTTAAATATCCTGATTTTCGTCTTCGTGCTTAGTTTTTTTTTTAGATTTCCATATACTACTATATACAACAACAACAACAACAACAACAACTACTACTACTATTACTAATACAACTACTACTACTACTGCTGCTGCTGCTACTACTACTACTACTACTACTACTACTACTATTGCAGCTGTTACACGTATACTATTGCCACTTCTGCTTCTACTACTTCCACTACTACATGGACCACTACTGCTGCTACTACTAGCACAAATACTACTACTGCTGCAGCTGCTACAATATACTACTGCTGCTACTACTAGCACAAATACTACTACTGCTGCAGCTGCTACAATACTACTGCTGCTACTACTAGCACAAATACTACTACTGCTGCAGCTGCTACAATATACTACTGCTGCTACTACTAGCACAAATACTACTACTGCTGCAGCTGCTACAATATACTACTGCTGCTACTACTAGCACAAATACTACTACTGCTGCAGCTGCTACAATATACTACTGCTGCTACTACTAGCACAAATACTACTACTGCTGCAGCTGCTACAATATACTACTGATGCTACTACTAGCACAAATACTACTACTGCTGCAGCTGCTACAATATACTACTGATGCTACTACTAGCACAAATACTACTACTGCTCCAGCTGCTACAATATACTACTGCTGCTACTACTAGCACAAATACTACTACTGCTGCAGCTGCTACAATATACTACTGATGCTACTACTACTGCTGCTGTTGCTGCTACGACTACTTGATTATGATTATCATCACTTTTGTTCTGATTAATCCTCTTTAGTGGAGTATATTGTATTTCTTTCTTAATCCCATCTTTAATGGAGGGGAATATAACAACGTGGCCCGTGTTTGTCTGGCATCTTACCTAATAAGCTGCAGCTCTGGCATTGGCTGGATGAGGGGAGAAAATCTGGCAAGTTGCTGTACAACGTCATAACCCATCGAGGCAATACCTGTTAACTCTTGAACTACGCAATATCTTAGGTTACTTGTTGCTTTCTAATTGGTTATCGAGCCTCGTTTGAGGCAGTGACTTGCAACTTGGAGGGTTAATATCTGCATGTTTTTGTTCGCTGCGGCTTTTTTTTTATGTATTACTCTTCTGTTTTTGTTTTTTTTTTGCAAGTCAGCAACATACCCTTGTAGAAGACTCTTACCTTTCTGGCGTTTGTATTCTTGTGTTCCGCCTTGCAGCTCGCACTTTCGAAAACACGACGCAGAATGCAGGACTTTGTTCCTCTCAGTTGAGCTGAGACAACACACACACATGCACCTCTGTAACCTCTAGTCTGTTTTTCCTAAACAGCTTTTGGAAGTTTATCTTTTCGTTTACCTCTCAACGTTCATTTCGTGTAAGTAATTTAAGAGAATATTGCTTCGTTTAACTGTTGTCATCAACATAAAGTCATAGTTTTTAGTTTTCAACTGTGCCAGGTCCTGAGATACTAAATGATGTTTAAGACATTTTATTTTACTAGACTTATTTTCTAATAAACTTTTGCTCTGTCGCCATTTTTCACCTTTTTCAGTTAGAGAAACTTGTTTATAAAGGATCTTTATTGATTGTTTATTAACTTCTTCAGCTTTCAACACATTTTTTAAAGCAAATACTCATTTTTTTAGAAATTTAATCTGTGAACAAATTAATGCTTTACTCGTGAGTCAAAGCTCTGAAGTCAAATGCTGTTTGTTTAGTTCTGGAATGCTGTTTGTTTAGTTCTGGAATGCTGTTTGTGTAGTTCTGGAATGCTGTTTGTTTAGTTCTATACAAGGAACTGTGGGTGTTTGGCAAATTTTAGAAAATGTTTCCCATGTTTTGTTTTGTTTTGTTTTGTTTTCCTTCATTTCTCAGTCACTTTCATGTTTTTGTTTTTTTAGCGCCCGTTGGTTTCATAATTGTCCCTGACTGAAAACTTGACGTGCGACTGAAGACTTTTTCTCTTGGGCTGTGGAAAAAACAAAAGCAAGACATTTCATGTTGCTTATTCGTTCAGTAAGACTTTCTTTAAAATGAGAGAGAGAGAGAGAGAGAGAGAGAGAGAGAGAGAGAGAGAGCTGTTATCACAAATATCTGGTTTCTTTTGGTTTAAATTTGTTTTCTTAAATTTTTTCACGATCAGTGTAGTCTTTTAAGCTACTTTTTTATTTTTAAACTGGAGCGTAGACTTCGGTAGGTCAGAATAATTTATAAATCCCGGATATTTATTTTTCTGAATGATAAATTCTACAGCTTTATTGCTGTTAATATACACCTGCAATTATTCCCTCTCTCTCTGAACCTTAAGTGCCCAGGGCACATGGGGCTTCCGCAAGGGTTTTCCACAAATGCCTGTCCTTTGCCTTTTTTTCTGCTCTTGCCCAGGTGAGCCCTCTATTGCTCAACATCTTTTCTGTTATTCTTCTCCATGTCTCTTCTCGTCTACCCTTACTTCTGTTCTCCTGTGGTGTCCATCTTAGTGCTATTTTTGGTAGTGAGTTGTCAGTCATTCGGAGCACATGTCCCAACCATCACCAGCGTCTTTCCTCAATAATTGTTGTCAGCGGCTTCATCTGCATTTCTACCAACAAGATGTTGTTTCTTATGGTGTTTGGCCAAAATATTTGTCTAATTCTTCATAAACATTTAGTCTGGAAAGAATTCAACTTGTTTTCTATTGTTTTGGTGATTTCCCAGTATTCACTTCCATGGAGTAGTACACTTAGAACATTACTCTTAAATATCCTGATTTTTGTATTCATGCTTAGTGTTTTAGATTTCCATATAGTCTGTAGCACTGTAAAAGCCTGGTTTGCTCTAATAAGTCTGCTGTTGATGTCCTCTGTGCTGTATCCATTTTATACTACTCTACTGCCAAGGTATACAAATTCATTGACCTCCTCCACTAACTTGCTGTCTTCTCTGAGTACATTTCTGTTGTTCACATTTTGCTTCATTAACTTTGTCTTTCCTACGTTGATCTTTAGTCCTATGTTGTTTGAATTCTGAGTTAGCTTGTTTATTTTATCTTGCATATCTTTGTGGCTGCTTGATAATAGACAAATGTCGTCCGCAAAGTCAAGGTCCTCCAGCACTGTGTCAAGGGTCCATTGTAATCATCTACGTTTGTCTAATGTTGCCTCCTTCATTAACCAGTCTACTGCTTAGATAAATAATGTTGGTGATAGTACACGTCCCTGCTTCACTCCTGTTTGTACCCTAAAGCTGCTGGAGGTATGTTCTCCACAGATAACTTTGCACTGAAAATCATCGTATAGGGCTTTGATTACGTTCACTATCTTATGGGTGAGGCCATGCCATCTTAGGATTTTCCACAGTGCATCTCTGTTGACACTGTCAAAGGCTTTCTCAAAATCTATAAACAATGCATATGTTGCGCTGTGCCACTCATTTGCCTGTTCTAATATTTGTCTAAGTACAAATATGTGGTCTATGCATGATCTTCCTTTCCTAAATCCTGGTGCTGGTACAATTCTGTTGATGATTATTCTGCAAAATACTTTACTGGTGAGTGGCAGTAGGGTAATGCCTCTCCAGTTCCCGCAATCTCTGAGGTCACCCTTCTTTGGTAGTTTTACTATAAGCCCAGTTTTCCACTCCTCTGGGGCTTTTTCTAGATCCCAAATTTGTTGTAATATCCGGCAAAGTTGTTTTGGTGTTTCTGTTTCTTCTGCTTTCAACATCTCAGCAGTCACTTCATCTTCACCTGGTGCCCTGTCTGATTTTAGCTTCTTTATCGCCTCCTTTACTTTATTTATTGTTATTGGTCCTGTATTGATGTTTAGTTCCGTTTTTGCTTCAGGTATGTCTATTGTTTGTACTGCTTGTGTTCTGTTTAGTAGGGTGTTAAAGTGTTCCCTCCATCTTTCAATTTTTTCTCTTTCTCCACTGACCAGTTGTCCATTTTGTGTCCTTACTGCACTTTCACATCTTGTGTTGAAGTTACCTGTCATCTGCTTTGTGATTTTATATATGGTTTTCATGTCATTTGTATATGCTGCTTTCTCTGCTGCTTCTGCTAAGTTGTCATAGTATTGACGTTTATCTTGACGGCATGATTCCTTCACTTCTTTGTCTTTTTGTGCATAATTACTTTAAACTTGTTCTTTAAGCCGTTGTGATTTGGTGTTCAGTAATTTTTTCTTGATTTCTTTTCTTTGCTCTATCTTTTCCCATGTGGTTTTGCTTATCCATTCCTCTTTTCTCCATGTCCGATATCCCAGCACCTCTTTTGCTGTTTCCTGTAGTGTTTTATTGAACTCTAGTATGGACATTTCTGCTTCGTCTTGTAGGACACTGAAGCGGTTCTTAAGTACTATTGGGAATTCATTTCTTGTTTGCAAGTCTTTCAGTTTTCTTTTATCAAAACGTATCTTTCTGTGTTCTCCGATTTTGGCTTCCTTTATTTTAGTTTTATTTTTGCTTACCAGAAGGTTGTGATCACTTCCTACATCTGCTCCTTTCCTTGCTCGCACATCTTGTAGTGACCGTTTCCACTTGTTGTTTATTAGTATGTGATCGATTTGGTTTTCTGTGGTTTTATCCGGGGCCCTCCAAGTCACTTTATGAATGTTTTTATGTTGGAAAATTGTCCCTCCGATGGTCATCATGTTTTCTTCACAGAAACTGCACAGTCTTTCTCCATTTTCATTTATTTCTCCAATTCTTTCTCTTCCCATGGTTCTTCTTCTATCTTCATTTCCTTCACCTACTTTTGCTTTGAAGTCGCCCAAGATGAGTAGCATATCATGCTTGGGTATTGTTTCTACTGTTGCTTGGAGGCTGTTGTAAAAGTCTTCTTTTAATTCCTCTTCAGCTGCTTCTGTTGGTGCATAACAAACTATAATAGACAGCTTCGTGAATCTTGAGTTGAAGCTTGCATATAATAATCTCTCATTTATTGGGGTCCATTTCAGCAATACTCTTGATGCTTCTTTTGTTATAATCAATGCTACTCCTCCTTCATGATGATCTTCTTTACCTGACCATATTATTGTATCTTCTGTGTGCTGTGTTGTTAATTTCCTTCTGCCTTGTCCTGTCCATCTTGCTTCTTGTATTCCTAGTATGTCTGGTTTGTGTCTGTGCATTTCCTTGATGGTTTGTGCTAGTTTTCCAGTCTGGTTAAGTGTTCTTACATTCCCGCTGCCTATTTGCATCTTGTGTTTAGGCGCAGTTATTGGAACAAGCAAAACAATTTCTTCATGAGATATCATTTTCGCGCAAAAAGTTTAGAAACAAGAAACATTTCGTTTATTTGTTTTATTTGATTGTTTCGTTAAAAAAACATTATTCTTTATCACTGAACAGTACCAGGAGGTGTGGGGGATCAAGTCTCCTCGTATCTTAGCTTTCTGGTGCTTTCTACCCTCTCTCTAGATTACCGTTAAAAAAATGGCCACTTATCCTTTACTCTTCCTCTATATCTCTTCTCATTTTACTTCTCTGCCATCGTGCACTTCACAAGTTCAATAAATGTTGACTAAAACTTGGATAAAGTAAGAAATGTTGACTAAAACTTGGATATAAGTAAGAAATGTTGACTAAAACTTGGATATAAGTAAGAAATGTTGACTAAAACTTGGATATAAGTAAGAAATGTTGACTGAAACTTGGATATAAGTAAGAAATGTTGACTAAAACCTGGATATAAGTAAGAAATGTTGACTAAAACTTAGATATAAGTAAGAAATGTTGACTAAAACTTAGATATAAGTAAGAAATGTTGACTAAAACTTAGATATAAGTAAGAAATGTGGACTAAAACTTGGATATAAGTAAGAAATGTTGACTAAAACTTGGATATAAGTAAGAAATGCTGACTGAAAAAAATTTGGATATACGTTTTTTAAAAAATTTGGTTGAAGCTTATAAATCCCAAGTGAAGACTGGCTGAAGCCCCATCTTCAGCTTCTTCTTTGCCTTGCTTTCACGATCCACCCGACAATTCTCACTTTATTCATTCGTTGATCTTGTCCTTTAGTTAAATATGCACGCACACGTATTTCTTTGCTGTCCTTTCTGTTTACGGAATACGTTGAATTATTATCATATGTAACACAGTTTATACGACGAGATAAATATGTTATTTTTTTTCAGTATATAGACCATTATGGGCTTCCATACTTATTCCACGTGTTATATTTCAACACGGTAGAAGCTTTTGAGATGGAATCTTTGATAGTTGACAAGTGCGCGCAGAAAGGAGCGTAGATTCATGTTCTCAGAGTGTGAGTGTGTATGTGACTATGTGTGTTCCTGCGTGCATGTATGTGTATGTGTCGTGCGTGCGTGCGCCCATTTGTATGTGTGTGTGTGTGTGTGTGTGTGTGAGCGTGCGTATGACACGAACCTGTGCTAAATCTCAGCCAGCGCACGTTGCCTGCTGGGCTTTATCTTTTCTTGGAATGTTTCCCAGTGCATTCCGGCAACTCCGCCAACAGTTCTGCTTGCACATCTCCAGAAACAGATTCCAGGTGCAGAGAAATTATCACGTTGGTGGAAATTCTGGACCTGAACTTCAAGGTTAAGCTATTACAGGTTACATTCTCTCTTTACTGGACCACAGCAGATACAATCTCAGTTCTAAGATTAAACAGCCATTTTGAGAATGCCGGATAAACTATACGACGTTAGACCAGATTTTATTGCGTTAGTGCGTTTTTTTTTCTTCAGCAGAACTCCATCCTTTCGTTTGGCTTAAACTTGCGAAATTCCTCGTTGTCTCCTGGCGTATTAGACGTGTTGCCTGTTAGTCTCGCTGTTTTTTGTACTAAAGCCAAACTATTTTCATGCTCTTGATTGCACTAAACGTTTGCAAGACGAACACTCACACACACTTTCTCCTTCATACTTATTCAAGTTTCACTCACAGTCTGTAATAGTTTACCGTCTGGTAAGTGTCAGTACTTGGAGCCATGGAATCCTTACATAGGCAGAAAAGTATGCTCGTAAATACGGGCTCTCTTTTTTATTATATTTTCAACGTTTATTTTGGCAGTACATGCAGACAGACAGGCATAAAGGCAGACAGATATGACAAGAAAATATTACAGAAGAAAGGTTTTTGCACAGAAATTTAGATCATCATCATCATCGTTGTATTCCACGTTGATAAACATGACTGATCTTGCTTTTATGCAGATTTCAATGTTGTCCACTAACACATTCGCTGATTCATCTATCACATTTCGCGTTAGGCAACCCGTTACTTTACCCACGAGTCTTTTGACCTTCTTCTGTCCTTCACCTCGTATCTAATTCAGGACATTGTGCTGATTTCAAATCCTGCTTCGCACACTAACCGTCCAATGAATATTGACCGTCTTCTTACAGTAAAAGGTAAAATCCTGGTTTCCACGTCATTAAGGCATATTGGGGATACAGTGTTAGGCCATTTTTTAAAAGACCTTCGGCACATGAAAGTCTGATGTGGTCAGTATAACTCCAGGCCATATTTATCTTCCCGGGTTTCTCTGATGCCCATTTTTTAAGAGGCTGGGTGAACCCTGGAGCCTTTTTGGTGTGTACCAAAAAAAAAAAAAAATCCCCACCGTGAGACTTGAACCCGGTTCCACCTGTTAAGTAGACGGAGCGTCTAACCACTCAGCCAGCCAGGCCGTCGTCTTTCAGTAGTTTTACTTACATTACCTTTTGTGCTTGTGTATCAGTTTGGTTAGCGGCCTCACGTTTTGGACTGCGCAACATTGTGAACGTTCACGAGACCCAAGGAGGTTGCTAGGCCCCACAGAAAGAGAAGACAAATGGATCTACAAATGGATGAATCTACAACTGGATGGATAAATGATGGGAAAACAAACGCAAATATCGATAAATAAATGAACGGGCAAATAAAAAAAAAAGGATGGGATAGATGAGGAGATAAATAGGCAGATTTATGGATGATGGATGAGTAGATAAATAGACAGATGTATGGATGATGGATGAGTAGATAGATAGACAGATTTAAGGATGATGGATGCGTAGATAGATAGACAGATTTAAGGACGATGGATGACAGGGTGAGTGTAAAGTAAGAAGGCAAGTGGAATTAATAGCCTTGCCAGATTCGTGCAACACAGAATAAACTTTACATGTTCATTTAGTAGGTTAAAATTAGTGAATTCTTTGGCCACTTTCAGATTGTTGAACTTTACCTGGCGACACAGCTAGGGCCGGTTATAAAATACACATACTTAAAGGCTTCTTTGGCACTGATTTGCCAGATAAGAATTTTTATCCTCACATTTGACTGTTTTTCATCTTGTTACCCCCTGAAAGCGAGACCTGCAGCGTCATTATATGCGCTCTTTGACGGTGATTAATTAATTCAACGAGGCCAGTCATTCTTTCGTTTTTTTAGTTAAATGTGTGGTTGTTTCCCCTGAATTTGTCAGCTTTGTACCTTTCTGGTTGGTAATTTATGGTTGTTTCCCCTGAATTTGTCATCCTTGTACATTTCTGGTTGGCAATGTGTGATTGTCTCCCCTGAATTTGTCAGCTTTGTACATTTCTGGTTAGTAATCTTTTTCACCTGAAATTAGTCATGTTTTCTACCGAACCGTCAGTTTTAAAGTTTATGAAGCATAAGCTAAAAAAAAAATTAATGCAGTTAAAAAAAATGACCTACATAAAACTGATATTGATATGAGACTGTCTAATTTGGTTAAAATTATTATAAAAATGTGCCTCACTGCACATTTGTTATCAAAAACTGTAAATCGAGATAAATAAACAGCCAAGCTGTGTAAGCAGCATGCTATTTACGCTAAAACTGTATATTCATGAATTGAAACTCTATATCTAATTCATGAGCTGAAACTATTTATCTAGTTCACGAGCTGAAACTACATATCTAATTCATGAACTAAACTGACGGGTCGCCGGTGTTATTTTCCCGTGTGCGCATGCGCGTGTTGTTTGTTCTAGTTTTGGTTGCTGTTGCCAGTTTTGCTGACACTACTAATCTGGTGTGTTCCCTCCCCTTGATTGGCGTGTGCTGCTAGGTCGTCCCTGGCTAACCAGAACGGAGAAGACGACGCTGAACGACGGCGACGAGAGAGGAGAGAGGCTAGGCTAAGGCAAGGTTCCAGAAACGGAGGTTTTATTTTGTTTAAATCGGTTGTAAGCTGCCAGTGATAGTAAAATGCTGATACAGTTTGCAAAGCATAGAAAACTGATAGTTTGCAAAGTATAAAAACTGACACATTTTATAAAGCATAAATACTGACACATTTTATAAAGCATAAATACTGACACATTTTATAAAGTATAAATACTGACACATTTTATAAAGTATAAACACTGACACATTTTATAAAGCATAAATACTGACACATTTTATAAAGCATAAATACTGACACATTTTATAAAGTATAAATACTGAGACATTTTTATAAAGCATAAATACTGACACATTTTATAAAGCATAAATACTGACGCATTTTATAAAGCATAAATACTGACACATTTTATAAAGCATAAATACTGACACATTTTATAAAGCATAAATACTGACACATTTTATAAAGCATAAATACTGACACATTTTTATAAAGCATAAATACTGACATATTTTTATAAAGCATAAATACTGACACATTTTATAAAGCATAAATACTGACACATTTTATAAAGCATAAATACTGACACATTTTATAAAGTATAAATACTGACACATTTTATAAAGTATAAAAACTGAGACATTTTTATAAAGTATAAATACTGACACATTTTATAAAGCATAAATACTGACACAGTTTGTATAGTATAAATACTGACACATTTTATAAAGTATAAATACTGACACAATTTATAAAGCATAAATACTGACACAATTTGTAAAGTATAAATGTTGATTCAGTTTTTAAAGTATAAGTGCTGACACAGTTTGTAAACTATAAATGTTGACACAGTTTTAAAAGTATAAATGCTAACACAGTTTATCAAGTATAAATGCTGGCACAACACAAAACACACATGAAGTAAGCAGTTGAATAATCTTATACAATAAACAACAAAATGTGCATGACGCTTGTGAAAAATAAATCTGTTATGTTGATTTCATTTTCACACTTCCCTCCACAACTTGTTATGAAGATAGATTCTATCATCTGTCATCATTTTTTTTCACAAACATAAATTATTCCCACCTAAGAAACATTTAAAGCTGTCTGTTTAAAAAGGATTAAATTTCTTACAAAATCTGGCTTTATTAATTATTCCACGCCCCCTTTTTCCATGCCAAATGTTTTTATTCTCGTAAATAAATTTTAAAAAAGATTATGATCTGTACTTGACTGTTAAAATTACAATAGCAGATTCTATAAACGATAATAGTTACGAGAATAAGGAGAAGAAAGACAAGAGAAAAGACTTACACTTTGATTTTTTTTTTTCACTTCAGGGAAGTCAAATTTAATCAGTTTTTTTTAAAAGTACTGTTACTTCCAAGATTTGATTTTGAAATTTTTAGGTCTGTTTCGTTACGGTTTTTCGTGAGTGTTTTATATTTGTTATCTGATGAAATACAGTATGTGCTGACCTTCTGTGAGGTCAAAAACAGCTTGTGTTCGAGTGACCTCACAGTTTTCAGAACTCCTGTGGTCCGAATAGCGGGCGGGTTATCAGTCAAATAACACCATGACCTCAGCTGAAAGAAGAAGAGCTGACAGTGTCAGAGAGAGAGAGAGAGAGAGAGAAGAGAGAGAGAGCAGAACATAGAACTAACTTTTCTTTAGAGCAGAACATAAACACACTAAATTTCTGACAAATTTTGTTACTTCCTTGTTTTAGATCGTTACAAGATTCACAATTCTTTGCAGAGCAGCCACACTGAGATGGATATTTGGTTTTAATAGCTGTTTTTAGAAGGAAAGTTGAAATGAAAGAAGATGGTTTTCTTAAAGAAATATTTACAGTATTACTGGAGCACAAAGTTTGGTAACTCCTGTTACAGTATATAGGCATGTGCAGAGTGTTTTCCCCTTTCCTCAATTTATTTTAACCGTCTAGTTCAATAATAATATTCAATAATATTTATTTTTAATTTATTAAATAATAATAATAGTTAAATATGCTTTTTCATCTTCCTCTTTGGGCTCTGCTGCATTCAGCAGCTTTCAGAGCTATTAAGGCTCTTTGCTACAGACCAGACACGTCTCCATTTCTCTCTGTTCTTCGTCTTTTCTTGGCAGTTGTCAACTTCAAGAGCGTGTATATCTTCTTCTAGGCTGTCTCGCCATCGTTGTCTAGATCTACCTCTTGGTCTATGCCCCTTCATCACTTCTGTATATGTCATATTTGCTTGTCTGTCCTCTTCTATTCTCTCTGAATGCCCGAGCCACCTCAGTCTTTTTGAAAAAGAAATAAAAAAATCTGTAAAAAAGTTAAATCTTGTCGAAGTTAAAATGTGGCACAGATTTTATGACAGTTTATACAAAAGCTGTTTTTTTAAATCTCAAAGCAATGTTTTATATGGCAGCTGTTTTTTTTAAATCTCAAAGCAATGTTTTATGTGAAAGCTATTTTTCGAAATATCAGAGCACTGTTTTATATGAAAGCTGTTTTTTAAAAAAAATCAAAGCACTGTTTTATACGAAAGCTATTTTTAAAAATCTCATAGCACTGTTTAGAATGTATAAGAGCATTTTTTGTGCACTTTCAATAGAGATTTAAAACATTTCCATTAAAAACAAAAGTTGCTTTACCTAAAGAATTCGTTTTCAAAGATTACTTTTACACCCGTAGAAGAGAGTTTTCCTTCAACAGCCACCTGAAATGTTACAGAATCAAAATTTGTTTCTTTAAAATTTCTATACATTCCTTTTTTTTAACATTCTTATCGTAAATATGAGTGCTTTCATTCATTCTCCCTCTGCCCAATATTATAGTGACTTTTTTTTTTTTTGGGGGGGGGGGGGGCGGGTCTTTTTTCTGTTTTCTGCCAAACAGACAGACATTATAAAACATCATTAGCGGTTGCCAGGAGAAACAGCCACTAACATTTTAGTCGTGTAGTTTTCCGTTGAAAACTGAACATTTTGTTTTTCATTTGAGTATACCCCCCCCCCCAATTTTTGTATGGTAGCCCGTTTACACATGTTTGTAATTTATTTATCAGTGAAACCGAACACACATACAGCGGGCGAATGTTAACATGGTTGATTTCACAATCCTGAGAATAATTGCTCTCTGACGAACATAGCAGAAAAAGAATTACAGATCACCCTAACAGGTTTCTTTTTTCAATAAACGTTTCAAAATAATCTCTGAGCAAAAATATTTAAAAAAGTCTCCTGTAAGTAGAGTATTCTCTTCTGTCATTAACGGCAGACATCTAGACTGTGGTGCTCTGTAATCAGAGTATTCTCCCCTGTAATCAGAGTATTCTCCCCTGTAATCAGAGTATTCTCCCCTGTAATCAGAGTATTCTCTCCTGTATTCTTCCACAGAGAGGGTGCCCCTGCCGAGGAAGAAAGTAGCAGAAGAAGCAGAAGACGAGGAACCGAAGACGAAACACCTGCGGAGGTGAAATTATTCTGTACCTTTTCTGAAAGTGAATGTCTCATTAGCATATTATTACTTAATTTCTGGGGCATTATTTGTAATTTTTGCGATAATTCTTTCTAAAACTCTTATGTCCGTTTGTTGTCCTTGATTACATTCTTCATTCACTTGATATCTTTACGTTCTGTATTGTAAAATAATGAAAATAAAATACATAGGAATTGTATATCTTGAGAAGGAAACAATCGGTATTAAGAAAACAAAAGTAAAGCTGTACACTGGGAAATGTCTGCTGTCTCGTGTAATTTTCAGACCATTATTTAAAGCACAGAACAAAATCGTATAGATGTGGTTATCTTATTTGCTATTTTGTTTGAACAAAATCATCATATTTTACGACCTCGATCATTTCCAGATTTTTTGTTTTAAACATTAACTTTTGAGTGACGCTTTTAACTAATAATCTTTTTATGTGTAAGAAATTTTTTGTTCGCTATCAGCTAATATGTTTTTCTTCCAAATGTTTTTGAACATTCTGCAGTCCGCACACTTTTTGAAAAATGTGTTCCCTTACTATAATTTAAAAATAACAATGCATCCATGTTTTGTAGAAACTTTTGATTCAAACAACACTTGATCGTAATTTTTAACCTTAACCACGTGGCATTCAGCCAGCATGAATGCTGCAGTTACTGAATATGATCAATTTTATTACTAATTTGATGATTAATGTTGCATCTGTTATCATTAATGATGATTCAAATTCCAGGAAACACCAAGTTTTAGAAGCCGTCGACGAAGAGGCGGAGATGAAGAGGAGGTATTTCCCCAGTTCTATATTTAGAACGCCTCGATGTTGTAGCCTCTAACATCACGATGTAGCAGCCTCTAACATCGCGATCAAGCCAAAGTGGCATATTTAACTTGCCAATATGTCCCATTAACTGCTAAATAACATATTATATGCAGCTCGATTACGGTGCTTTTGTGAAATATTTTCCTCGTTATTACTTCTCCAGGTTTACGTGCTGTCTCCTCGCCAACGATGATCTGTAGTTGGGGTTAGGCTAAAATACTATCTTGGACATATCTTTCATAAAGGCAGACATCTAGATTGTGATGCTCTGTAGTTAGGGTTAGACTAAAATACTATCTTGGACATATCTTTCATAAAGGCAGACATCTAGATTGTGATGCTCTGTAGTTAGGGTTAGACTAAAATACTATCTTGGACATATCTTTCATAAAGGCAGACATCTAGATTGTTGTGCTCTGTAGTTAGGGTTAGACTAAAATACTATCTTGGACATATTTTTCATAAAGGCAGACATCTAGATTGTTGTGCTCTGTAGTTAGGGTTAGACTAAGATACTGTCTTGAACATACGCGTATCTTTCATAAACTCAGACTTCCAGATTGTGGGTACAAAATTCCGTCAGGGAAAAGCAGAAAATGTTTCTTTACTGAACCCCAGCTTTGAGGGGCCCCTTACTTGCATACATGCCATACTCAAGAACTTCTGCATATAGCTAGAACAAACATCTCTTCACAACAAGCTATACAGGAGCACCACAAGGTCTCATACTAGCCAGATGACTACCATACTGCCTTAAATTTTAAAACTATCCACCCCGACCTACGCCTACCCTTTGTCCTATAAATCCAAGGTTAAGAGAAATTCTTTCCTAGAATGCTTCACGTGAAAGAATCCAGGTCTTGAAAGCAGGTCGCCCAGCCCCCACCCACCCTTTAGACTTGCAGCAAAATCTTACAAACCACAAAGAAGTTCTCCCCTGTCTATTATTTGCTAGCTTGAAAGTTGTCCATGTTCAGTGTTGGCACAGTTAGAATGTTAAATCCCTGCTAGTAGCATTAGCCCTTCCCAGACTGTTGTCCCACTCTGTCCCATGCTGTCCCACAACCAGATCCCTGCCACAGGCTAATTCAGTCCTGTAATCTTAATCAACAGTGCCAGATGCTGAAGTTATGTGTCAAAAATGTCATCCGTTCTGGTCATGTGTGAGCTGTGTCATACATTCTAGTCATGTATGAAAAGTGTCATGTATTCTAGTCATATATGAACAGTATTATACATTCTAGTCATGTAATGAAGAGTGTCATACATTCTAGTCTTCTATGATCAGTGTCATCCATTCTTGTTCTGTATGAGCAGTGCCATCTATTCTAGTCATGTGTGAACAATCATGTATGAACAGTGTCATACGTTATAGACATGTGTGAACAATGTCATACGTTCTAGTCATGTGTGAACAAAGTTCTCTAGTCATGTGTGAGCAATGTTCTCTAGTCATGTGAACAGTGTCATATGCACTAAATGCTCACAATAAAAGTGAACACACTATAATAAGACATTTTTAAAATTTACCGTAGGAAGGGGTGCCAAAAGGTAATCAGTCCGAGCAAGTATGGCATAAGCTAGGGCCATGGAAACTTGCATGTTACTCCACGTATTCAGGCTTAAGTTCCACACACTTGGCGAGTTGTTTCTCAAGTTTCTCTAACCCTTGCAGAAAAATCTGCTGTGTGGTCACAGAAATACCGCTCTCTTGCTTGTACCACCTTCAGATTATTCAGAAATTTTCTTGCTTTCAAACTTGTTTTAAGGTTGAGAAACAGGAAATAGTCAGATGGAGCAAGATCTGGTGAGTAGGGTGGATGATCTATGCACTCAGACCCCAAATTCTTCACAATATCCAACTTCTTTTGAGCGGGCGCATTGTTCCACACACAAAAAAAATAGAACACCTTTACCAGCATCACTCTCTGTTTTTCTTTTAACTCATCCTTTAATTGGCACAGTAAGTTGCAGTAGTACTCTGCATTGACTGTCTGGCCTTTCAGAAGATGGTCAATCATTAAAATAATTTTCTTATTCCCCCAAAAAACAGTGACCCTGACCTTAGTCAATCATTAAAATACCTTTCGTATACCATCAAAAAACAGTGACCGTGACCTCGCCTGTTGAATTTTGGGTCTCGCATTTCTTCGGCAGTGGAGAGCCCGAGTTTCTGCAGCAAGGATCGTTGCTTGGTCTCAGGATCGTAGCTGTCTAAACCTGTGACATGTGACAAGTCGTTCCAAACAGTTGTCATTAGATCGCTCTAAACGCTGCAAAATCAGCTTCGACGTGTTCGTCCATTTCATTTCTCATCGGCTTTCAAACAGCTCGGTACTCACTTGACACACAATTCCTGCTCGTCAGTTATGAACCCAACGCTTTCCCTGGATATCTGTAGTGTCTCAGCTTAACCTGGATATCTGTAGTGTCTCAGCTTAACCTGGATATCTGTAGTGTCTCAGCTTTCCCTGGATATCTGTGGTGTCTCAGCTTTCCCTGGATATCTGTAGTGTCTCAGCTTTCCCTGGATATCTGTAGTGTCTCAGCTTTCCCTTGGTATCTCTAGTGTCTCAGCCTTCCCTTGGTATCTCTAGTGTCTCAGCTTTCCCTGGATATCTCTAGTGTCTCAGCCTTCCCTTGGTATCTCTAGTGTCTCAGCCTTCCCTTGGTATCTCTAGTGTCTCATCTTTCCCTAGATATCTCTAGTGTCTCAGCTTTCCCTGGATATCTGTAGTGTCTCAGCTTTCCCTGGATATCTCTAGTGTCTCAGCCTTCCCTTGGTATCTCTAGTGTCTCAGCCTTCCCTTGATATCTCTAATGTCTCATCTTTCCCTAGATATCTCTAGTGTCTCAGCTTTCCCTGGATATCTCTAGTGTCTCAGCTTTCCCTAGATATCTCTAGTGTCTCAGCTTTCCCTAGATATCTCTAGTGTCTCATCTTTCCCTAGATATCTCTAGTGTCTCAGCTTTCCCTGGATATCTCTAGTGTCTCAGCTTTCCCTGGATATCTGTAATGACTCAGCCTTCCCTGGATATCTGTAATGTCTCAGCCTTCCTTGGATATCTCTAGTGTCTCAGCCTTCCCTGGATATCTGTAGTGTCTCAGCTTTCCCTGGATATCTGTAGTGTCTCAGCTTTCCCTGAATATCTGTAGTGTCTCAGCCTTCCCTGGATATCTGTAGTGTCTCAGCTTTCCCTGGATATCTGTAGTGTCTCAGCTTTCCCTGGATATCTGTAGTGTCTCAGCCTTCCCTGGATATCTGTAGTGTCTCAGCTTTCCCTGGATATCTCTAGTGTCTCAGTTTTCCCTGAATATCTGTAGTGTTTCAGCTTTCCCTGGATATCTCTAATGTCTCAGCTTTCCCTAGATATCTGTAGTGTCTCAACTTTCCCTAGATATCTCTAGTGTCTCAGCTTTCCCTGGATATCTCTTATGTCTCAACGCTCCCTGAATATCACTAGTGTCTCAATTGTTCCCTGGATATCTATAATGTCTCAACGTTCCCTGGATATATATTATGTCTCAGCGTTCCCCATGTATCTATAGTGTCTCAGCGTTCCCTGGATATCTCTGATGTCTCAGACTTCCCTGGATATCTCTAGTGGCTCAACGTTCCCTGAATATCTCTAGTGTCTGAATGTTCCCTCGATATCTCTAGTGTCTCAATGTTCCATGGATATGTCTAGTGTCTCAACAATTTCTTTAGCAGAAATTCGTCAGTCTGACAAAATCAGGTCTTGAGCATGATGAACAGTTCATAGAGCTGAAAATTTTGAAGGTCTTCCAGGCCTGCTGTATCTTGAATGTCTTTTAGATCTTGCTGTATCTTGAAGGTCTTTCAGATCTTGCTATATCCTGAAGGTCTTCCAGAGCTGGGTGTATCTTGAAAGTCTTTTAGATCTTGCTGTATCTTGAAGGTCTTCCAGATCTGGCTTTATCTTTATTCTCAAAATCTCCAGGAAGGAAGTTAACACACCACTTCCTCACAGATGAGTATGACGGACACTTGTCAGTCAATGTTCGCAGCATACACTCGTATCAAAGGACTACAGTGCGTTCGGAAAATAAACTGCACTAACTAACCCAATATCGATCCCGGTATCGTAATGATATCTTAATGATTGCGGCAGATAGTTGTGGCTACATAACGCAGACATTAAGATATCACTACGATACTGGAATCGATACAGGGGTAGTGCACAGCTACTTATGGAACACCTTGTATTTACATCAGAAAGCTAAATTTGATTTCGCATCTGTGGTTCATGATAGCCAAAGCTGCAGAGTCAGTTGTGTGGAAAGTGTAGATGCGTACTAGTTGTCCTTGTCTTTTTTAATGTCATCATGATCAATTACAGACTAAACACCGATTTTTCCGGATATCGATAATAAGGAACCACTTTTAAACCAGGCGAAATAACGAGTTTTACCGGATATTAAATTTGATGCTGCTCTTGTTTTAGCTTTTAGCTCAGCGAAATCGTCGAAAACATAGAAACCAAGGAGACTTCAGGAAATCATGTTCAGCCTTTGACATCATGGTCATCATCTTTGTCATCTTCATCTTCATGATCATCCTGTGCTGACAAACGTAGGCGATCTCACCTCTTTGTCTTGTGCAGTTTTTTTGTAATTCCAATTACTTCACTCTCCTTTCTTGTCTTGTGCCACATGGTTAGCTTGGGCCTCTCTGTATACGTGGTTTTCTGAAGCTGAAATATGGCTTAAGTTTCATGTCCAGCTTATATGTGTATGTTTTGTTTTTAAAACTGATCGTATGCACATGCAGGTTATGTATTATGTTTTAACCAATTTTCTGTACATATGATATGTGTTACATTTTAACCAATTTTATATGCGCATATATGTTTATATTGTATTTTAACCATTTGTATGTACATATAATTTTTGTATTATATTTTAACCGCTTATCGAACTATTATTAACACAAATGTTGTTTGTTTTTATATTGTAATTTATATGGCTTATAATTTGTTTTAACAAAACTTTAAAACAAAGCAATAACGAAACAATCCAACAATATAACAAAGAAGGAAATAAACATTACTGTTTATTTTGTAACCAAAATTTCGACCAAAAACTTTCTCATTAACAAGTTATCTTGTTATTTAGATACTCGCTAAATAACAGGTGCACGACAGATGCTGTATTATGTTTTTTTTCTATATGTATGTTTGTAAATATCCAAAATGTTTTATCCAAAAGTGAGTTTGAGTCTGGACATGACATCTGAGTTGGTTTTTTAAAGCAGCTTTATGTATTTATTGTTTCGTTGCTGTGCGCTGATATTCAAACTTTTTATGTGGTACATGTAAAAAAAAAAAACAGGAAGAATCATCCAGACCAGCACCGGAACCTGAAGCAGAGGTTTGTGGGATACCAGCACTGAGCTAAATTTAGATACCCATTTTCTTCTTTAGAATTCATTTCCCTTTCATGTTTCAGAAAATACAGCACGTGTTTGTGACTGTAGACATGCATGATAGTGACGAATCCCTGCTTGCTATGCGCGCGCGCACACACAAGCACATCTTTCACTTTTCGCTCAAAGATCCCATTTAGAAAGAAACGGGCAGAAGCAAATAGCAGCATCCGTTACCGCTGCTCTGTTCTTCGGCCAGGTATATCGCTAGCCTCTGCAGTGCTGTCATATCGCTAGCCTCTGTAGTGCTGTCATATCGCTAGCCTCTGTAGTGCTGTCATATCGCTAGCCTCTGCAGTGCTGTCATATCGCTAGCCTCTGCAGTGCCGTCATATCGCTAGCCTCTGCAGTGCTGTCATATCGCTAGCCTCTGTAGTGCTGTCATATCGCTAGCCTCTGTAGTGCTGTCATATCGCTAGCCTCTGCAGTGCTGTCATATCGCTAGCCTCTGTAGTGCTGTCATATCGCTAGCTTCTGTAGTGCTGTCATATCGCTAGCCTCTGTAGTGGTGTCATATTGAATAATATCGCTAGCCTCTGTAGTGCTGTCATATCGCTAGCCTCTGTAGTGCTGTCATATCGCTAGCCTCTGTAGTGGTGTCATATTGAATAATATCGCTAGCCTCTGTAGTGCTGTCATATCGCTAGCCTCTGTAGTGCTGTCACATTGAGTAATATCGCTAGCCTCTGTGGTGCTGTCATATTGAATAGTTTTTAAGAGACCTGTCAGTCATTGGTTCTGGATAGCTGCTTCAGTCTTTCATCCTCCTCATAGTCAGTGTTAGGGCCCGCTGATGATCTTTCTTGATCACTGGAAGCGACGATTCATTTTCTGGCTTACAGCGACCCATTCTTTTCAGTTGTTCTCCAGAATGCTGCTCCGTAGAGGAGTATGGGTAACACACAAGTTTGGCACAGCTTTATTTTGGTCCTGGTACTGTCCTGGGAGGACTTTCGGATGTTTCTAAGATGAATAAAAGTTGTTTCCACTTGATTTATGCTACTCTTTATGTCTTTATTTGTTCCTCCATCAGGTGTTAGTATGTTGCCAAGGTATGTGGAGGTATCTGATTCTGTTAGGTTTTGGTCATTAATTTTAATTGCTGCTTGGTTTTCTATAATTACTTCCATTATTTCTGACTTCCTTTATTTGATGTTCAGCCTCACTTATCTGCTGACTGTATCTAGAACGTTTTGTTTTCTCTTGTATGTGGTGGTGAGTATGTGCTAAGAGTGCTTGTTTTCTCTTGTATGTGGTGGTGAGTATGTGCTAAGAGTGCTTGTTTTCTCTTGTATGTGGTGGTAGAGAAATCAAGTACCACTCTGTTCACTCTCTCATCTAAACAGAAAGCAGGCAAGATCCTTGTAAATGAAATATCTTTAAGGATGGACAACCAACCCACTTACGTAGGAGTGACGCTTGACTCAAAACTGACGTGGAAGCAACACATCAACAGTGCAGAAGCAAAAGCCAGAAGAAAACTAGCCATATTAAGAAAATTAAGTGGAACCACATGGAGAGCTAATGAAAGAATGCTCAAGAATGTATATCAGCAAAGTATTCTACTACATTTAGAATGTGGCTCAACATCTTGGTGCACAGCATCAAACACTACGCTGCATAATCTAGACAAGGTTCAAAATCAGTCACTACGGATTATCACAGGTGCCATGAGGTCCACACCAATAGTAGAAATGCAGAAAATAGTTGGTGTTCAAGCGCTAAAGGAACGTAGAGACACAAAGGTCATGACCATGGGAGAGAAATTCCTTAGCTCTGTAAGCCATCCCCTTGGCATTAAGTCGGCTTAAAAGAAGCAGCTTCATTCACCAGGCCAAGCGTATGCGTAAGCTGATACCTGACCTTCCAACTGTAGTTGCTCCATTATCATCTGTACCAGAGCATACACCATGGAAAGAAGCAGATTATACACAAATTACTATTCAGACTGAAGTGAAAGGTGTGCAGAATGGTGAGATCCAAAGCAGCCTTTTAAGATCAACAGCCACACTTAGTGTGCTAGATGACAAATATCCATGTGACACCTGGATCCGTGTGTATACAGACGGATCTGCACACAATGCCATAAAGAATGGAGGGGCAGGAGCACATATTGAATATCCAAACAACACCACTGACAAGATTTCCATACCCACAGGAAAATACTGCAACAACTTTGATGCAGAAGTTAGGGCAATTATTGCTGCAGTTGAAAAACTATCAGACTCCAGAATTGATACATGTCCTGTAGTAATTCTCACAGATGCAAGATCAGTACTGGAAGCTCTTCAGTGCAACAAACTACCAGATCTTAAGGATGCCGTGTCAAAAACTGGCTTACAACATGGAGTCACTTTGCAATGGATTCCCTCCCACCGTGGGATACCAGGCAATGAGAAAGCTGACCATCTGGTCAAAGAGGGCACTGAAATAGAGCAACAAGACATACCAATCACCTAAATCAGAAGAAAAGCATGATAAAAACCTACAGGAAGCCACAAACACCACCACATGATGACTATCACATGCTAAACAGAAAGGAACAAGTCATCATCTTCCGTCTCCGAACAGGACACAGCCGACTCCGAAGTCATATGTATACAAAGTTTAAGGTTGGTACTACTAATCTATGTACATGTGCCCAGGTGCCCCAAACTGTGGAACATATCCTCCAGAACTGCACCAAATATGAAACACTGAGAAATAATTACTGGCCCAGTGAAACCACTAAAGAAGATAAGCTCTACGGTTCCATACATGAATTACAAAAAACAGTGAAATTTATCCAAGAGACAGGACTGCAGATATAGACAGACAATGCGAACGAAGAAGTATGTGATGGCGAGTATGTGCTAAGAGTGCTCGTTTTCTCCTGTATGTGATGGTGAGTATGTGCTAAAAATGCTTGTTTTCTCCTGCATGTGATGGTGAGTATGTGCTAAAAGTGCTTGTTTTCTCTTGTATGTGATGGTGAGTATGTGCTAAAAGTGCTTGTTTTCTCTTGTATGTGATGGTATGTGCTAAAAGTGCTTGTTTTCTCCTGTATGTGATGGTGAGTATGTGCTAAAAGTGCTTGTTTTCTCCTGTATGTGGTGGTGAGTATGTGCTAAAAGTGCTTGTTTTCTCCTGTATGTGGTGGTGAGTATGTGCTAAAAGTGCTTGTTTTCTCCTGTATGTGATGGTGAGTATGTGCTAAAAGTGCTTGTTTTCTCCTGTATGTGATGGTGAGTATGTGCTAAAAGTGCTTGTTTTCTCCTGTATGTGATGGTGAGTATGTGCTAAAAGTGCTTGTTTTCTCCTGTATGTGATGGTGAGTATGTGCTAAAAGTGCTTGTTTTCTCCTGTATGTGATGGTATGTGCTGACAGTACCATATCATCTGTATAATCCAGACCCACAGACACGGAGAACATTTTCCACCTCTTTTAAAGACTTGTTGTTTTATTCATAACCCAAGTCCAGGGCGAGGCAAGCTGGAATATCTTGTCACAACAGGAAAGATAGAAGGCAAAAGAGATCGAGGTAGAGAGAGAGAGAGAGAAAATGCTGGACGAGCTGACCAGATGGCACAGATAAAGAACGCCAGCACAGCTTATACTCAACACTCGGGGCAGGGAGTTGTGGAAGAACATGACGCAACGCCTTTCAACAGGACAGTAGTCTATGACTGTAATGAAACGGATTGCTGAAAGGGCTCCATCCTTTTTACCTGAGAAGTTGCCAAGTGTTAAGTGCTTTTCTTGGTTTCACTAGAAAGTGATGAAAGTTGAGAAATATGGAAGCAAATGTAAAATAAAGAAAATGTCGGAAGTATTTTGATGGTCTGTAGGAGCGTGCATTTTGTAGGATTGTGGAGGAAAACAAAGAGTTTGGTAGGACCTTTGAAGTTTTCCGACACTTTAGGGCCTTTTCTTTTCTCTTAAAGTGACCCCATCAATTTACTGATTAACGAAAAGTCTCTCTCTCTCTCTCCCTCCTCTTTACTCTATCTGTTTTATATGTATATATACGCTATCTACTCTCTCTCTTTTTCACTCTCTCTCTCTCTCACTTTCACGCTCTCTCATCTTTCTTTCAATGTCACTCTCTCTCTCTCCTCTCTCACTCCTTCTCTCAAACCTATCTATTTCTCTCTCTGATTCTCTCTTTCACTCTCTCTCACTGAGTCACTCTCTCGTTTTCTCTCTCTCTCTCTCTCTTTCATTTTATCACTCTCTCTCACTCTCACTCTCGATCACTCTCCCACTGTGTCTCACTCTTTTAGTCTCGCACTCTCTGTCTTACTCCTTGTCACTTTCTCACTCTCACTCATTGTCTCACATACATACAATCTGGTCACCTCTTTCTATCTCAGTCACGCACACACACGCACACGCGCGCGCATTCTCCCTCTCTCTCTCTCTCTCTCATACAGTATGAACAACTGTTCTATCTGTAGATCACTAGATTCTGGTAGAACGTAGACGTAATCCTGACTAACGTACGATATCAGATAACTTACTGCTATATTTTTAAAGCAGTGCTTCCCAAGTTTTTAACATCCAAGGCCCATTCTCCTACCTACACATACGATGAGTAATATATGCAATATCATGGACTCTCACATGTTTTTATTCAGTAAATGATTCCAAATTCGATATCGCAGTCGAGGGCCGCATGATAATACTCTGAGGACTACTTGTGGCCCGTGAACGAAAGTTTTGAGAAGCAATGGTTTAAAGTATTCGATCAGTGCATCAGTAAATCGATATCTTCATTTCAGAAGATAAAATCTGATAACGAATTTTTCTCTTGGTTTTTTTTTTATTATTATTATTTGTTTCGTGCCTGCATAAAACTAATTAGAGTGAAACTTATTATTTGTTTCGTGCAGAGCGCTTTCGTAAATGTCAGCACTCTTTGTTTTCTATATTTTCAGTTGAGTTAGCAAAGCATGACTAAATAACGCTAGTTTTAGCTTCCGTGTTTTCAAAGATTCTCTGCTATTTTTGGTTTTAATCTCTTTTTTTTAGCGTCGTTTTTACTTTATGTATGTTAAATCATGAATATTAATCAAAATCTCTGTGTAAAAATTATATTTGAAAAATGCTTTGCCTGAGTGAGTGAGTGAGTGAGTGAGTGGGTGGGTGAGTGAGTGAGTGAGTGAGTGGGTGAGTGAGTGAGTGGGTGAGTGAGTGAGTGGGTGAGTGAGTGAGTGAGTGGGTGAGTGAGTGAATGGGTGAGTGAGTGAGTGGGTGGGTGGGTGAGTGAGTGAGTGAGTGAGTGGATGTGTGAGTGAGTGAGTGAGTGGATGTGTGAGTGAGTGAGTGAGTGGGTGAGTGAGTGAGTGGGTGAGTGAGTGGGTGAGTGAGTAAGTGGGTGAGTGAGTGAGTGGGTGAGTGAGTGAGTGAGTGAGTGAGTGGGTGAGTGAGTGAGTGAATGAAGTGAGTGAGTGAATGAGTGAGTGAGTGAATGAAGTGAGTGAGTGAGTGAATGAAGTGAGTGAATGAGTGAGTGAGTGGTAGTTTTAGTATTTAGAATAACGACTCATATACTCTACATTTATTTAACTTATTCTATGCAGTTTTAGTTTTGTTTTATCTCAAATAATAATTTCTACATTTTAGAGTTACTTATTTGATATTCTGCTGTTTTAGTTTGTTTCCTAAAATAATAATTCACACTTTCTAGATTTATTTACTTTAATCTGTGCAGTTTATTTGTTTGTTTTCGTAAATAATAATTATACTTTTTAAAGTTACTTAGCTAACACTGCAGTTTTAGTTTTGTTTACTAAAAGTAACGATTCTTATATTTTCCATTTCATTAATTTTTGTTTCATGTAATAAATCACGCCACACATAGAACTAAATGAACTATTTCTTAAGATGTATATGCAATGTTATAACTCTTCTGTGTTTTTGGACTCGGGGAGGGGAGGGGGGACTAATGGTCTTTCTTCATTCTAGAAGACACTACTGAAGCAGATATCTGTGGACTGCTCACTGGAAAGCAAGGCATAGTACACTTACCATAATCGTCAACCTAAAGAACCCAAGACAGGACCTGCTGAAGAGTTACAGTGCTTAAGATCCGAGAGGATAAGGACGAAGTTGTAGCAACCATTTTGTCTGAAAGTTCATCACAGCGCATCCCGCGTTTTGCCTTTGATTGGGGGGGGGGGGGGGGAGGGGTTAAAGGTGTTTTTTTTTAATGTCGATGCTAATTACAAATTTTTAGTCATTTCTTCACAAGCCAACCTGGCATTATCACCGGAAGTAGAAATATCCATTTCTATCTCTCGCTCTCTCTTACTCTCTCTCTCTCTCTCTCTTCCCCTTTGAAGAGATTTGTTTCGTCGCAGATGACTGATTCTAACTGCTATATCAGTGATTTTAAAAAAAACAACAAATCTTTGGAATATCAGTCACAGCATGCTCCATTCAGTCACCAAAACAACGCTACCCATATCCTGCCAGGTTTTTTTTTCTTCATCATTTTGAGCTGACCACAAGACGGGAACGTTGTAAAACTCTTAAAAGATAAAACAGCAAAAACTAGAGAAGCAGAAGATTGTTCTGGGAAGGTGGAGCAAGAAAACTACAGAGAACTATCATAGCGTCCCATTGTTCTGGGAAGGTGGAGCAAGAAAACTACAGAGAACTATCATAGCGTCCCATTGTTCTGGGAAGGTGGAGCAAGAAAACTACAGAGAACTATCAAAGCGTCCCATTGTTCTGGGAAGGTGGAGCAAGAAAACTACAGAGAACTATCAAAGCGTCCCATTGTTCTGGGAAGGTGGAGCAAGAAAACTACAGAGAACTATCAAAGCGTCCCATTGTTCTGGGAAGGTGGAGCAAGAAAACTACAGAGAACTATCAAAGCGACTCGTGAGCGCTCTAAGATCTCATTTCTACTAAACTTAACTTCCAAGACCTGGTTCTTCTCGTTATTTTAACAAATGATTCTGTTTAGTTGTCTTCCGACCACGTGATCTACACTTGAAGTTCACGTTTCTAGGGCCTGTAATCTTTGATCTGTTCCTACCCACTGCCTGTAGTTTCAGGATCATTTCCTCGTTGAAGGGAGATAATCTTCTGTACATCACTGGAACTTAAACACTGACAAGGGCGATAACAGACACACAAACAACATAATTCACACATCTATTATATTTTGTGATATATTCCAGGAATCTACCCCAGCTGACGACTCTAGTGCTAGAGAAGAAGAAGAAAGAAGGAGAAGAGAGGCAGAGGAAGCTGAGGCTGAGAGACAGCGACAGGAGGCTGAGCGAAGGAGGAAACAAGAAGAGGAGAGAAGACAACAAGAGGAGAGAAGACAACAAGAGGACAGAAGAAGGAGGGTAAGATGATATGAAAAGTGTACTGTAGAGAAATAGCTTGCCATACAAGTACTGAAATATTAGATATATCATTTTGTCTGGATTTTGACTGTTATGAAATAAAGTGGAGAAATGGTTTACCATAAAATAGGTAATGTTCGGAGACATTTATTTTGTGTGTACCCTGAGCAGAGACGAGGCTGTAAGGCTGTGTACAAGTTAACACGCCCTGCCGCAGGCAGATAAATGTGCTTGGTTGTACTCATGTCAATGTCCCGCGAGAATGCATCTGATATTTTATTTCTTCTTCTTCTTCTTCTTCGAGCAGCTTTCAGAGCCAATGAGGCGCATTGCTCCAGACAAGACACGTCTCCATTTCTCTCTGTTCTTGATCTTTTCTTGCCAGTTGTCGACTCCAAGAGTGCATACATCTTCTTCTAGGTTGTCTCGCCATCGTTGTCCAGGTCTACCTCTTGGTCTATCCCTTTTCATCACTTCTGTATGGGTCACTTTTGTTTGTCTATCCACCTCCATTCTCTTTCGATATTTGCTGATTGTCTCGGATTTCTGATCAAACACAGTTTCCTTGTCGTGTCGTATCTTTTTTTGAACATCATCATCCCACCTTCTGTTCCTACTTCTTTTTTTATGTTTTTTTCTCTCAGTTATCTGTCATTCATTTATTTCACCCGTCTTTACCCCCAGAACCCCAAAACTGTGAAGTGTATTTTACCGAACTGACAGAACGAGAACTAAAAGAGCAATCTTGGTTCTTGCTTTCAGCTTACAATAGGTTGTTTACAGACCACAAAGTTCAGTTTTACAATAAGTTGCAGACCACAAAGTTCAGTTTACGATAGTGTGTTCACAGACCACAAAGTTCAGTTTACGATAGGTTGTTCACAGACCACAAACTTCACAAACCAACAGCAGCTTTACACTTGATGATTTACAAGCTGATCATAGCGGAAGTGTTACAAATTGTCTTTACTACCAGCCAGCGAGTGACTAAACAAGTGAGATAGAGAGACAATGCGGATATATAATAATTGCGAAGTAAGAACAAAATAAAATCAAAATGAGAACAATAAAGCTTAGGAAGAAGAAGAAATTGTTCCGTTTTTTTTACAATTAAATATTACAATTCTTTCAATTTTTTAAAACTTTCTTTGTCGTCTGTCCTCTTCTTTTGACTGTATTCTCCATTTGGCTGTACTCTCTTGCTGGCTATACTTTCCATTTCGCTGTACTTTCCTGTTGGCTGTACTTTCCTGTTGGCTGTACTCTTGTTCCTGCGTCTTGTATGGAGGATAAAGTTTTCGCTACTGGGAAATATTTTGCTAATCACGTGAGCTCGCTATTTTTTCCCTCTTGTTTTGTTTTCCCTCTTGTTTTGTTTTTCCCCTTGTTTTGTTTTCCCTCTTGTTTTGTTTTCCCTCTTGTTTTGTTTTCCCTCTTGTTTTGTTTTCCCTCTTGTTTTGTTTTCCCCATTGTTTTGTTTTCCCACTTGTTTTGTTTTCCCTCTTGTTTTGTTTTCCCTCTTGTTTTGTTTTTCCTCTTGTTTTGTTTTCCCTCTTGTTTTGTTTTCCCCCTTGTTTTGTTTTTCCCCTTGTTTTGTTTTTCCCCTTGTTTTGTTTTCTTCGCTTGAGGAGACTTTCAGAAAGCAGAGTATCCAAATATTCATGTCAAGACACAAGGAGAGATGATAAACAGATCTAAGGTAGATGAATATTGTTGGAAGATTTCTTCGTGGAATCTGCGGGCTGTATGTTAGGCGGGATCGACACCAAAATAAGCAAACGAGCGCGTAGATACAGCACATCAGATCTGCCAATCAGACAGGACAACACTTAAGATCTGCCAATCAGATAGGCTAGTTGCTCTCCAGATAATTACTCTCTCTCTCTCTCTCTGAACCTTAAGTGCCCAGGGCACATGGGGCTTCCGCAAGGGTTTTCCACAAATGCCTGTCCTTTGCCTTTTTTTCTGCTCTTGCCCAGGTGAGCCCTCTATTGCTCAACATCCTTTCTGTTGTTCTTCTCCATGTCTCTTTTGGTCTACCCTTACTTCTGTTCCCCTGTGATGTCCATCTTAATGCTATTTTTGGTAGTGAGTTGTCAGTCATTCGGAGCACATGTCCCAACCATCGCCAGCGTCTTTCCTCAATAATTGTTGTCAGTGGTTTCATCTGCATTTCTGCTAATAAGATGTTATTTCTTATGGTGTTGGGCCAGAATATTTTTCTAATTCTTCGTAAACATTTAGTCTGGAAAGAATTTAACTTGTTTTCTATGGTTTTGGTGATTTTCCAGCATTCACTTCCATAGAGTAGTACACTTAGAACATTACTCTTAAATATCCTGATTTTCATATTTATGCTTAGTTTTTTTTATTTCCATATAGTCTGCAGCACTGCAAAAGCCTGGTTTGCTCTAGTAAGTCTGCTGTTAATGTCCTCTGTGCTGTCTCCATTTTCTGTTACTCTGCTGCCAAGGTATACAAATTCGTTGACCTCCTCCACTAACTTGTTATCTACTCTGAGTATATTTCTGTTGTTCACATTTTGTTTCATTACAGGTGATTACTACTTCAAGTTAACATTTTAAGTTTTGTGGATTTATTTGTGTGTGTTCAATATTGTTTGATTTTTTAAAAAAAATTGTGTCAAAATTGTACTTTGGAAATATAGTGATTTTGTGGCATAATACTTCGCCTTTGATGATTATTTAACTTCTACTTGTGATTTTTTTTTCCCCTGGAAGATACTGGGGGAAAAATCTAAGATTTTTAACGCTGGTTAACACGTGTTACTGCTACACTCGTGAAATTCAGTTAATTTGTTAATGCTTCTTTTTAACAACTGACCTCTTATCTTAACATCTCTATCTAACTCTCTCTCTCTCTCATACACACATACACATGTATATGAGTGTGTGTGTGTTATATGTGTGTGAATATTAAGCTATCCATCCAGTAATTCATCACTCATTCATGTGTGTGTATGTGTGTGAGAGAGAGAGAGAGGGAGAGAGAGAGGGGGGGGAGACATTCATCCAATAGTTCATCATTCATCCATGATACCATGTTACACTTATCCACGTTACCATGGATAAGTTATCCATGTATCTGTCTGCAAGTTCTAATCCACTGAGCTGTCTTATTCTTCCATGTTCAGCCTCACAATGTATCTATTCATTCTAAATCTTTTCTCTTTTACATTAAATGCCTGACTTTTTCCACACACTAAATCATGCCTAGATTTTTCACGCTAAATCATGCCCAGGTTTTTCACGCTAAATCACGCCTAGATTTTTCACGCTAAATCATGCCTAGATTTTTCACGCTAAATCATGCCTAGATTTTTCACACTAAATCATGCCTAAATTTTTCACACTAAATCATGCCTAGAATTTTCACGCTAAATCATGCCTAAATTTTTCACACTAAATCATGCCTAGATTTTTCACAATTTCTCACTATTGTCACGTCACGTGGTCTCGTACAAATCTCTGCCAGTCACGAGTGAACTATAACTTGATCTATCTCGTCTCGTACAAATCTCTCGCAAATTTTGTTTAAACATGCCACTAAAACATGGCCGTCGTTATCCCATCATGCCCCGCACAGGAAGAAGAAGAAGCAGAGAGAAGAAAAGCGCAAGAGCGAGCAGAAAGGGAAAGAATGGACGCCGAAGAGGTAAGAACGACACACTCCCTGTATGTCTCCCTTTTCATGCTTACACACCACACACAAACTTAGGTGAGAAGATTTGACTGTGACTAAGATGGTAAGAGGAGATTTGAATGTGGCAATGATGAGAAGATTTGACTGTGACACGAAGATGTCTGTTTCCATGAGGTGATGAGATTTGGGGTGTGGAAGTAAATAAGAGACGTTCCTGCCAGAACAAGAAAACAAGAACATGAAACGATGGAATTATATTGTGCAAGTGATTGAAAAAAAACAAACCCAGAAATTCCACTTCGTCAGCAATATCCCAACTCCGTTCTGTAGCAGCGCCTATTAACCCTGTCTGCAGCACAGCTACCAGGAAAAAAAAAATGCAGCTGGGTCAAGGTTATACCCTTTACCTGTTGCATACTGAAGTCATAGTAACAGCTCAGGGAACACGCAGAGCTTGACACGGTTCAGTCTGTGTAGACGCAGGTATCAGCGAAGGGCAGATAACCGTACAGGAAGATTGGAATGCGAGCAAGGGCAGAGACAATGCTGCAGACGCGGTTATGCAGAGGCGTCTACCTAATACGGAGCATAGGTTTGTTTTTTTTTTAAACAGTATTTCTAATCTGTAATCTTCACCCTTCTTTGTCTTCTTTGTTTTTTGTTTTATTCTTTTCATCATGCTGTCTTATTTATAAAGTATAAAACTGAAATATATGCATCAATAATTTGCATATAGTTAAAACCCCATATACACATACAAATGCATACATTCATGCATACAGACTTAAACACACGTCCTGTATATACATAACACACCAGCATATGCATAAAACAATAGCACAATCAGTCAGACAGAGAGAAGACACAAACAGGTGGGCCAGCGGTTCTGTGACGTAGGGCCCTTTCTGCCCTGGGATCAATGTGGATCTTTGATTAAAAATAAACAGAACCCAGGTGATATTGAGATCTTTTACTCAATCCTTTTTGCTGGGATTGGATACCCAAAAATAATTCATTGGACCCCCAAAAATCCTTCCATGGACTCCCCAGAAACCCTTGGACCCCCTAGAAGTCTTTGGATCCGAAGTTAAGAATCACTTATTTATAGTACTACATCTCACTCTATGCACTGAGTGGAAGCAGTTCAACATCTTTCTGGGAGAACTTCACACTTTCACCAGGAGAGCAGAGCACATCCCACAACACAGCTGTTACTGATGATGTTTGCTCTACCCCACTAAACAACTGTTGTTGTTGTTGTTGATGATGTCTGCAGAACCCCACCACACAACAGTTTTTGATGATTTCAACTGAACTCCACCACATAACTGTTGTTGATTGATGTCTGCTGAACCCCGCCACACAATTGTCTTTGGTGATGTCTGCTGAACCCCACCACACAACTGTTGTCGATTGATGTCTGTTGAACCCCACCACACAACTGTTGTTGATTGATGTCTGCTGAACCCCACCACACAATTGTCTTTGGTGATGTCTGCTGAACCCCACCACACAATTGTCTTTGGTGATGTCTGCTGAACCCCACCACACAACTGTTGTTGATTGATGTCTGCTGAACCCCACCACACAATTGTCTTTGGTGATGTCTGCTGAACCCCACCACACAACTGTTGTTGATTGATGTCTGCTGAACCCCACCACACAACTGTTGTTGATTGATGTCTGCTGAACCCCACCACACAACTGTTGTTGATTGATGTCTGCTGAACCCCACCACACAACTGTTGTTGATTGATGTCTGCTGAACCCCACCACACAACTGTTGTTGATTGATGTCTGCTGAACCCCACCACACAACTGTTGTTGATTGATGTCTGCTGAACCCCACCACACAACTGTTGTTGATTGATGTCTGCTGAACCCCACCACACAATTGTTTTTGGTGATGTCTGCTGAACCCCACCACACATTTGTCTTTGGTGATGTCTGCTGAACCCCACCACACAACTGTTGTTGATTGATGTCTGCTGAACCCCGCCACACAATTGTCTTTGGTGATGTCTGCTGAACCCCACCACATAGCTGTTGTTGATAAAAACATTTCAGTCAAAATTTGATTTAGTTGTTTTGTTGTTGTTCTGAGCAGGCAGCCCGCGTGAAAGCTGAGGAGGAAGAGAAGAAGAAGAAGAAAGGCAAGAGGAAAGGACTTGGAGGTCTGTCTGCTGAGAAGAAGAAGCTCCTAAAGGTAAGAAATACGAGGATGTGGATGAGGAGAAATGACAATACTTGTTTGTTAACCAAGGTAGATAACTGGAAAATTTAAGACGACGGGAAATAACCGTGAAATTGTCCTGAAATTTTAGTAGGAAAAAAGAATGTGAAAATAATTACATAATAATTATTTAAAAGTTTTAGAAAATTAGACTTCACAGAATTTTATTTGTTTAGAAAAAAGATGAAGAACTTAATAGCAAAAATGTATGCACATTAGCTACATAAATTATAGCCCTTGAAGCTTGCTGTAAGAGGCAGGTACAGGCCACTACATGTTCAGATCAAACACATACTGTGAATGCTGTTCATGTTTGTTTGAAAAGTTTTCACAGCCAAACAATAACTATGACATTGCAGAAACTGATTATGCAAAAGGCCGCAGAGGATCTTCGAAATGAGGCTAAGCAGAAGGCTGCTGAGAAGGAGAAGTACATCAACGACAGAGTTGCTCCCATCAGAACTGACGGCAAAGGACTTCGTAAGTCTACACAGAACCTGATATGAAGTACAGAACTCTGACATGAAGTACAGAACTCTGACGTGAAGTACAGAACTCCAACATGAAATACAAAACTCTGACATGAAATACAAAACTCTGACATGAAATACAAAACTCTGACATGAAATACAAAACTCTGACAAATACAGTAATGGTGATATTAATGATAATATTTATATTGTCCTTTGTATGATCAAAAATCTTTCCAGTCAGAACTGGTTTTTTTAATTAAAAAACAAGTAGAAATTAACAAAAGTGAACAGTTTTTATATTTTAATGTTGGACAGCTTTTTCAGTTTTCTCTTCTGTCCTGCCGACGGGAGCGTGCCATTTCCCTCCATCACAACACGTTCTTCTCCAGAAGCCTGGATATAGTTGCTCACTTTTTCTATCTTGTGATGCAGTGCGACCACTTTTCATCCTCGTTTTCAGACACACCACATGACACTGGGGTATGTGGCAAGTTTTACATGTAGCTTAATCTGTCATCACAACAGAACCAACAACAACAACAACAGTGGCAGCAGCGACCCAGCAACTTAAATTGTTCTTGTGCATTTTAAGATCAGCTTTCAACTTCAGAGTGCAGAACCCAGCATCACCGCATCCATGCCGCTGCTATATCTGCTCCATTGTATGCCCCAACATCCACTGAAGTGTTCACTACTAATGGTTCCTGTCAAATATTGGTTGTTCATTAAATGTTTCCTTCCACTTCATTCACATTTTCTGCCAGCACCCTTCCTCTGTCCTAACATCACCAATTGCTTTATGTGCCGGTAGTCCAAACACGCTTTCTCTTCATTCTCCTGCAGACTGTCCAAAGTGGCTTTCGCAATGTTCTTCTTGTCCATTCTCAGTTTGCCTTGCATTTCAGCCTTTCCAGCAAATCTATCAGCCACCTCATTTCTAAACACACTCCTGGATGGAATATCTGCTTTAATCACCTCCCATGTGAATGTCCCAAAGTTTACCCATTCTCTCTGTAGTTTATCTATTATCTCTTTTACCTCAGTTTTCCTTCACATGCTCTGTGAGTCCATCACAACATATCAACTTTGTTTCAATTCAGTTTTTTAATAACATGAAAATGAATGAAATCTTTCATATGTTTTAGTAAGCAACATTTTGTAGATGTAGTAGTCAGATTTTAGTAAAATGCATGCCAAACATGAGTTAGTTGTTTTTAAAAGTTTAATGAAAGGTATATTTCTCTTCACAAGACTATATATTTTGGCAGTGCAGTATGTGCCACATTATGAAGAATGTCAGATGTGAAAATAAATTAAATAAATAAACCTTCAGAAAAAATGTTAATTTTAGGCCAAGTGTGAAGATAAACTAAACATAAATAAATAAACCCTTAAAATAATGTTAACTTTAGGTCAAGTGTGAAGATAAACTAAATATAAATAAATAAACCCTTAAAATAATGTTAAATTTAGGTCAAGTGTGAAGATAGAGTAAATATAAATAAATAAACCCTTAAAATAATATTAACTTTAGGTCAAGTGTGAAGATAGAGTAAATATAAAGAAATAAACCCTTAAAGTAATGTTAACTTTAGGTCAAGTGTGAAGATAAACTAAATATAAATAAATAAACCCTTAAAGTAATGTTAACTTTAGGTCAAGTGTGAAGATGAACTAAATAAGCAAACCCTGAAAAAACAAAGCAAGATTCCTTGACCTAGTTTACATTCACACCATGACTAAACTTCCATGTTTCCAATATTAAACTTCAGATGAAGGTAGATGAGAATTAGTCACTGACTGAGCAAAAATGTTAACTTGTTTTCTCATGGCCAAAAACAAAAGTTCACAATTAAAAAAAAAAAAATTCTTTTCTGCACAGCTGAGCTTCAGCAGCTAGTGAGAGATCTCCACCAAAGAGTGGCCGCCCTGGAGGAGGATGTCTATGACTGGGAAATAAAGATTCGCAAGCAGGATTTCGAGGTAAGCCTGACATATCATCATCTTTTACAATACTTTGACCTTGAAACACCTAGTAACAGCAGATGAGCGGCCAAAATAACATGGACCAGATAAATAATTTAAAAACTGAAACACATCATAACTTTTATCTAGGTTTTAAAAGTAAAAGCTCAGAGAGAGGGAAGTCATGCTATATTTAGTGTATGTGTGTCTGATAATGAAGGTGATTTCACTGTTGCCCCTATGTATGATGCAAGAAACACCTCAATTCTCTATCTCCAGTGATGTAAGAGACAAACTGGTTTTTCCATATCTTGTCATTTAAGAGACACCCCCATTATAGCATACCTTATGATTTAAGAGACACCCCCGTTATAGCACACCTTATGATTTAAGAGACACCCCCCATTTTAGCATACCTTATGATTTAAGAGACACCCCCCATTTTAGCATACCTTATGATTTAAGAAACACCCCCATTATACTATACATTGTGATTTAAGAGACTCCTCAGTTATACCATACACTGTGATTTAAGAAATGCCTCACTTTTGCCTTGTCTGGTGAATAATAAAAATTGTAATTTATAATAATAGGACAAAAACAAGGCATGGTGTGAGAAACTGCTGATGTTTTGATTTCTTTATTTTCATTTGACTTCATTCATTCATTCATTTGCATGTCCCTTGCGGAACTTTGCCTCCCAAACAGCACTCCTGTAGGCCTCTCGGTTGTGAGCAAGATGGCCTGCTGCTGCTGCATCCATTTCCAGATCGTCAATGATGTCTTGCAGCCATCTTCATTTCGGTCTTCCTCTTTTTCTTTTTCCCATTATGTATCCTTCCAATACGGTCTTCTCTAAATTATCATGACGCTTAATGTGTCCAAAATATTTAAGTTTTCTCTCTTTAATCCTCTTTACTAGCCAGCCTTCTTCAATATTAAGCTCTTGTAGTATAGATATATTTGTTCTTTTTTGTGTCCACGATATTTGGAGAACTCTTCTGAGCATTTACATTCAAAGGCATTTATGTGTTTCTCAGCTGTTTTGTTAAGTGTCCAGGTCTCACAGGCATATGTTGCGATGGGAAAGATGCATGCCCTTAAAAATCTTATTTTTGTGGTTCTGTCTGCTCCTCTCCACAGATTCTTTATTTGTTTTACTTTCTGAAGAGCAATAGATGTCCTCCTTTTAATTTCCCTCATTGTATCTCCATTATTAGTTAGTAGTGATCCAAGATATTCAAAACTCTCCACTTCTTCCAGTTTTTCCTCATTGATACATATTTCAGTTGCCTTGTTTGTTTTGTCAGTTGTCATCACTTTCGTTTTCTTTGCATTAAGATAGAGGTTCTGCTCTTCGCTGTTCTTGCGGACTGACATAATTAGTTTTTCCATTCCTTCTTGTGTTGTGGACAGCAATACTGTGTCATCAGCATATCTAATCTCTGGTATTTCATAACCTCCAACTGTTATGGCATCGTAATATTCTTTGTCTACATCTTCTCTAACATTCCTCATTATATTTTCAGTATACAAGTTAAATAAGTAGGGTGACAATATGACTTAGAAGAGTAAAATGAAGCAGAAATCAAGAAAGAGAGCATACAACTGACTTGTTTTTATGCGGAAAAAAGAAAACAAGCAAATGGTTCAGCCAGTTTCTTTGATTTTCCTGCTTTCATTTTTGTGTACGTTTTATTTATGTTACTGTCACAGCATTTTTAACACTCCGTCACCTGTAATATTATCGTCACTTTTGTATATAATGCCACTCTCACAGACACTATTACTGCCACCATTACGTTTAACAGTGCTGTCACACCAGTAATCAGTAATAATAATCTATTTTAATACTACAATGAATAATATTATGGCCATCACCAGTAATGTTGATGCCGTGATTACTTAGATCAAGTCTGTGACAAGTTGCTAAACTTGATACATTGTAAACTTGTTTTTTTTTTGTGTCCCACAGATCAATGAGCTGACATTGAAAGTGAATGATACGAAGGGCAAATTGTAAGTCATTCGGTCAATGATAGTTATGTTTTACATACATATATGAGTATACGTGCACGTGAGCAACTGCATATATGGTTACACATACTGTGTGTGGACTGTGTACAGTACATTGGAAAGTGAATATGTGTGTTTATGTTTTATTTTGTCTGCCCTCTCTTTTTTGGACAATATGTGTGTGTATGTTTTACTTTGTCTGTCCTCTCCTTTCTGGACAATAGTGTGTGTATGTTTCACTTTGTCTGTCCTCTCTTTTCTGGACAATATGTGTGTGTATGTTTTACTTTGTCTGTCCTCTCTTTTCTGGACAATATGTGTGTGTATGTTTTACTTTGTCTGTCCTCTCTTTTCTGGAAAATATGTGTGTGTATGTTTTACTTTGTCTGTCCTCTCTTTTCTGGAAAATATGTGTGTTTATGTTTTACTTTGTCTGTCTTCTCTTTTCTGGACAATATGTGTGTTTATGTTTTACTTTGTCTGTCTTCTCTTTTCTGGACAATATGTATGCTTATGTTTTACTTTGTCTGTCTTCTCTTTTCTGGACAATATGTATGCTTATGTTTTACTTTGTCTGTCTTCTCTTTTCTGGACAATATGTATGCTTATGTTTTACTTTGTCTGTCTTCTCTTTTCTGGACAATATGTATGCTTATGTTTTACTTTGTCTGTCTTCTCTTTTCTGGACAATATGTATGCTTATGTTTTACTTTGTCTGTCTTCTCTTTTCTGGACAATATGTATGCTTATGTTTTACTTTGTCTGTCTTCTCTTTTCTGGACAATATGTATGCTTATGTTTTACTTTGTCTGTCTTCTCTTTTCTGGACAAAGTACTAGAATATCTGCCAGTACAAAGTAATGGTTAAAGTATGAGCTGTGGACCAGCATCACTGCACATGGTCAAACTGAAAGTGCTCCACTGCCTAGTCAGAAGTTGACCAGAAACTGCCGATTAGTGTCACCGTCAGCATGAACTCCGTAGCTAGGAGCATCATCTGCTAGTAACAATAATTTATTTGCAGTTAGCCACCAGGTATCATATCTCTAGAGATAGAGTGGCAGGAAAGAATGATTCTAATGATCTAAATCAGTGATCTACCAATGTAGGCGGTACCATTCCCCCCTGGGGCCTTTGGGAAGATCAATGAGATGGTGGTGGTGGTGGTTGTGGTGGTGGTTGTGGTGGTGGTGGTTGTGGTGGTTGTGGTGGTTGTGGTGGTGGTGGTGGTTGTGGTGGTGGTGGTGGTGGTGGTGGTTGTGGTGGTGGTTGTGGTGGTGGTGGTGGTTGTGGTGGTGGTTGTGGTGGTTGTGGTGGTGGTTGTGGTGGTGGTTGTGGTGGTGGTGGTTGTGGTGGTGGTGGTGGTTGTGGTGGTGGTGGTGGTGGTTGTGGTGGTGGTGGTTGTGGTGGTGGTGGTTTTGGTGGTGGTGGTTGTGGTGGTGGTGGTGGTGGTGGTTGTGGTGGTGGTGGTGGTTGTGGTGGTGGTGGTTGTGGTGGTGGTGGTTGTGGTGGTGGTTGTGGTGGTGGTTGTGGTGGTTGTGGTGGTGGTTGTGGTGGTGGTTGTGGTGGTGGTGGTTGTGGTGGTGGTGGTTGTGGTTGTGGTGGTGGTTGTGGTGGTGGTTGTGGTGGTGGTGGTTGTGGTGGTGGTGGTTGTGGTGGTTGTGGTGGTGGTTGTGGTGGTGGTGGTGGTGGTTGTGGTTGTGGTGGTGGTTGTGGTGGTGGTTGTGGTGGTTGTGGTGGTGGTTGTGGTGGTGGTTGTGGTGGTGGTGGTTGTGGTTGTGGTGGTTGTGGTGGTGGTTGTGGTGGTTGTGGTGGTGGTTGTGGTGGTGGTGGTTGTGGTGGTGGTGGTGGTTGTGGTGGTTGTGGTGGTGGTTGTGGTGATGGTGGTGGTGGTGGGGGAGATATTAAGTGAAGGGAAATAGGAGTGGCAGGTGGCATCAGAACCAGATGAGGGGAAAAAAGTTTTGGGGAGAGGTGCTAGAAATGTGTTTGGGGAGTGAAGGGAGCAGTGGCCTGAATAAGTTTTAGAACTACTGATCTAAATGAAGATAAAATATATAATCAAACTAGTGAAACATACTAGGCTGGGTTTCTGTTGTAAAGTTATAGTATAGCTATATAGACCAGGATGATGACACCAGAAAGGAAGTTAGAATTGCAAAACCAGCATAATATCCACCCTCATTTATGCATGCGAAAGCTGGAAAACAACTAAAGAAATAGACAAGAAGTTAGACTCTTTTGAAAACAAATGCCTAAGGAAAATACTCTGTATAAAGTGGAACAGATTTATGAACAACACAGAGATAAGACAGATGAGTGAACAACAACCTGTCTCATGGGTGATCAGAAAAATGAGATGGACATATGTGGGTCATGTGATGAGAAGAAACAATCAGAGAATCCCAAAACAAGCTATTAAGTGGAAAACAACAGACAAAAGAAAAATAAGTCAACCACTTGAAACTCTAAAGAGGATATTGTTAAGAGAGGCCAGATTAGTAGGCATAAAATCCCATGATGAGGTTGAAAAACTTGCAGACAACAGGAAAACATTGCAAACTACCATGTGAGCCTTATGTGACGTTTAACGGCACAGGAAGGATGTAAGAATTAAGATGATAGATAAAATGTCCTATCAGCTCTTTAACCAATGAATGGGACTCTAGAAAGCATTGTCCACTGCCTGATTTCCTTGCAGCTATTGCCATGTTTCTGTACAAGGTGTTGGTGCTTTTTATATCACTTGATTATATCATCATCATGAGGTAATTTTTTTCTTGCTTTCTTGCTATATCTTTTATATTCCTGGTGAGTGGCGAAGTGGTTAATGCACAGGTCTCTCATGGTGAAGGTCGGGGGTTCAAATCTGGCCGGCGGCACCCCAGTCACCCAGCTGTAGAAATGGGTACCCGACCTCTTCTGGAGTTGGGGAAGGAAAGGTGGCCAGACATAATACTGACCATATCACCCTCTAGTGTGCTGACAGGTCAAGGAAAATATGGGCACTAACACCATATCCCTATGTGCCTCTAAGCCATGACAGGATTACCTTTACCTTTTTATTTTTGGATTATTGATTTGACTACAGTATGGTTTTATCTGCTTGTATATTGTTTCTTTGTTATGTCATTTTTACTTCTTTATTTCCTTCTGTATAATAGTAAAACATAATCTACTGCTGATATAGCTTCACTGATTTCTGAGAGAGTACAGTAGCAGATGATTAGCGTATTCATTTAAATGTTTCACTGTTTTAAAGCCATGTTTGACATAGTTGTGATGATTTATTTGGTTTTCAAATCAACATAAAAAATCAGTTTTTCACTTTCTAAGATCACATGTTCATTCATTCATTCCTTTGCTTGTCCCTTGCGGAACTTTGCCTCCCAAACAGCACTCCTGTAGGCCTCTCGGTTGTGAGCAAGATGGCCTGCTGCTGCTGCATCCATTTCCAGATCATCAACGATGTCTTGCAGCCATCTTCGTTTCGGTCTTCCTCTTTTTCTTTTTCCCATTATGTATCCTTCCAATACGGTCTTCTCTAAAGTATCATGACGTTTAATGTGGCCAAAATATTTAAGTTTTCTCTCTTTAATCCTCTTTACTAGCCAGCCTTCTTCAATATTAAGCTCTTGTAGTATAGATATATTTGTTCTTTTTTGTGTCCACGATATTTGGAGAACTCTTCTATAGCATTTACATTCAAAGGCATTTATGTGCTTCTCAGCTGTTTTGTTAAGTGTCCAGGTCTCACAGGCATATGTTGCGATGGGAAAGATGCATGCCCTTAAAAATCTTATTTTTGTGGTTCTGTCTGCTCCTCTCCACAGATTCTTTATTTGTTTTACTTTCTGAAGAGCAATAGATGTCCTCCTTTTAATTTCCCGCATTGTATCTCCATTATTAGTTAGTAGTGATCCAAGATATTCAAAACTCTCCACTTCTTCCAGTTTTTCCTCACTGATACATATTTCAGTTGCCTTGTCTGTTTTGTCAGTTGTCATCACTTTAGTTTTCTTTGCATTAAGATATAGGTTCTGCTCTTCGCTGTTCTTGCGGACTGACATAATTAGTTTTTCCATTCCTTCTTGTGTTGTGGACAGCAATACTGTGTCATCAGCATATCTAATCTCTGGTGATCACATGTTACAGTTTGTAAAATTAACAGTGAAGACACAAAAAAAAGTTATGATTTAAAAATTTTCCACAAATTATGGAATCTTTGCATTTTTTAAAATCAAGACTTGAAAGTGTTAATGAAATTGAGAACATTTTCCATTGAGAGTATTCATTCATCTGATTTTCGGCAGCATCAAGCCAGTCCTCAGAAAGGTTAACAAGACAGAGAGCAAGTAAGTAATTTTTTTTTTCATTACTTATTGGAATGTTAAACTTTAAACAGAATTCTGCAAATAAACATAGTCGCATCATGAAAGTATCATAGCATGAAATGAGAACTCACCAGGTGCTAAGTGGTATGTGTGATCAAATTATAAATACAGATGATTTGTCATATGTTCTTTATATGATGAACTTCTATGGAAGTGAATGCTGGAAAACCACCAAAACCTTAGAAAACAAGTTGAATTCTTTCCAGACTAAATGTTTATGAAGAATTAGAAAAATATCTTGGCCAAACACCATAAGAAATAACATTTTGTTGGCAGAAATGCAGATGAAGCCACTGACAGCAATTATTGAGGAAAGACGCTGGCGATGGTTGGTACATGTGCTCTGAATGACTGACAACTCACTACCAAAAATAGCACTAAGATAGACACCACAGGGGAACAGAAGTAAGGGTAGACCAAAAGAGACATGGAGAACAACAGAGAGGATGTTGAGCAATAGAGGGCTCACCTGGGCAAGAGCAGAAAAAAAGGCAAAGGACAAGCATTTGTGGAAAACTCTTGCGGAAGCCCCGTGTGCACTGGGCACTTAAGGTTCAGAGAGAGAGAGAGAGAGAGAGAGATGATGAATAAAAGGAAGAATAAATAGAAAATTTTGATGTATTCAACAATAGTTCTAAAGAGTTCCAAGGAAATGAACTTTAGAGAATCATTTTACTGCACAAGAAATCATTAGACTCTGAAACTCTATTCAGTAAGTACTCATTCTGTGTTGTGTGCTTCAGAAAAGTATAAGCTAAAAATCATCCACAGGCATGATAAAGATTATTCAGAACTGATATAAAAGTCATATTTATTGCCGTAAAACTGAGTGTGTGTCCATTTCTTGTTTCAGACTTAAGAAAATAGTGCAGATCAAAGAGTCCACAGATTTCAGAGGAAACTTGAAATCCACTGGTCAGAACAAATATGCTCTCGATGAGGAAGAGGTATAGTTATGATGTAGCCAGTGTGATTGTGAAAGTTAGTGGGAAGTCAAGCAAAGTAACTTACTGGGTATTTGCTGGTGAACAGTCTCTGTCAATTCTATGACTTTAAAAACAAAACAAAACATGACAGTCCATAATATGAATTTGATTTTTAACAGATGAATGAATATAAGTAACTTTGGTTAATTGTATCAAACATGTAGTTTCAAATAATTGTATTAAACTTGTAGTTTCAAATAATTGTATTAAACGTATAGTTTCAAATAATTATATTAAATACATAGTTTCAAAGGTGTGGCAAATAAAATATGGTAATTGTGATTCTTAAAAATGAACTCTGTTTACAGCATATGGAAGACTGAAACAGTAGATTACTGTGCAGGATATGGAAGACTGAAACAGTAGATTACTGTGCAGGATATGGAAGACTGAAACAGATTACTGAAGAATAATAGATAGCCAGCCTGCACAGGTGTTTCAAGGCAAAGTAGCAGTGTTGCAGTATATATGAGTAAAGAAGCTGACTGGTAGAGACTAATTGCGAGAGAATATATGCATGGTATTCCACCACTCTTTGATCAAGCTCTAGTCACACAGCTAGAAGTTAAAACATGCAGTTTTCCTGATTGTCATTGAAATTCATCAATTCCTAAGAATATTGAATATTAACTCTTCCCGTACCGCATGATGATGTTACATGGCCGAGCGGGTGTTTTCATATAAGGGGGTCCCTTTATAAAATTCATTGTAACAAACAAACTCCTTCATCAACACGTGTGTATCTCATATTAAAATAAGTGGAAATGAAAGAAGATTCCATAAATGAAGTTATTTATAATTTTAAAAAAACAAAGAATAGAAAAAAAACAACTGTTCTGAAAAGCTGGAACGATTTTTTGGTACTAAAAATATTTTTTAGGGCTGAGCACTAAAATCAAAGTTTTACATACCTGAAATGTGCCAGAATCCAATGCAGAATGTTTATATCAGTATAGAAATATCGATAATTGCAGATGCTTTTGATATCCAATAAATCTAACAGGTCTACAGATGTGAAAAACACATTTAGTAAGCTAGGTCTAGTCGGTCAGTATGACCATTCTACCAACTAACCTCGAAAAAACTTGAACAATTTACACTCAAATCAATCCACTTCTTCATTTCCTTTCTTTTCCGGCATGACTAGATGCTAAACTAGCTGAACTTTGGCCTAGAAGAGTTCTGTTTGGCTAAATGAAAAGTTGCATCGAGTTTTCAATGAAACAAATCAGAAGACTTAAAGGGTGGCTTGGGATCCGACGGTAAACCGCAACTGGACATAAAGGGCGGCGCGGTATGGGAAGAGTTAATATCATTGGAAATCAATATCTCATTTTATTATTGTCTAATATTGCTGATTATTTTTCCAATGAAGTGTCCCTCCTAGAACATTGTCCTTCTAACTGCCTGAATGAAATGTGGAAATGCATAAGTTGACTGGTGTCTCGGAATGACATATTCTGAATTTCTATGATGTCCTGAGTTCACCTGCGTCAAGGTTGTCCTTTATCCCTTTTGCCGGGCACTATGCCTTCTAGTATCAACCTCTCCAAACCAGCGTGTCTCTTGATGTGGCCCAAGTATCTCCACTTTCTAATTTTGATAGTGTTCATGAGCCAGTTTTCTGCGATACCTAATCCCATCAATATCTCTTTATTTTATTTTCTTTCTATCCAGTAGATAATTTTTGGAATCTGATGGCTCCTGATGTTGAAAGAGTTAAACTTAGTTATTTCCTGTTTATCTCTTACATTCCTCAAAATTTTTTCAGCATAGATGCTAAACAAGTATGGATGGAGAAAGGATACGTCCCCGTCTTACTTCCTTTTGTACATCAAACCAACCCAATGTTCTGCCATCTACCCTTGCTGCTGCTTGCCAGTTTCGGCAGTTTGGCAATGAGGTGCCCCAGAAGAATGGGAAAACCCATGTTACTCCATCTTCTTCCCCAGTTCTTGTGAATGATCTACCTGACCTAAGATCTTTGCACTTTCTTCATATTGGCCTTGATAGGTTTCTTATAGGTGGAGATTGAAACAGGCGTGAAACAAGGATGTATACTGTCTCCCTTGCATTCTGAAATTACAATAGACTTCATAATGAAAAAATGCTGCACAGGTAACACAAGTATTGACTGGGTACATGAGACACAACTAGAAGACCTTGATTTTGCTGATGACATAACTCTTATCAGTAACAATGTGAATTCCATGCAAGAAAAAACAGATAGCCTGTCTTCACTGGCTAGCAAAATAGGACTTGAAATTAACAAGGACAAAACAAAAATAATGAAACTTCCCAATAATGAAAATGGAAAAATACACATAGAAGGGACAGATATTGAAGAAGTCAATCAATTTGCACACCTTGGCAGCTACATAGACCAGGATGGTGACACCAGAAAGGAAGTTAGAATTAGAATTGCAAAAGCAGGATCGATCTTCAAGAATCTTGAGAACATACGGAATTCAAAAGTTATAAGCACAAAAACCAAGTTAAGACTATTCAATTCAAGTGTAATATCCACCCTCATTTATGCATGCGAAAGCTGGAAAACAACTACACAAATAGAAAAGAAATTAGGCTCTTTTGAAAACAAATGCCTAAGGAAAATACTCAGCATCAAGTGGAACGAATTCAAGAACAATGCAGAGATAAGACAGATGACTGAACAGCAACCAATCTCATGGGTGATCAGGAAAAGGAGATGGACATATGTTGGTCACATGATGAGAAGAAACAGCCAGAGAATCACAAAACAAGCTATAAAGTGGAACACAACAGGCTAAAGAAAAAGAGGCAGACCGCGTGAAAATCTAAAGAGGACATTGTTAAGAAAAGCCAAATTAATAGGCATAAAATCCCTTGATGAGATTGAAAGGCTCGCTGAAGACAGGAAAAATTGGCAAAGTACCTTGCGAGCCCTATGTGACATTTAACAGCACAGGAAGGAAGGATATAAGATATAAGAAGATGGATGGTGGTGAGCAGGTACTCCACCTTGTCCATGGGTGTCCCATAGACTAGCGGAGGGAAGGAAGTGTCTACTATTCCTCTGCTAGGAATACCCCTACCCCACTACCCATTATTGCTGATTATTATTTTAAAATAATTCCACTCCGTTGGTAGTTTTATTTATTTTATTTATATTAAACAAGCAGTCTTTTAAATAGAAGTTATTTTAAATACTGTTATCTAATCTTCTTTCCATCTCATGTTTATCTGGCATACTTTTTGTTTCTTGCCTGTATTTCAACAGAAACAAAATTTGGTAACAATGTTATTTTCTCCTTAAAGTAGATTTAGCAACTGTTTTCATGAAAATCTGTCCACAGTCAGTACAAAGAGATAAAGTTGTCGCAGAACATAACCTATTTCCTTCCTGCATTTGACTTTGGTGCCACACTTATTTATTAGTAAAATCAGTTTTTAAAAATGTATTTCAGACTGAAGATATTTAGCTGAAAATAAATAATTTATTATTTCTGCAGTTTTAAAATTACTTTTTATGTTTTATGCTGTTATTTAGTGTATTTTTGTAAATCCTTACATTTTTTTTTTTTACTTTAGTCTACTAAAAAATAACATATATTTGTGCCACATATCTTTAGTGATTTTAATTTAATGATGCAGAAAAGTTCAGATTACTTTATGTTTAATAAAATCAAGGATTTGGTGTTTTTGATGTATGGCACATGCAGTGTAGGGCTCTATTTTTAATACTGAAAGTAGACAGAAAGGTTAGGACTCAAATCTTGACTTTTGTTTCCTTTGACTCTAAAATATACACTTAGATAAGATGCAATAATATTAGATCTTTTCATCATTATTATACAGCAAACATAACCTCAAAATAATCAAAGTGTTGTAGTGAAAAATTCCACATTTACTCCTGTTAGATTAAATTGATGTTACCATTCAGTCATCATCATCAACTTTTGCTTGATTAATTTGATAAATTCATGTTATCATTGAGACCTCATCCCACTCATATTGAATTTGATTGACTAAATTCAAGTTCAGTCTTTGATTTTTCCCCCCCTTCTTATTGCTATTGTCTGACATCAATAAGATGTTCTTCATGAACTCTCTCTCTCTCACCTGATAGCCTGCATATGGGAAGGATGTTTTGATTGAAGGATATCCTTGCCCAAAGCCATTTCTCCAAGGAAAATTCGACTAATTTTGGAATTTGAATAACAGAATAATGCCTCTCCTATAATTTGAAGACCTGTTATCTTTTCTGAAACAACTTTGAATCTTGAGAAGAGTTTACATGCAAAATAAAAAAAAAGCCAACATTATAAATACCATCATTCACTACCATTGTTGGATGACTAGCACTGAGGAATCTATCTCGAATTTTGTCTCCCACTACTTCTGTCACATTTCCAAAAACACGTCAAACCTGGTTTCCAAATAATTTAGTATCCAAAATAACAAATGAATTTTTAATATGCCAAAGAAGAAATAATAAGAAATAATAATAACAAACATAAAGCAGATGTGCTCAGACCAAGTCAGCATTCCAGAAAATGAGAAACATCTTGTGCAACAGATCCATATAAACGGAAACAAGATTCCAAGTACTTAAATGTTACATTGAGCAAATTTTGTTTTATGGATGTGAAGCATGGTCCACGAATAAGAGAGTACAACAAGAAATGGAAGCCATGGAAATGTAGTTCATAAGAAGGATGTGTTGATGGTACCATGGACAGCTAAGAAAACCAATGAAGAAGTCTTAAGACAGGCTGGAGTTAAAAGGCAAATTACAGCAAAGATCAGAGGCAGACAAACGAGATTTGTAGGACATTTTCTGAGAAGAGGAAAATTGGAACACATTGTGACAACTGGAAAAATTGAAGGAAGAAGAGACAGAGGAAGACAGAGAGAGAAGTTCCTGGATGGGCGGTCAGTGTGGCTAGGAAGAAAGTCACCGGCGGATCTCATAATCAAGTCTAAAGACAGGGAATTGTGGAGAGAAATGATCGCCTACACCACATGGCACGGCATTTGATTGATTGATTGAAAGAAGAAAACTTATCCAAAATAAAAACTAGTGGTTCTGACACAACAAGTCTGACACTGAAGGTAACTAAATGACCTGTTTTTTGCATTTGTTTTACAGGTCCCATTAAGTTGGTTTTTTTTTCTCTTAATACTGCATGTCACTTGATGCTTAGTAAACTTTTATATTAGTTGAAAGAAGCATGTTATGTTTCTTCTGTTGTTGTTTCCACTGTGATTTGCTTTTAAAAATTAGTTTTGCAGCTTAAAATGAATTCTTTGAAGCATGTCAGAAACTGACAGCATATATATAAGTCTCTCAGAGACCACTTGCAGATGTTTTGATGTTGGGGGCTTTAATGGATACTTACCCAGGGTAGTCACCCCTGAGTGTGCAGCCACAGTTTATAGCTTTGCTTCTATGATAATAAATTCATTTTTACAAGCAGTTAATTTTTTGATCAGCATGAATAGTATGTCCTAGAGTGTCTTGTCACTCAGATAATTTGGGAAGGGGGCGAGGGGAGGGGGGAAGTGATAGTAGATCAGTGAGACTGACTCCAAAATTGTATCCAAGTTGTTCATGGTGGTTAATGCCACTCGTTTTCTTTCACTGGAAGATCTGAAAGTTCCATGAGCTGGTGGTAGGGAATAAGGCATAGAATAATGAGATGGTGGTAGGGAATAAGGCATAGAATAATGATGTTGTGGTAGGGAATAAGGCATAGAATAATAAGGTGGTGATGGGGAATAAGCCATAAAATAATGAGGTGGTGATGGGGAATAAGGCATAGAATAATGATAGTGTGGTAGGGAATAAGGCATAGAATAATGAGGTGGTGGTGAGGAATAAGGCATAGAATAATGAGGTCGTGGTGGGGAATAAGGCATAGAATAATGATGGTGTGGTAGGGAATAAGGCATAGAATAATGATGTTGTGGTAGGGAATAAGGCATAGAATAATGAGGTGGTGGTGGGGAATAAGGCATAGAATAATGAGGTGGTGGTGGGGAATAAAGCATAGAATAATGATGTAGTGGTGGGGAGTAAAGCATAGAATAATGATGTGGTGGTGGGGAATAAAGCATAGAATAATGAGGTGGTGATGGGGAATAAGGCATAGAATAATGAGCTGGTGGTTGTGAGAGGATGAGGATGAGTGGAAAGACACTGAAGAATAAAGTGATGAGGGAGACATAGAAAGATGAGGTGGTGGTGAGGAAGACAAATAAAGATGTAAGTGTTGATGAGTAAGACATGGATGTAAGTGTTGATGAGTAAGATATGGATGTAAATGTTGGTGGGGAAGACATGGATGTAAGTATTGGTGGGGAAGACGTGGATGTAAGTGTTGATGAGTAAGATATGGATGTAAGTGTTGGTGGGGAAGACATGGATGTAAGTGTTGGTGGGGAAGACATGGATGTAAGTGTTGATGAGTAAGACATGGATGTGTTGATGAGTAAGACATGGATGTAAGTGTTGGTGGGGAAGACATGGATGTAAGTGTTGATGAGTAAAACATGGACGTAAGTGTTGGTGGGGAAGACATGGATGTAAGTGTTGATGAGTAAGACATGGAGTTGGTGTTGAGGAAGACATAGAAGGATGGAAGTTTTGGTGGGGAAGATGTACAACAATAATAATTATAATTACTCTCTAACATTTTTTCTGAAGAGGCACAGCCAAAAATTAATAGTGTGCTGGTCTATTTTTATACCCCCTCCCCACCAAATCATTATACTGTTTCTGCTAATTAATTAAACTTTCCCTGCAAAATCATCTTTCATTTTCTTATCTTAATATTTAAAAAACAATTTTTAGATCTTGTCAGATCTAGCACAACCTTCGACAGAAGCAACATCGTAAGCGAGGAAATTAAAAGTAGAGTACTGCTAGGGAATAAAATATACTTTGTCTTGCAACTTCTGATAAAATCCTGTACCAAAACATCAAAATAGCAATCTAAAGAACTATAACAAGTCTAGCCATCATGTATGGATCAGAAACATGAGTACAACAAAGAAAGATGAACAAAAACTGCAGATCTTTGAGAACAAGATCCTAAGAAGAATCTTTGGGCCCATAAAGAATACCAACAGTGGAGAATGGAGAGCTAGAAGGAACACTGAACTGAACAGCTTATTTAAATCCCAATGAATTATAAATCTCTTGAAACTGAACAGACTATGCTGGCTGGGCCATGTAGAAAAAATGGAAGAGAACAAACAAACAAAAATTATGTATGCACAATAGATGAGGGAAACAAGGCCAAAGGATAGACCAAGACAGAGATGGAAAGACAACATAGAAGAGAATATAAAAGAAACTGGTGTCACTAACTGGAGAGAGAAGATTAGGAATAGAGAGAGAAATGGAGGCAAACTTTGTCTGCAACAATGAGCCTTAATAGCTCAGAAAGCTGAAGAAGAAGAAGTCAGTATTATGCATCACACTTCTCCATTCTGTGTTGGCTTAGTATCTGTTATCAGATCAGATACTTTTCCTATGCCACTTGATTAGCACCTTCTGATATTTTTCTTTCCATGTCTCATATTTTAGTTTTTCCCCTTGAGTTTTCAAGTGATTATCAGATTTTCATACCTCTGTTGTCCCATTACATTTCCAAAGAATTGTCATTGCCTTTTAATTTGAATTGTAAGTTTTCATGTATGCAAGTTTCCTGAGAATTTCTTTACTTTTTTTTTTATTAATGTTTTGGCTATATGCTGTGTCTTTCTCCAAACTACATCTTTTGCTGAATCAAATTTCTGTTTCACGTGGTTATTTATAGCCTACAAGTATATATAGTCTAACCCAGTATAGCAACAGAATGATTCTTTTGTTTTGCTTTCTTTAAGGATGTATTTGCTGCTTTATTGCCAAGTTGTAGTATATTTTTAACCAGCTTGGTACTGATTTTGACATGGCATCTGGCAAAACTAAGTTTCAAAATAACACTATAACAGTAAAAGATTGCTAAAGTATTATCTTTCAAAACCACGTTTTATTCCTTCACTCATTAACAATGAGCCATCATAACTGACATGATTGGTCCATGATATAACTACTTGTCATATTTCTGTAGTAACACGTTTTATTCATGCTGACATATTGCATTTGATATAATTTCTTAAATGTAACTCTTATATAAATAACTCCCCCTCCCCCATATGTTCTTTTCTACTTGACAGCCGGAGAAAAACCCACATTGGCGTGATGAATTGAAACCCGTGGAGAAGGAGGAAGCAGTTGCTGGAGAGGGTGAGACTGCAGAAAGCTGAGCAACCACAGATTGTCCAATGATCGCATGCAGATCCCAGTAACTATGAAACTGAGCGCCAGTTTAGATAGACTTTTTACCTTTTTAAGCAAAGGAATAATGCAAAGCGTAACAAGTGATGGAAATCGTTTTCGTAAAATTATTTTCAAATTTATCATGATGTAAAACTGAAGTTCTCTAGTTTAAAAAACTTACATGACAAACAAAATGAAACACATATGTGTTACAGCTGAATTTATATTGTTGGCAACAAATTATTTGGTACTAGAAGATGAAATCATAAGTTTTAAAATTAAAATTAACATTGGAAATATATACCAAAAAGATATACCAGCCGTGATTTCCATACTCGGTATGCTTTACGAGATTGTATGATACGTGCGGCAGAATAGATATTTTTATCTTTCAAGTGAATGGTGTGAATATGATTTTTAAAATAATTTTATGTTTTCAGCCCTCCTAATTTAAATAAGTACAAGTTTTGTTTCTTGTGATTTGAGTAGTTTTATTTTTTGATCAACATCTTCTAGTGCAATATGGACACTATGTAACTTTGTTGATGGTGATATTATGTAGTATTTTTCCCTTGTGAAGTTTTAGAACTTAAAATATATGAGTAGTCGCACATAATTGGTAGGCACACGTAATTACTAGTCACACATTTTAGCAGTCACACATAATTAGTAGTTAATTAAGTTCTGTAGGTTTTTTTGTGTAACATTTATTTGTATACGGACGTTATGGTAAATAAATTTAACAAAAAATTAATGGATAGAACAAGTGCTGTCTGACAGATACATAAAATTTAACGGCTGATTCTTGATATTAATTCAACTCAAAATTAATGTGTTACAACAGAGAAGCTAAAGTTGGAACCAGAGATTGGGTTACTATGATACCCAGCATTATTTATTAAAACAATATGTGATATTTTGTCAGCCATCTCTTCTCGTTACTTTTGATCCAGTTTTGGTGTCTAACGCAGACTGTGGAGTTGTGCTGTGTTCTTGGTGATGCTATAATTCTCTTGTGGTATCAGCCAAGTTGTACAGACTTTGCTAAAGAGTTTGTTTCTTCCTGTGTTTTGGTGTGTGTATGTGTGTGTGTCTAACAAAATATTGTGTGTGTTAAATGTGATTCTACCTTGCAAGAGTGTTTCGGTTGCTCCAAAGTAGCATTCTGTATGCCAAAAATAAATATATATATAAATTCGTCCATGTTTGAACATGTGTACTCTTTTATAATGTATGTAAACCACACTGTAACCTTTCATCCATAATTTACGTTCAAGTTATATCTCATTTTATTTTAAACTGACTTTGCTATTGTTTGTTTTGTTTAAAACTGTTCACAATTGCTTTCAGATGTAGAAAAAAAAATTGCCTGTAGTTGTCCTGATATGAGTTTAGTTCTTCAGCATGTTCAAACTGGCAAGTAACAATTGGCATGGCAGGTGTGGACAGTTTTTGCCTTGCATAAACCAGATCAGTGCTTGTTTAGCCACTTCTGACAGTGCATTAAATTACTATTCCTCCAGCGTGTAAACATGCCAGTGATGAAAAACTGTGCCAGGTTTGCTGCATGCTGGGAAATCCCAGCTTCTTATTCAGCCTCAAAACATGTGACCAGACTTTTGTTGAAATGGGCTTGAGAAAAGGAAAAGCTGTTATTTATTGTCCAGATTTTTTTTACAGCAATGTGTGTTTTATAATTTTTTTTTGTTGGGGGGGGTAATTAATTTAAACCAGTAATAACAGATAAACTGCTACAGAGTTACATACTTTTAGACATCTTTTTAACCTTTAAAAAACATCACCTCTATCAGGTTTAGATCAGATAACATCAGTTTTCACAGAAAAAAAACATATACAAAAAGGTTTTTCTGTAAAGAAAAAATAGCATCATTTGTATGGCAGATGAAGCCACCAGTGAGCAGGATTGAAGAGAGTATACCAGTGCAAGTACAACAGTTATTTAAAATATTCGATCTAAGCTTATGTGAGCCAGTCTGAGGTGTTCATGTATGTTTTGCTGGTCTGTTCACATTTTTAGGGCCTATCATTACCCTTCTAATAAAAGTCTTCCAAATTCTGGAAAGAGGGTTACAGAATTTTGATGTTCCATCTATGTATGTGCTTGTGTTATTCTGTGTAATGTGTTTTGCATTATTGTTCACTTTATTCTGTGTAAACTGTGTTGTGTCACTTTATATATTACTGTAAGATCATGGGAGAGTCCACTTTATATTACAAGATTGAATGTTCACTTTATAGCTGAGTGTTCAGTTTATTATAAGATCACTGACTATTCACATTAAAAGGTCAGTGAACCACCTTCCCCATCTCAGTGGTAAACTGGAACACAGATGCCAGGGTATGCATGTATAGAATAGCCCAAACTATATCTGTAATGCAACTTAGTGGAAGGACTGAGCTAAAGAAAAAAGCTTTGTGACTGTCATCTGAATGCGAAGATAACTATAGACTTTATCTAGACAAAGAGCACAGCTTATCTAGCAAAAAAAAAAAAACCACTGAAATGCAACCACATACTGAAAGTAGCAGCAAACAGTGTCAAAATGATAGCCTTTTTCTTGGCTGTACTTGACATATTTCTTCAATACCTTAGTAACCTCTTACATGGCAGTAGGTTAGAAAAAAAATTCTGTAGAAAGTGCCTGATTTGTAGACATTTGTTACACTTCATTCACCTTTCCAAATATGACCTACAATATACAAGCAAGGCATAAATACTTCCTCAGAATTCTGTCTCTAACCAAACAGCATGTGTGAGTGTGTACAATAATGTATGTAGATTTATCTTTTTTTTTCTTTTAGCTGTTTTCAAATGATATTCAGTGGAACTATGGAAAACTGAAATATAGAAAATATCCCCATAGTCCTTGGAGAACCAGAACATGTTTAAAAATTATGAAAATAACATATGACCAGGCAACAAACATGAAAACAGTAGCAATAGTTGGTGTAGTCGTAATAATAACAGTTTCAAACCTGTATTACATTGTAAAAGATGAAACATAGCATTATACTGGAATTTTTTTTTTTTTTGGACAAAGATGGAGGAAGATTGAAGGACACTTGAGTATGAATAGTGGTAGAATTATTGTCATTGCTAGCCAGCAGTTCTAGTGCTCAGTAATAACACAGATGACTAACCCACTGGCAAGCTAAGACAAACTTCTGTTTCACTTAACATGATTTCTGGACATTGTACAAAGCAGTGACTCTTGAACTTTTCCAGATACACTGTCCAGTTGTCTCCCACTAGTCCTCACATTTTGTAGCTCAAGAGGTACTGATCTTCCATGCCACTCTTTCACACTGAAACAACACTGACAGTGCTGGTAGATCTTGATCTTCCATGCCACTCTTTCACACTGAAACAACACTGACAGTGCTGGTAGATAATCTTCCATGCCACTCTTTCACACTGAAACAACACTGACAGTGCTGGTAGATAATCTTCCATGCCACTATTTCACATTGAAGCAACACTGACAGTGCTGGTAGATCTTGATCTTCCATGCCACTCTTTCACACTGAAACAACACTGACAGTGCTGGTAGATCTTGATCTTCCATGCCACTCTTTCACATTGAAACAACACTGACAGTGCTGGTAGATCTTGATCTTCCATGCCACTCTTTCACACTGAAACAACACTGACAGTGCTGGTAGATCTTGATCTTCCATGCCACTCTTTCACATTGAAACAACACTGACAGTGCTGGTAGATCTTGATCTTCCATGCCACTCTTTCACACTGAAACAACACTGACAGTGCTGGTAGATCTTGCAAGCCAATGCTCAGAGTGATACTTAGGCAAAGTCGAAATGAATTCAGAGTAGCACATTTCTAACTCTACCCATGTTTTAAATTAAAAACTTCCTTCCAGTTTCTGTCAAAGTTTCTCACCAAAATTTATTGTGGCAGAGCACTGAAATTAATTCAACAATGAAAGAGTTAAAGATTCACCACTTCTGAATCTTCTTGCTGTACGTTGGGGGAAAAGTGGGTATGGCAACACTGTTGTCCAGCTTCTGAACAACTGGGAAAGCATGCAGAAAATTCATGAAGACACACAGAATGAAGTGGCTGGAGGTTCTTACTACCTGAAGTAAAGGTAAAATTCCCATGTCCACACCACTGAGGCATATTGGGGATACGGTGTTAGGCCCGTGTTTCTAGGACTTTTGGCACACGAGAGTGTGATGTGGTCCGTATCATGCCTGGCCACATTTACCTTCCCAGATTTCTCTGGTACCCATTTTTTTAGGCTGGGTAACACGGGGCTTTTTTATGCGTATCAGAAAAAATGCCACTGCTGGGACTTGAACCCAGTACCACCAGATTAGTAGACTAAGCTCCTAACCACTCAGCTTACCAGGCTGCCATTAATTTATTATAAAATAAATAAATACTAATTAATTATGAAACAAATTAACTAATTCATTATGGAAAAAATCAACACATTAACATAATTAGGAAGTAACTAACAAAACAACAATTGGAGAAGCAACTTTTTTGGAATATTTATTACGAAAACACCAGAAAAAGTTCTCTATGAATCACCCGATCTTTATTTACAACAGATATAAGAGGAAAAAACTAACACATATATGATAATGTGGTTGAACAATTAAATAAATATGCTATTCACCATACAAAATATGACCCACGGTATACAAGCAAAACATAAGCACTCCCTCAAAGTTCTGTCAGCCTAAGTGAACAACATATTTTTGTATGTAAAACAATGTACTGATTTATGTCTATTTATTAGTTAGTGAGATATTTTGTTGAACTATGGGAAATTGACAAGACAGACCTATTCTGATAGGTCTTGGGAACTACAACACCAAAAGAAAAAAAAATGAAAATAACATGATAAGACCAGGCAAGGAACATGGAAATAACATGATAAGACCAGGCAAGGAACATAGAAATAACATGATAAGACCAGGCAAGGAACATAGAAATAACATGATAAGACCAGGTAAGGAACATGAAAATAACATGATAAGACCAGGCAAGGAACATGGAAATAACATGATAAGACCAGGCAAGGAACATAGAAATAACATGATAAGACCAGACGAGGAACACAGAAATAACATGATAAGACAAGGGAAGGAACATGGAAATAAATAAATGAAGTGAACAAAGAAGATGTAGGTCAATGGATCATAAACATCGATTGCAACAGAAATACTGACCTAGACAAAACAAGAAAAAAGACAGAACACTCTAGGACAGTTCAGACAAGACTCCACAAAGTGCATGAGAGACTACATGAGAAGTATACAGACTTGCAGAAATATCGGGCCAAACAGAAAGTCTCTGTCTCTACCATAGATTCCCAAGACTTCGACAAGAATTAGTGATGACAAGCATTTACTGTAGAGAAGCACAATACCTTTTCCCCAAGGTACACGAAGTCTACACGTATACGAAGGAATGTTACAGAAAGCTGTCACAAAAACCTGAATATAAAAATTCTGGTACACTAGATAACAATTTTCAAATAATAAATGCATTAATATAGAATTCTCCTTTTGTAAATCTAGTATCAACTAGAATTTTAAAAAAATCTTTAAGACAAGTTTTATTTTTATCTTCAATGAACTAAAGATCAACAAAAGTAAAGGGAAATTCTGGGCGTAGCATCTACATCCCACTGTTAGATCCGTGAAACCAAAATATGAAATCTATGAGAGAATCTCAATCATATATAAACATCGTGAATAAAAACGTCGTCTCTTCTTTTCTTTTTTTTAAATTGCACATTCCACAGTCCATACACAGTCAGTAAGGCAGACAGACAGACAGTCAGGCTGACGGGCAAGCAGGGAGACAAACACACATGCACATTCATTTCCATCATTATGTAAAGAAAGGCTATACATAATTATATAAAATCTGCCTGAAAGCTCTGTTACAAGTGATTAAATTCTCGATAAAAAACTTGTCCAGTATCTGATTCGTAACTCCTACATTCATAACTTCTAAATTTATAATTAAATTTTCAGTAACTTTTGCCTAAATCTGTAATAATTACTGATGAATGTCTCAGCCACAGCTGTATAATCTTATCACATTAATCACTCACTCATATAAAGCTACAAAATGTGATGAATGTAGTCTCTGATTATGCCTAACCATTCTTGTGTGTCACTGACTTCAAATGTCTGCAGACAAACTGTTCAATGATTTCTGAATGCTACAACTGGCACACTCTAGCAACTTTGTAAATCTGTACCATCCTCCTACATGTCAACATACTGGCTAACAGTCACATGTCAATGTACTGACTGACACAGACATGTATCAATTTATTGGCTAACACAGTCACATGTCAATGTATGGCTAACATAGATACATATTAATATGTTGCTGACATAACCAATCTCATGGAAGAACAGAGAGGAACCTGTTATTTAATCATTGCTACAGAATTAAAAAGTTAAATCACACACAAACAATAAACTAACATATATTTCAGTACTGACTTTTTCAATACCTGAAACAGAATTTAAATAAAAATGAATTTATGAGAACACCGTAAGGGAAATAAAAATATGCCAAGCAGCCTCATCAACAGCAACTGTTAATAAACCAGTCTTCAAGAGAGAAACTGATTCTTACTTCATGTACAGCTCTGAACAAAGCACGGCAGCCACACAAAAACACGGATTAGCAGACAACCTCAAGAAACAAAACAAAAACATACTGAAGAAAACAAAATTAAACAGATGTGTACTTATCTGTTACCTTCTGTATGATACATATCAGACACTTGACTGCTGACTGCTACCAACACTAGCTGTCTCAGCTACTGGGCCGCTGTCTGCTACCAACATGTCTCAGCTACTTGGTCATTGTCTGCTACCAACATGATGTCTCAACTACTTGGCCGCTGTCTGCTACCAACATGATGTCTCAACTACTTGGCCGCTGTCTGCTACCAACATGATGTCTCAACTACTTGGCCGCTGTCTGCTACCAACATGATGTCTCAACTACTTGGTCGCTGTCTGCTACCAACATGATGTCTCAACTACTTGGTCGCTGTCTGCTACCAACATGATGTCTCAGCTACTTGGTCGCCGTCTGCTACTGACACTAGTTATCTTGGCTACTTGGCTCATGTCTACAACTAACAATAGTTGTCTCAGCTTGGCTGGATATAATGCCTGAGACAGCATTAGTCCTAGTCTGACATGGCAACAATTTAAAAACATGTAAAGCTTGGGCTGGATATAAAGAAAAGCTGTCATGGCAAAATCTAAAACATCTAATTTTTGTTCTTAACGGAGCTCTGGTCTGACCAAATGTTGTAACAACGGTACAGAAATACACACATATTATGTGAGTGATGGCACAGTCTTAAGATCTAGGCCGGGTCTAAGCAGTGAAGATTGTAGGATTTCCTGCTGGAGTTTAACTACAAACTGGCTAAGACTCCAACATCGACCTCTGAGAAGCAGATCATGTCTGACAAATTCTGTGAAAGCAAATATTTCACAAAAAGTCCCAAATCACAGCACAGCATATATCTGCTGTCAGTAACAATCAGCCTAGAAGTGGTCTTGTATTCCATGCTTAGACACTATGCTTTAACAGTTAACACCAAAACTAACACAATGAGAAAAAGTTTCTTCTTTGATCATTCCCAGATGTTGATTTGTTTGTATACTTTCAAAGTAATCAGTGGTCAGTTGCAGCTGGTGTACATCTCCATGAAGCTGATACAGGTGTTGGCCACATCTGTTTTCTGACAAGAAAGCTAAAATGCTGAATCAGTCCAGCCAGACAAGACAGTTCTTAGAGTCGAGGTCAATCAATGTCATTGTTCACCCTTAAAAGAACATTGGTTGATCAAGTTTAATATCAATCTTCTTCCTCCTCAACTATCTTCTTCCAGATGAATCAAAATACCAATCTTTTCCCTCCTCAACTATCTTCTTCCAGATAAATCAAAATACCAATCTTCTCCCTCCTATCTTCTTCCAGATAAATCAAAATACCAATCTTCTCCCTCCTCTTCAGATAAATCAAAATACCAATCTTCTCCCTCCTCAACTATCTTTTTCCAGATAAATCAAAATACCAATCTTCTTCCTCCTCTTCCAGATAAATCAAAATACCAATCTTCTCCCTCCTCAACTATCTTCTTCCAGATAAATCAAAATACCAATCTTCTTCCTCCTCTTCCAGATAAATCAAAATACCAATCTTCTCCCTCCTCAACTATCTTCTTCCAGATAAATCAAAATACCAATCTTCTCCCTCTTCAACTATCTTTTTCCAGATAAATCAAAATACCAATCTTCTTCCTCCTCTTCCAGATAAATCAAAATACCAATCTTCTCCCTCCTCTTCCAGATAAATTAAAATACCAATCTTTTCCCTCCTCAACTATCTTCTTCTAGATAACTCAAAATACCAATCTTCTCCCTCCTCTTCAGATAAATCAAAATACCAATCTTTTCCCTCCTCAACTATCTTCTTCCAGATAAATTAAAATACCAATCTTTTCCCTCCTCAACTATCTTCTTCCAGATAAATTAAAATACCAATCTTCTCCCTCCTCTTCCAGATAAATTAAAATACCAATCTTTTCCCTCCTCAACTATCTTCTTCCAGATAAATCAAAATACCAATCTTCTCCCTCCTATCTTCTTCCAGATAAATCAAAATACCAATCTTCTCCCTCCTCAACTATCTTCTACCAGATAAATCAAAATACCAATCTTCTCCCTCCTCTTCAGATAAATCAAAATACCAATCTTCTCCCTCCTCTTCCAGATAAATCAAAATACCAATCTTCTCCCTCCTCTTCCAGATAAATTAAAATACCAATCTTCTCCCTCCTCTTCCAGATAAATCAAAATACCAATCTTCTCCCTCCTCTTCCAGATAAATCAAAATACCAATCTTCTCCCTCCTCAACTATCTTCTTCCAGATAAATCAAAATACCAATCTTCTCCCTCCTCAACTATCTTCTTCCAGATAAATCAAAATACCAATCTTCTCCCTCCTCTTCAGATAAATCAAAATACCAATCTTCTCCCTCTTCAAATATCTTCTTCCAGATAAATCAAAACATCAGTTTACAGAGAGACATGTAATATCACACTAACCTCTTTGCCCATGAGACACAAGTAACACTGCATCATATTCGTAACCATAAATCAAAACAAGAGTGAGTTAGTGTACAATATCTCAATCCTGATCCTGATATGGCTATTTCAGAACCACTAACAACATCTGCTGCTCTCCCACATTCAAATCTGTACAAAATGTAACCATCAACATATTTCAAAACAGTCTGCTTACATTAAAGATAGCCAATCTGTGCACACAGAGCTACTTTTGTTTATTTTTGTTTTTTTTTACCAAGATCAACATAGCTTATCTGTACTAAATGTAATCCTATCATGCCACTGAGGCAGCTAGGGAACACAGCATCAATATTTCAACTGACCCGTCGAAACACTAGGAGTCATATACCCATTTCAACATCTGGGTGAGTGATGTGCCCCTGGCTGGACCTGACCCATCAACCTCAGAGTGAGAGATGGGTACACTAGCCACTATAGCATTCAGGCACTCTTATCACTTCTAGCCTGATGCCTATTATTCTTTCAATACTTTTTTTCTTATCTTTGGGCCCGTGATGAAATTAAGCACGGGAAAACTTTCTTTTTAAAACAAAGGAAAGCAAAAGCAAAAGCAAGAAGAAGCGATTTACCACTTGTGCTTTGTACCACAAGCATACTTGGCCATTTGTATCTGAACTAACTTTTATGAAGAGAGGTCAGCTCACTTACATGTTACACATCACTGATTATTTCATGATTCTAAAGCCTTCACATGTCACATTTCAGATAACAAGTGTGAAGTTTTGCCAAGGCAAAACCCCCAAAAACTTGGATACTAAAGTCTACATCTGTTCTTTTAATATTTTCCTAAAATAGAATAATCTTCCATACAGCATTTTATAACTTTCTATCACCTTTCATATCATACAGTACAAATCCTCTCTCTCTCTCTTTCTCATCACTCAGTAACTTTTCTATCCCAGTATGATGGTCTTTGTTACTTGGCTTGGATTAAAGTATTGGACAACCTGCAGGAGAAGACAAAATGGACACATCACAAGATGTACAAACAGCAGACAGCCTGCCAAACAAAAACACTTCAAATAAAATGATCCACACAAAGCTCTGGCTATCAAATCTGCTGAATAGCATAAAATATTGGATTGCTGTATATTTTTCATTTATATGTACTCATCTTACTTTCTGCTATTCTTGTTTCTTCCCACTTTCCTCACTCTTTTTTTTAAAAACTGAACCATACACCTCCATCTACTTTATTACTAGAAACAGTAATATCACACTAACCTCTTTGCCCATGAGACACAAGTAACACTGCATCATATTCGTAACCATAAATCAAAACAAGAGTGAGTTAGTGTACAATATCTCAATCCTGATCCTGATATGGCTATTTCAGAACCACTAACAACATCTGCTGCTCTCCCACATTCAAATCTGTACAAAATGTAACCATCAACATATTTCAAAACAGTCTGCTTACATTAAAGATAGCCAATCTGTGCACACAGAGCTACTTTTGTTTGTTTTTGTTTTTTTTTACCAAGATCAACATAGCTTATCTGTACTAAATGTAATCCTATCATGCCACTGAGGCAGCTAGGGAACACAGCATCAATATTTCAACTGACCCGTCGAAACACTAGGAGTCATATACCCATTTCAACATCTGGGTGAGTGATGTGCCCCTGGCTGGACCTGACCCATCAACCTCAGAGTGAGAGATGGGTACACTAGCCACTATAGCATTCAGGCACTCTTATCACTTCTAGCCTGATGCCTATTATTCTTTCAATACTTTTTTTCTTATCTTTGGGCCCGTGATGAAATTAAGCACGGGAAAACTTTCTTTTTAAAACAAAGGAAAGCAAAAGCAAGAAGAAGCGATTTACCACTTGTGCTTTGTACCACAAGCATACTTGGCCATTTGTATCTGAACTAACTTTTATGAAGAGAGGTCAGCTCACTTACATGTTACACATCACTGATTATTTCATGATTCTAAAGCCTTCACATGTCACATTTCAGATAACAAGTGTGAAGTTTTGCCAAGGCAAAACCCCCAAAAACTTGGATACTAAAGTCTACATCTGTTCTTTTAATATTTTCCTAAAATAGAATAATCTTCCATACAGCATTTTATAACTTTCTATCACCTTTCATATCATACAGTACAAATCCTCTCTCTCTCTCTCTCTTTCTCATCACTCAGTAACTTTTCTATCCCAGTATGATGGTCTTTGTTACTTGGCTTGGATTAAAGTATTGGACAACCTGCAGGAGAAGACAAAATGGACACATCACAAGATGTACAAACAGCAGACAGCCTGCCAAACAAAAACACTTCAAATAAAATGATCCACACAAAGCTCTGGCTATCAAATCTGCTGAATAGCATAAAATATTGGATTGCTGTATATTTTTCATTTATATGTACTCATCTTACTTTCTGCCATTCTTGTTTCTTCCCACTTTCCTCACTCTTTTTTTTTAAAACTGAACCATACACCTCCATCTACTTTATTACTAGAAACAGTTTTAATACAGACATCATTTCCCTTATCGCTGACATAAGATAATAGCATTAGCTAAATAAAGTAATCAATAAACAGAATAAAGGTTTCATCCTTTCCTACATTCAATTAGCTCATATACTTTCTTTAGTTATCCATGGATGGATGAGTTTTCAAAATCCAGCTCTTACCATTCCATTGCTTCATCTAGACCTTCTCCTTTGATCGCAGATGTCTTGAAAATCTGGTACTTTTTGTTCTTCAAAGATGGCAGCCCAAGAGAGTTGGCAACCTCTGTGACAGTCATGGCCCCTTCTATGTCCTGTTTGTTAGCAAACACTACAAGCACTGACTTCTTCAGCTCATCCTCCTGTGAAATGATAAGATAAGCATTACATTCCTGCTAGTGAGTTTCTCCTACACAGACTGGCTGACCTAAGACCTGCAGGAAGTGGTTGTTTGAGCCAATCAATGAAAACAAGCAAATCAAAAAAATCATCTTTCTGATAACTACAAGTTATCTCCTTCTTCATCATTTGTTTATAACCACCCCTCTATCATCCTGGTAGTCGGTGCCACCGTCATTCTCATCAGTCAAACATGAGGTTCAGGTATGCAAAGGTTCTGAGCCTTGACGTGTGTGGTCTATGAACACATTTCTTCTCAAACTTACTGTCAGTTCCTGTCTTAAACTAAAAAAGGTAACGGTAACATTTCCATTCCCATGCCATTAATGCCTACTGAGTATATGATGTTAGGCCTGTATCTCCAAGACCATCAACACATGAAAGTCTGATGTGGTCAGTATAACACATGGCCACATTTATCTTCCCAGGTCAATTTGATCTGTGCGATCTCTGTGTGTAGAGAGAGAAAGAGAAAGTGAGAGAGAGACAGTGAGAGAGAAAGACATAGAGAGAGAAAGAAAAAGAAAGAGAGAGAGAAAGAGAGAGAGACAAAGAGAGAGAGAGAAAGAGAAAGAAAAAGAGAGAGAAAAAGAGAAAGAGACAGAGAGAGAAAAAAGAGAAAAAGAAAGCAAGAAGGAGAGAGGAACAGATAAAGAAAGAGAGAGAAAGTGAAAAAGAGCAAGAGAGAAGGAGAAATAGAGAGGGGGGAAAGAGTGAAAGAGAGAGAGCAAGAGAAAAGGAGAAATAGAGAGCAGGAGAATGAGAGAAAGTGAGAAGGAGAGAGAGAGAAATAGAAAGCGGGAGAATGAGAGAAAGTAAGAGGGAGAGAGAGAGAAACAGAGAGCAGGAGAATGAGAGAAAGTGAGAGGGAAAGAGAGAGAAATAGAGAGCGGGAGAATGAGAGAAAGTGAGAGGGAGAGAGAGAGAAATAGACAGCAGGAGAATGAGAGAGGGAGAGAGAGAAATAGAGAGTGAGAGAATGAGAGAAAGTGAGAGGGAGAGAGAGAGAGAGAGAGAGAGAAACAGAGAGCGGGAGAATGAGAGAAAGTGAGAGGGAGAGAGAGGATGTATATGTGCTTAACCAGAGATGAAAAAGACTCACAAACCTCAAGCATTGAAACTAGTTCCTGCTTGCTAATGCCAATACGGTCTCTATCCATACTGTCAACCACATATATAATTGCATCTGTATTGGAGTAATAGCAGCGCCAGTATGGTCTGAAAAACACACATATTACATCACACAGTGATAACATTATGGGTCATGTGATCAGCATCAATGACTCGCACCACATGACAGCAGGCTAACAATCACTTCAATCACTCCTCAGATGCCATAATCATTCTCTCCACTGACTTTCTGAATTCTAATCCAACCATTTATTTTTCTGCTCTCTTTGCCAGCATGTTCAAACATTCTTCTCCTGCTCTCCCTCTTACTCTTTTCCCTTTTGCTGGCCAGGAGTAAGAAATCTGTAAATCACTGTCAGTTTGGCTCAGTGATTGTGCTAGGATTTTTCTAAACCGGTGCAGATGTACCTGTCTTTCAACCTGCATGAAGCACTTTCTGAAATGCCAGTTTTGTCGAAACAAAATTCTGTACTTTATAGCTTCTTTTCAAAGTAAATTAAATACACTGTACAAACACTAGCATGAATTAGTGTTGGTGTGAATTTTCTCTTTCTTACCTTATTTTGGCTGAGATTTAACCTTCACAAAATGCTCACATGCTGAACCAAAGTCACAATTGACTGATTCTCATCTACACAAACTGAGCATCATCATCCTGCTGCCCTGATTATCCTCCAACCAACTTCACTGGTTGCTTTTTACTAGGTTTTTGATAATATAAACCGGTTAAGTAACAGACAACCTCCTAAAGTTTCGGTTTTTCTCTTTTTTTTTTTAACTGATAATTTAGCGGTAATTGCCAGTTAACATGATCACTGGTCAGACTCAGAATATGGACTAGAAACAAATATTAGACAAAGGTCATGGCAATCAACAGGGAAGAGGAGAACCCATCTGTAGACATAAATACAAATATAAACACAAACAAGTGACAAAATTCATAAATTTGGGATACACGATAAGAGATGATGATGAAAATATGAAAAGTAATTAACAGTAAAATAAGAGTGGCCACACACACTTTCAACAGAATGAAAAAAAAATTCTTCTTACTTCAAAACATATAACACAACAAGCAAAGCTGAGGGCTGTTAAATGCTACGTATACTTTATGACGTAGAAGCTAGAACATTACATTTTTAAAAACAGAAAAGAAAACTGAATCCCTTGAAATATGGATACACAGTAGAACAGGGTAAACTCAAATAACAGAACAGAGAATAAACAAAGAAGTCATATAAAGTACTTTTTATTTTCACACTGTATCTTACGTAGACCTGAAGCTGTCACTTGTCTGTTACTACCATGCAGAGGAATTACAATACAACACACCCATGTCATTATATTCATAAATTCTATTATTAAAAACACTGATAACTAAACTCTCACCCGGCGGTGATACACGGGTATCTCAAAACACGTCGAGGTTTTCCGGTGAGAAAGTCCAACTCTGGCCTGGGTGGGCTAACGCCTCTCACCCAGCGGGGATGCACTGATATTCCAAACACGTCGAGGTCTTCCGGTGAGAAAGTCCAACCCTAGACCAAACTGGTGCAATGAAAACCACGGTGTCACGCAATCCCGCTTCCGAGACCCACCAAGAATACAGGCTAAAGCACTGTGATACTCTGAACCCCTTGTGGTCCTTTCGTGGAACTCGTGTGGTCTATTTTGGACCACACGGGACCAAACGAGGACCACATGTGTGAATTCAGTAGGTTCACAGTGCGGTTTTTGGTGGTAGAAGTGAACGAAGAAGAAGAAGAGTCCACCTGATCCCACTTACCTAATACTAGTTTGTCTACCCTGATCCCACTCACCTACTACTAGTTTGTCTACCCTGATCCCATTCACCTAATACTAGTTTGTCTACCCTAATCCCACTCACCTAATACTGGTTTGTCCACCTAGGTCCCACACTTGGAACTTGAGATTTTTGAATGTGACAGTCTCCACATTGAAGCCAATAGCTGAGGAAGATTTAACAAGAAAGAAACTATATATGCCTACACACATAAGGATCATCACACTTGTGATAGTACTATTATCTATATCAAAGATTTTTATCACCATCTTATCCAGATACAACAATGTACAGCTCATCTTTGTCAGTTGTTCTCATTCTTCTGCTGCTTTTCTTCCCTGTCATTTTCATGCCTGGATGATGTCCCCTATCTGCACGGTGGAAAGTACACTCACTGGCACATCACCTCCCCTGGAATGTGCACACTTTCCTCCTGGAGTCTCAGCTTTTGTTTCAGGCCAGGACAATGGCCAGGCTTACTCTGTGTCTGTAGGACCTGGACAATGAACAAACTGACATGCTACAAACTGGACACAACACATATGTGGCTGTGGAGGAACATGCAGCTCACCCTGCACAGGCATAACAACGTAACAATCATGAGAATGTCCCCAGATAAGTTGCAGAACACTGAAAACTAGTTTAAAATTATAAGGAAAAGAAAACCAAACATATCTGGGTGTGTCATGAGAAGGTAGGAGCTAGAGAGCCTGACAACCACTGGAAAATTAAAAGGAAAAAGAAGAGTTTTGGAGGTTCTATTTTCTGGGGAAATTTTGTTTCCTTCACAGTATGTGTTAAGCTTCTTCTTCTTTGATCGTTCTCAGATATGGAGTTATATACTTCTAAGTAGTAGGTGGACAAAAAACTGGAGTTGGTGTACATCCCCATATAGCTTCTTTGAACTGACACAGGTGTTGGCCACATCTGTCTTCTCTGCACCTCATATGCTGGGCACTCCTGCAGAATATGTTTTCCTGTGCGTTATACAATGTTCCCTCTACAGTCTTGTGGTTCATGTGCAAAATTTTCAACTCATATGCAAAGATGTTCTCAAAAAACATTATGTGTCCAAATGTGTATCATAACTTCAAATTACAAAGTACAGTTTCAAGTTCTCATAACAAAAACAAAACAAAAAACAAACAAAACAAAACAAAATCAAAAGAAATCAGGAAAACAAACTCATGAAATGCTGTCAGATTTTTCTTCAGCACAAAGTAACATATTCATTCACTCATTTGCATGTCTCTTGTGGAACTTTGCCTCCCTAACAGCACTCCTGTAGGCCTCTCGGTTGTGAGCAAGATGGCCTGCTGCTGATGCATCCATTTGCAGATCATCAATGATGTCTTGCAGCCATCCTCGCCTTGGTCTTCCTCTCTTTCTTTTTCCCATTATGTACCCTTCCAAGACAGTTTTCTCTAGATTATCATGACATTTAATGTGTCCAAAATATTTAAGTTTTCTCTGTTTAATCCTCTTTACTAGCCAGCCTTCCTCAATATTAAGTTCTCGTAGTATGGATATATTTGTTCTTTTTTTTTGTGGTCCATGATATATACATAAGGAAACTTAAAAATAAAAATAGCCATTTTCTTTGCACTATGTATAAACTTTTGTATGCATCATGGTTTTTGTGTGTGTGTATGTGCTGCCATGCAGCTTAGAGGAGACACGGTGTCATGTACCCACTTTTACAGCCATGTTAACTGCAGTGTGATGGTACCTGACTCTTCATCATAAAAACCAGTACACTATTGTCTGAACTACTTACAAGTTCATTTTGTAACTAACTTCACTCTTTTATCTACCCTGACTCTCTGTCTACCATGAAATGTTACTGGCATATAACGTACGATTTTTCAGCAAACTAAATTACTACTAACAAAGAGGCACTGTAAGGAACGTACTTGGTATTGTTGTCACCACTTCACCGACTTGTAGCCTGTACAAAATCGTTGTTTTTCCTGCTCCATCCAGACCCAGGATCAGGATACGACGTTCCTTTGTGCCAAACAAACCAGAGAAATAGCTTAGCAACCCACCTGTTGATGAAATGAATGACTGCTAGCACATACCTTGGACCTCTCCACAGTATATCAACTAGATATTGTGTGGTGTGGTTTGGTGTGCTTTTTCTTATTATCTTTACAAACAGCGCTGAAGCTGGTGGATTTACAAGATGTGTCAGGTAAGTAATGAGATGTTTTATTCAGCCAATCACCAGGGCCGGGGGGATTCTCTGGGCCTGAAGGTGAAGGTTAGTGGGGGATGTTAGGTAAAGGGTTGATATCTTGTCATTTGGCTCTGAGCTTTTACGGAGTGCGGATTGATTGTGAAGTGAACAGCTGTTTAAGCATCACTTAACGGTCAAAATGCAGGAGTGTTTAGCAGCAATAAAGTTTTGTGTTAAACTTGAAAAATCTACGACCGAGATGCTTGCTATGATACAGAAAGCCTACGGGAAAGATGCTTTATCGAAAGCACAAGTGTTTCAGTGGCACAAGATGTTCAATGAAAAGACAAAGCTCTGAGCAGCACACTACTGAGCCTCCTCATTATCTTTTTTGACTTGAAAGGTGTTGTCCATAAGGAGTTCCTACCACCCGGTCAAATGGTCAATGCAGCATTTTACATGGAAGTGCTTAAGCCGCTGAAGAACAGAGTCACGCGTGTCCACCCGGAGATTGGCAACACCTGGGTTCTTCGTCACAACAATGCGCCGAGCCATGTGTTGCTGCTAGTGAGAGAGTTTCTGGCGAAACAAACAGTGGCAACGCTGTGCCAACCTTTCTACAGCCCAGACTTGGTCCTAGCTGACTTCTTTTGTTTCCCCAGTTCAAATCAAGCTAGAAAGGCTTGAATTTTGGGACTGTTAATGACGTGCAGACTGCCGTGACGAGTGTTTTGAAGGAAATCCCTGTTCAAGACTTCCAGGTGAGCTACGACGCATGGCAGAACCGCTGCCAGTGGTGTACTGATGCTCAAGGATGTTATTTTGAGGAATTTTAAGAATATTTTGAATAAATTTTATGGAATCAGTCTCATTACTTACCAGATACACCTTGTATGGTATACTTCACCTGGACTAATGAGATAAAGACAAGTGTCACGCTCATGTCTTACCTTCTTCTCCATACTGTTGATTACTTTATGACAGGATAAACTTTTACATATAATATACATCTGAGAGATGCTGCTTGTACAATTCAATGATGGCACAGACAAGATGTGAATGAGCTGGACATAAATCTATGATGCCAACCCTCCATAGCAATACATTCTTACACATCAACTGATGAAAGATGAAGAAAAACTCTATCAAAAGACTGAGGAAAGTGAGGCATGAAGAAAGGAAGACCAGGCAAAGGATCAACCAATGACTGTTTCGTTTCAGTGTTGCAACGCCCAGTGAAGTGACTTTAATGGCAACTCTGGGATTTTAAAATATCCGGTCATTCCACGGCGGCTCCAAGGTTTATATGGGTGCTATAATTTCCCTGATACCTGTCAGCACACTACAAAGTGATGTGGTCAGCACCACTCTCGGGCAGCTAAAAAAGAATCCAGATACGCATTTCTACATCTGTGACTGGGTGCCTCTAATCACATCTGTGACTGGGCGCCTCTAATCAATCACCACGGATCTCGACGTGACGGGCTCTGGGATCAGAAAATCACCTGCACTGGGCATGCTATTAACTGTTCATCTCATTTTCCTCTGTAAAGAATGCGAAAAAATATCAAATCTCCTGTTTGTTTTCAACGTTTACTTTTCAATACAGCCATACAACAATTAGATAATTACTTCATAATTAACACCATCAATACATCTACCGCTACCGGCAAATCTGGTTGTGTCAGTATCTAGTTATTCTTTCAAATTAACAAACATGTACGCGATTTTATATTTCGTGTTAATATATACGAAAGAGTAGAAACATTCTCTAGTTTTTACCCATTTGCTGTAAGTGAAAGAATCTACAATAATATGGCGATGGTTGACGTTTGCTGGACCGACGTGGAAACTACAATAAACACACACAAGAGTTACTCCCCATCGTTACCATACTGGGGCATTATGGGACGGATATTTGTCTCTTGATTAAGTCCGCATAAGTGATAACTTAATAAAACAATAAATGTGCTGAATTATATGTATTTTTGTGTCCCATTCAGTTAATTTCATGAGTTTGGTGTGGTACTGTAGGAATAAACTGTACATTTCAAACTTGTTGTAAGTTGAATCCAATGACAATATTATAATTCTAATATTAGTAATAATGTAGATGGAGGTTATGGTTCACTTTAACAAAAAAAAAAAAAAAGATAGAAAAAGTGAGGAAAGCGGGCAAAGAAAGAATGGCAGAAAGAAAGATGAGCACGTATAAATAAAAACATAAAAAGGTAAGGGTAATCCTCTCATGCCTTAAAGATCCAATATTGTGGCAAAAACTTTTTTCACGGATCACCAACAAAAACAACATAACAGATAATTTAGATGTAAAATGAAACACATACTTAACTTTTTTATTGTTAAGAAAGACATGGATAAAATGCGCCCATATAAATGTAGGTAAGCGCAAAATGCAAGCAGGCGATTGACTGATAAATGAGACAAAGGAAGGATGACAAAGGGTAGTATATGGCAAACACCGTGGCGTTATGTCCCAGATGGCGCCAGCTTGCTCCCTTTGGATACCTATGGTCGAAACAAAAGCCACCCAGATGGCGCAGGTAAAACAATATAGGGGATGGGTGAAAGAAGGTTCAAAGAAAATAGAGAAAACCGAGAAGACAAGACATAGACAAGAAAGCTATCAAAGTATTAATACAACTCCCATTTCATCATTTGTGTCTGTATCTATACAAGTACTTCAAAGCATATTCCCCGCCAGACAAACGTTTCTTCCTTTCAAACTCTTTGCCCTCTTAGACCAGATATAGCAGAATGAGGGGTTCTAAGATGACTTTCTTTAGTTTTAAGGGAGAGTTGTGAAGCGGTCTTCTCAGCACTTGTCATAATGGATGGCAGTTGAACTGACGAGACAGAAGTTACACAAACGTTTTCTATTTTTATTTTTCCAAGAGTATATCGCGGAAGTAGAAGAACGTCTTAATTTTTTCAAAGAGCTATGTGTTTAATCTATTTTTGTCTTTTTATTTGTCCTGTTGTTTTTGTATGCAGTCCATGAAAAAAAGGCTTTTGTCGAAATATTGTATTGTTGTAGGTTCTTCATTTATACATGCTCATCTTACTTTCTGCCATTCTTGTTCCTACTCACTTTCTGCACTCTTTCTATTAAAAAAAAAACTGAATCATACACTTCAGTTTACCTTTATTACTAGAACAAGTTTTATTGCTGTCGTCATTTCTCTTATCTTATACGAATGTATTATCATAATGACCCGGACATACACGAGATCACTAATATTAAACTTCATGTAGAAGAGTTTGTTTATTCATTGACGACTCATCTTAAATGAAGTTTCGCTGCTTTAGATGTAATATTTACACTTTCGCTGCTTTGGCAGTTCTTATTGCCGTACTTCTAGCAGGATTACTAATAAAGCTTGAACTTGACGTTACAGAGAACGCTGAGCGAATCTGCATGTAAGTGGCTGTATCATTCGCTGCGATATTATACTTTCCAGTTCCGTTGTTGATCGGTAGCTGCAGGTGAAAAAGGGGCTGCCAAATTGGGTGTAAGCCCCCCCCTCCCCTTTTTTTCTCCTCCCCAGGATAGGAAAATCGGGAAATGGGGCGGGGGCCGATAAAGAATAAAAGGAAGCCTCATCACGAAATGATCGAAGAAAGTTTGTGGGTCGCTAGGGATCTAAGCTGGTAGATAAGGTGGTGATAGCCCTAGAGAAGTTGGGAACCGCTGTGGCAGAGTGTGATATGATATTTTAATGAAGGTGTGTTAATCTTATTTCCATTTACTTTCAGTATATCATTAAGGCCTGTACATGTCGATGTCTTCAATAGCTGTGTCACATTGTTATGAGATTATTACTTTTGTTTCTCAGTTAAATGCCCTTTTGCGACTTGTTTCCATTTCTTGTACTTTGGATTTGTCTGGTGAAGTTATCTGTCCAGCTTATCAGATCAGAGTGTTATTAATATCACCACTACTGTCTCGTGACTGATTGCTGTGCAGTATTTAAATTTAAATCTATTACCTCATAATCTCAAAAAAGAACAAATGCATCCATACTACAAGAACTTAATATTGAAGAAGGCTGGCTAGTAAAGAGGATTAAAGAGAGAAAACTTAAATATTTTGGACACATTAAACATCATGATAATCTAGAGAAAACCGTCTTGGAAGGGTACATAATGGGAAAAAGAAAGAGAGGAAGAAGACAAATGTGAAGATGGCTGCAAGACATCGTTGATGGTCTGCAAATGGATGCATCGGCAGCAGGCCTTCTTGCTCACAATTGAGAGGCCTACAGGAGAGCTGTTAGGGAGGCAAAGTTCCGCAAGAGACATGCAAATGAATGAATGAACTTCATGTCTCAAAACTGAAGCTTTTTTGTTTTGTTTTTTGTTGAATCATGTCATACTTTCTTGTCTTACCATTACATGACTAAATTGTGTAGCCACAGGTCTTAATCACTAGGCTTCTGGCACTGGAGTTATCTTATTGTAGGTCGTAGGTAGCATAATGTTGTGCCTACATATAGTAAAAAAAAAAAAAAAAGAACTAAAGGTAATCCTGTCATGCCTTAAAGGCACATAGGGATATGGTGTTAGTGCCCATATTTTCTTTTTCTTGACCTGTCAGCACACTAGAGGGTGATATGGTCAGTATTACAACTGGCCGCCTTTCCTTCCCCAACTCCAGAAGAAGTCGGATACCCATTTCTACAGCTGGGTGACTGGGATGCATCCGGTCAGATTCAAACCCCCGACCTTCACCATGAGAGACAAGTGCACTAACCACTTCGCCACTCAGATGCTCTACATATAGTGAAAGTCTGAAAATCCAGATGTCAGAAATCTAGACCACCCGAGGATCCAAACTTTTCAAAAACTCAACAGTTTTTAACAAAATTTACCAGACTTTTTTAGCTGACTATGACTTTAGAGTCAGTGAAATTTATAATTTTGATGAAAGCAGTGGTTTACTAGAAGTGCTTGCCCACAAAAACTTTGGCTGGAAACCAAGATTGAAAAGCAAGAGGATTTTAGCTTAAGAAGAACGAGTAACTGTTCTTACAAGTGCTAATGCTTCAGGTCTGCATGAAATGAAGTTTTTGGTGATTGCAAATTTCAGTGCCTACAGTCCTTTCAAGCAACTGTGCACTTATTTGTAACATGTAAAGCCCAGAAAAATGCATAGATAAAGATATATTTTGTGATTGATTGTTCATGATTTTATTTCATCAGTTCATCGGAACTTAAGAATACTGCAGAAGCCTGCAAATATAAAGTGCCTGCACATATAAAGTGCCTGCACTTACTGACAGGTGTACGGCACACCCATGCTACATAACTTGTGCATACATTTTCTTTTGCGTTGGTTTTTTCCACACACGATTTTCAAGCATTATACACACTCTTTTTTTTGTGGTGAAAATTTTTTAGCTTAAATCTTTGTTGGCTGTTGACAATTTTTCTTTAAAGTTGTGTGTTTTGATAAATGAAGCATTACTTGGTGATGAACAAACTGTAAAAATTTAACAGACTATGTCTTTATTTTATCTTAAATTTGAATTTTAAAAGTCTGCCAAGGAATCTGGAAAATCTGATAAATTAGATTGGCTTTTTTTCCTCAGGTAGCCTGGAGTTTTGGAGTTCTACTGTATATGTATGTTATGTTATGTTATGCTATACTATGTAATGTTATGCTACGTTAATCTAGGTATGTTATGCTATATTATACATCACATTGTGCTGAGCTGTACTGTACTGGTACTGTAGTGTACAGTAATAATGTACTGTACCGTACTGTACTGTCACTACATTTAAGCAGCACAACTGAGGCTGAGCTGTAGAAGCATGCCATGAAACTATTTTTACTTTGATGATTCTCCTGCTACTCCTTCTGCCTCCCATCTCCTCCTCACAAATTTTACAGCACTCTTTCCATAAAATAAAACGTTGCTGCAGCAAGCTAAGGATGGCATGCCCTGCCAAGGAGTTGGTGTTTCCATTTTATTCTTCTGGTAGATGTGATTCAACTGTCACTCAGTTTATATAAATTTTTAATCATCTCACATCCTGTCTGTCTGCTTTGAGTGGTTTCTTTTGCATAGTCTTTTCAGATCTAGTCTGTTTTTTGTGAATGATCCCCGTGCATACTTTGTTTTCAAATGTAGTCCAATTTGGTTGAGTGGTTTCCCTTGCATACTTTGTTTCTTCTTTTGTTATAAGGTGTTTAAATTGGTGACCTATTTATTTGCTTTACAGAATGGCTGAGGAAGCACTAACAAATATGGAACGTTTCAAATCAGAGGGCCAGTCAGCATTTGTGCTCGGCTACACTGGTGAAATTGGCAAGGTTTTGGTGAATGAACTGAACAACTTGAAAATTTTCAAAAGAGTTGTTCTTATTGGCCGCAGGGAAGTGCCACTCAACGTAGGGCCGGAATTTGTAAGAATTGTTCTTTCATATTCTCTTCCTCATACTTTCTTCTCTGGTTGTTCTTTCTATTCTTTCTTCTCTGTTTGTTCTTTCATATTCTGTTCTTCATATCTTCTTCTCAGGTTGTTCTTTCATATTCTGTTCCTCATACCTTCTTCTCAGGTTGTTCTTTCATATTCTGTTCCTCATACCTTCTTCTCAGGTTGTTCTTTCATATTCTGTTCCTCATACCTTCTTCTCAGGTTGTTCTTTCATATTCTGTTCCTCATACCTTCTTCTCAGGTTGTTCTTTCATATTCTGTTCCTCATACCTTCTTCTCAGGTTGTTCTTTCATATTCTATTCCGCATACTTCTCAGGTTTTTATGTTTTGTTCCTCAAACTTTCTTTCGTAAGAACAAGCAGTACATTTTATTAGCGACACACATCCAGCACAGACTACAGATAAACAGAGCAGCTCAGAATTCTGCCTCTCAGAAGTAGACTTATTTTCAGCAAAGGCAAATTAGTTCATAAAATTCTATCACAGGATTCTTCGCGTTATCTGCTTCAGTCTAATCTAAAACATAGTTAATGACTGAACAATTATCAACTTCCAAAACATAGGCTTGGGTTGTATAAGAAGAGCCTTGCTTATTCTGCTACTCACTTTTGGGATACCCTTCTGTTTCATCTAAAACTCGCAAAAAGCAGTATCCATTCTTTCAACTTCAAACTCTTTCGGTATCACTTTAAAGTCAGTTATATGCTGCCATAAAACTTGTACTTTCTCTTACAACTCTACACTTGTGTAACAATCGGAATATGTTACAGTCAACCACTGAGTGGCGTCAGCTTTTCTAGTAATGTATTGTAGTGTTATACTAAATATAACGAGAAATGTGATGAGAAATGTCACACCTAAGCTAAATGTAATTTGTGATGAGACGGGGAATACCTTGACAGAGACAGAGGAAATTCTAGAAAGATGGAAGGAATATTGCAAAGGAATGTATGAAACAACTGACTGTGGAAACAGAAATCAACAGTGTGAATTATTATTGGAAGAGAAAGAACCTGAAACGACAATAGAAGTTTTATGGGCAATAAAGAATCTGAAAAATGGTAAATCACCAGGATGTGATGAGATAACAGCTGAATTTATTAAAGCAGGAGGAAAGGAGTGTGCAACAATCTATCATGCACTGTGCAAAAAGATATGGCATTCAGGTATTTGGCCAAAAGAATGGAAAAGAACTATATTCATACCACTGCCAAAAAAGGGTAACCCGAAATTATGCACAAACTACAGAACTGTTGCCCTGATTAGTAATGCCAGTAAAATTCTGTTAAAAATCATAATGGGTAGACTTCGTAAGAAAATAGAAGAAGAAGTCAATATGGTCCAAGCTGGTTTCAGGCAAGGAAGAGGAACAAGAGATCATATATTCAATCTAAGATTAATAATAGAGAAATGCAGAGTTTAATGTGAATCTATATTTATCCTTTATAGACTACTCAAAGGCATTTGATTGTGTACAACACCAGAAACTTTGGGAAATAATGGAAAAAATGGGATTTCCAACACATTTGATACAATTAACATCACTGCTGTATCTAGACCAACAAGCAGCAGTAAGAATAAATGGTGAAACAACAACTTGGTTTGATATAAAACAAAGGGTCCATCAGGGGTGCATATTGTCACCCTACTTATTTAACTTGTATACTGAAAATATAATGAGGAATGTTAGAGAAGATGTAGACAAAGAATATTACGATGCCATAACAATTGGAGGTTATGAAATACCAGAGATTAGATATGCTGATGACACAGTGTTACTATCCACAACACAAAAAGGAATGGAAAAACTAATTATGTCAGTCCGTAAGAGCAGCGAAGAGCAGAACCTCTATCTTAATGCGAAGAAAACTAAATTGATGATAACTGACAAAACAAATAAGGCAGCTGAAATATATATCAATGAGGAAAAATTGGAAGAAGTGGAGAGTTTTGAATATCTTGGATCACTGCTAACTAATAATGGAGATACAATGAGGGAAATTAAAAGGAGGACATCTATTGCTCTTCAGAAAGTAAAACAAATAAAGAATCTGTGGAGAGGAGCAGACAGAACTACAAAAATAAGATTTTTGAGGTCATGCATCTTTCCCATCGCAACATATGCCTGTGAGACGGTGGACACTTAACAAAATAGTTGAGAAACACATAAATGCCTTTGAATGTAAATGCTACAGAAGAGTTCTTCAGATATCGTGGACACAAAAAAGAACAAATATATCTATACTACAAGAGCTTAATATTGAAGAAGGCTGGCTAGTAAAGAGGATTAAAGAGAGAAAACCTAAATATTTTGGACACATTAAACGTCATGATAATTTAGAGAAGACCATATTGGAAGGATACATAATGGGAAAAAGAAAAAGAGGAAGACCAAAACGAAGATGGCTGCAAGAAATCGTTAACAATTTGCAAATGGACACAGCAGCAGCAGGCCATCTTGCTCAGAACCGAGAGGCCTACAGGAGTGCTGTTTGGGAGGCAAAGTTCTGCAAGGGACATGCAAATGAATGAATGAGTGTTATACAGCATTATTACTGTTTTGTATGTGTGTGTTTTAATGTGATAATAATTACATATGGTGTATTTAGAATATTTTGTATATGATCGAAGGTGTGGATTAGAGGTTGAGTGTAAAGGTTTTTTTTGTCATTGTAATTTTCCTCATGCTTTTTGTGTATTTATTACTTCATAAACTAAACTGAATGTTTGAAAGTTATGTGAAAGTTGTATGATGAACAGCAGAATGTTGGGCATGCCCTTCATGCCCAATTCTTTACCCTTTGAATAAAAAAATTCTGTTTGTTTCTTTATTCTTAAGTTGATCTTTTATGTTTTTTTCTTCAGTCATTCTTCTCAGATTGTTCTTGCATGTTCTCTTCCTCATACCTTCTTCTCTGGTTGTTCTTTTGTGTTCTGTTCTTCATACTTTCTTCTCAGGTTGTTCTGTCACATTCTGCTCTTCGTACTTTCTTTTTGGGTCGCAATTATTTCTCTATTTATAAGACATGGTAACTGAAGTTGGAATGATTATTTGTATTACTGTTTTTATAACTTCAGCCTTAAATCTTTTGTGTAAGTGTAATACACTGTAAATGTAATTGTCTAATCACTAGGAACAAAAAGTGGTTGACTTTGAAAAAATTGAGGAACACAAAGATGTCTTCAAGGATTTGGATGTTGGATTCTGTTGTCTTGGCACAACGAGGGGCAAGTCTGGAGTGGTGAGTTTATTGAGGCCATTTTCTTATAACAGTTTGAAAGATTTATTTACTTCAAATTATTTTCTTGTAATGGTTTGAAAGATGTAGTTAATTCAAATCATTTTCTTGTAATGGTTTGAAAGATTTCAGTCAATTGTCTTATAACAGTTTGAAAGATTTAGTTAATTCAGACTGTTTTCTTAATAACAGTTCAAAAGATTTCAGACAATTTTCTTATAACAGTTCGAAAGATTTAATTAATTCAGGCTGTTTTCTTAATAACAGTTTGAAAGATTTCAGACAGTTTTCTTGTAACAGCTGAAATATTTGGTTATTTCAGGCCATTTTAATGTAAAATTTGGAATTATTTAGTTAATTCGGGCCATTTTCTTGTAACAGTTTTGAACATTTTAGTTTATTCATGGTATTTTCTTAACAGTTTCAAAGACTTAGTTTGTTCAGAACAATTTCTTGTGAGAGGTGAAAGATCTAGCTCCTCTTTTCATTCTTGCTAGTTATAGTTGATCTGTACTGTCAGAGCTCACTGCATAACTGTACCTGAACTAACAAAGTTTACCACTTTTGTCAGTTCTGTTGTGATCTGGGGAAACAAAGTTCACATGCCTTTTCAGACTCTTGCTGCTCTTAGTTTGAATCATGCAGTGCTGAATGTCTGAGTCATGACTGCATGAGCAGGATGAAAGTCACAAAACAATATCACACAGGGAAGTAAAGTCCTTAGATGGTTCAACAAGCTGATTGTCTTCATTTGGACTTGTCTTGAGTCAGTCATCTTAGTTTGTTCCAGATTTTTCATGCTTAATGTCTTTGGTTTGCCTGTTCTCGTTAGGGAGGCAAAGTTCCGCAAGGGACATGCAGATGACTGACTGAATGCCCAGTCTTGTGAGTCATGCCCTGTGAGCTGCATATTGTTGCATGATAAGCGTGTCATTTATGACATTAGGATGTGCTTCCGTCCTCCTTCTGCCCTAAGTTCATCGTTGATGTTACCTTTTTTTTTTGACTATTTCAGGGTTTGTTATCTACTGTTTTCAGGAGTTTTGAAACAATATGGCCGCTATAAAAATCTGGAGAAAACTCGAGACTTCATCCTTGCAGAAAGAGCTTCAGATTTAGCATGATTTAGCACTTGAGCAACAGATAAAAAGTTTCGAAGATTTTTTCTTAACTGGAGCCTTTATCAAGTAAAGCTTGAAGTTCTGATTGTAGATAGTAAGGAGTGCACAAAATGGAGACTTACATCTGTTAGCCATGATGATAATGATGAGATGCTGATGGAAGTATCATTTTGTATTGTCACATTACATATTCCTTATGTTCCATATCAGTGGAGGTTGTTTAAAGTTTCAGATCATGAGTCATCCATCTGTTTTTTCATCCAGCAAGGCTTCATCAGGGTGGACCATGACTACGTGCTGATGTCGGCGGAGGTTGCTAAGGCGCAGGGCTGCAAGCACTTCCTTCTGGTGTCAGCCCAAGGTGCAGACAAAAACAGCACTTTTCTGTACCCACGTACGAAGGTGAGTCTGTCCTAGATGGTTAAAAACCATACTTTACATTAGCACATTGTTTTGACAAGTAACGCCAAAATTACCTTTGCATGTATAACCAGGAAAAGACACCTGAGTCATGAGTCAGTGTGGAATAGATTTTGGTTAAATATGATAATTTTGGTTAACATCAGATATAACCATTACTTAGGGACAGTTCTCAGTTAAATATAATAATTTTGGTTAACATCAGATATAACCATTACTTAGGGACATTTCTCAGTCAAATATGATAGTTTTGGTTAACATCAGATATAACCATTACTTAGGGACAGTTCTCAGTTAAATGTAATTGTTTTGGTGAAACAAAACATTCTGTAACTTGTCCTTCAGACTAGCTTATATTACAGCTTAAGTATTTAAGAGGTTGGCCATGTGAAACTCTAAAGAGAACATTGTTAAGAGAGGCCAAATTAGTAGACATAAAAAATCCCATGATGAGGTTGAAAAGCTCACCAAAAGCAGGAGAACTTGGCGAACTATGTGATGTTTAACAGCATGGGAAAAAGTATGTAAGATGTGAGTATTTAAGAAAAATATAACAAAACTCTGCTTTGAAGCCAGAAAATGAAGCAGTGTTTAAAGGTGTGGTCTGGATGATCAGTTTGAGATGGTCTTTAAAGCTGTAATCTGGATGATCAGTTTGAGATGGTCTTTAAAGCTGTAGTCTAGATGGTCAGTTTTGAGATGGTCTTTAAAGCTGTGATGTGGATGGTCAGTTTGAGGTCTGTAAAGATTTGGATGGTTATTTTGAGAGATCTTTAAAACTGTGGTCTGGATGGTCAGTTTTGAGATGGTCTTTAAAGCTGTGGTCTGGATGGTCAGTTTTGAGACGGTCTTTAAACTGTGGTATGGATGATCAGTTTGATGGTTTTTAGAGCTGTGATTTGGATGGTCAGTTTGGAGATGGTCTTTAAAGCTGTGGTCTGGGTGGCCAGTTTGAGGTCTTTAAAGTTGTGGTCTGTATGGTCAGTTTTGAGATGGTCTTTAAAGCTGTGGTCTGGGTGGTCAGCCTGAGACAGTCACTTAAATGTTATTTATGGGGTCTTGTGAGACAATACAAGGTACATTTAGCAGATAAACAAAACTAGGAAGTGGTGCTTGGTTCACAGGACCAGTTTGTTTTAGAAGCTGTGGAAGCAGGAAAAGCTGGAGAACATTTCTAGCTCCAAAAAACCAAATTGCTTAGCATTGGTTGTTAGAAGCTTGGCAGAGCTTGATAGAGATAAACACATTTGCTGTGAAACGATGAGATCATGCATGCCTCAGTCAGTATCTGTATTTATTGTAACAGATTCTGTGAACGCTCATATTCCAGCCACAGACTCCACCGATCAGTTGTACACTTCATATGCGTACGAAAAAGAAGAAGTACACTTCATTAATAAGAGAAAAAAATATTTTTGTTATTTCCAGGGTCAAGTGGAGGAAGCATTGAAGGTGATGCACTTTCCCCGACTCTCAATTTATAGACCAGGGTAAGTTTAATAATTTAAACTGGTCCGTTTAGTTTTAAAAAATTAAAAGAAATCATTAAGAGCCATCATTTGTGCGGCTGACTGGACACAGAATGTGCCATGAAAAAAGTGCTCGCGGCCTCTTTCTGTAGAGGAATTTATATGATAACATTTGTAGCTTAAACTTCTTGTGGAGCACAGGATGATTGTGGCAGTCCTCACTTATTTAACTGTTTATTCTCTTCACCATTTTCTTTTCTCATGGTCTTTATTTCTTAGATACTTTAGAGTTAACTGTTAACTCACCGAGCAATATCCTTGATATGCACAAATTTTTTTCTAGCCAAAGATTATGGATGCTATATTTTAGTAGGAAATGGCGTGATTCCTATTTTTAGCTTTTGTACCAGTTTATAATTGTGAACCCCAACTAAGGATGAAGACTATATAACCCCACCAATTTTATTTTAAATTTATTAAAAAAGCTATTTAAACAACTCGTAGATAAAGAGTTAAAACTGGTCAGTGTTTATTTTTATGTAGTTTTAAAAGAAATGAACTTTAATCTGTTTCTGTGCAGTGCTTTGACGCTTTCTTATTATGTAACCAAGAAAGGAGCATGCATTTTTTGTCTTCATTATGTTGTCTTAGTTTGTAGATAAAAAGAGAGCATAAACTTTAAACTGTTTTCTGTGCATTCTCCTGACAGTTTCTTGTTGAGTGACAGAGAAACAAAGCATTAACTTCAGTGTTTTCTGTGTATTCTCCTGACAATTTCTTGTTGTGTGACAGAGAAACAAAGCATTAACTTCAGTGTTTTCTGTGCGTTCTCCTGACAGTTTCTTATTGTGTGACAGAGAAGAGAGAAGACCTGCAGAGACAGTATTTCGCACGATTCTGAAGCCAGTCACCTACTTTTTTCCAACTGCAATGTCAATCCCAGTGGATGTTGTGGTACAGGCGATGATCAACAATGCAGTGGCTCCTAATAATAGTTCAGTTGTTGAGCTCTATAGCAACAAGGATATTCACCAGCTTTCCGGACTTTCCAAAGGTTGCAAGGTGAAACGCAGCCAGTCTGCTCCAGAAAATACAAAAAATAAATAAGTTACTGAATCTTGAGCAATATGTACTGGTGTCTTGATCCCCAGTGTCATTATTGCAGTACACTTTACCATCTTTCCTCTCTCTCGCTCAGTGAGACTTGTTGCACATCGATCTTTTTCATACTCACACTCATTCTGAAACTGAAAACAAAAAAAGACATCCTGGCATATGACTGGGATAATGCCAGTTTGGTTTGACTTTTTTATCTGTAGTTTATTATTTTTTTATAAATTAAGGAATACATTTTTTAAAAATAAAAGATGTGATAAGCATGCGTAAATATATGATTTTTGTCCCCCTGTAAATGACAGAACACATGAAGTTATGCAGTGCTCTGGCTGTATCATGCTATGCACATGAGTATTGCTTTGTATTTCTTGAAAACTTGAGGATGGTAACAGTATGATCCCCTTACTGCAGAGTCAGATATAGTTGATATCTTAACTAGTGATATACGTGTGATTTTTTTTATGCCAAAGTATCACTTTCAGAGTCTAAGAATGGTGGGCCATGTAAGTCACATCACCTCTTTCTTATGTGTTTGTGTACACTTATATGTATATTACTCTTCCATCAGCCAAGTAAACAAATAAAGCTGCAGGTATTTTGCATTATCTGACAAATTTTGGCATTTGGAGGCCATCCTGGCACCTGAAATTTGTAGATTCCTGTTTTGAAGTGAGCGAGAGACTGCGGACAACACAAAAAAAGTGAAAGCAAAATGAAACTTCTTCCAGAAAGCTCTCTCTCTCTCTCACACTCTCTCTCTGTCACTCTCTCTCACACACTCTCTCTTTCACACTCTCTCTCTGTCACTCTCTCTCACACACTCTCTCTTTCACACTCTCACTCACTCTCACTCTCTCTCACTCACTCTCACTCTCTCTCTCTTTCACTCACTCTCTCTCTCTCACTCACTCTCTCTCACTCTTTCTGCTTATCAGCAAAACACTTATATTTTTTTTCATTGTTGCAGTGTGTTTGCTTGTTGCCATGTATAAGGGAAATATTTTTGTTGTAATATTCAGCAGTTTTATACATTCAGAAATTTGGCTGTTGCCGATTTGATTTTGCTATGATTTTCAAGTACCATTAAGTTTTGTGCTAGATGTATTTTAGCTGTTCCTATATAATTACCATTTGATCTGTGATAAAATAAATGTAGGCAGGAAGTCCTCCATGTTTGTCCATGACATTAGGAATGAATGTCATGTACTTATGTTGAAAAGCTTTTAAGTATCTTCAACGTTTGTTGGCTGCAGTCAGTCTTTTCTGACTCTTTGTTTAGATTTCTGCTGTTTCTGGACATGCACGATAATGACTGGCTCTTTGTTTTGTTTTTTTTTAAATCTTTGCGCTTGTTTTTAATTGTCGAGGTATTTTTCACCAAATGGCAGCCAGTTATGGCATTTTCTGTACTTTCTGTCATATTCTGTGACATCAGCCGATTGGTTGTTTGGAACACATGATTTGCTGCTACAAGTTTGAAATGTAACTTACACAAATGGAGATTTATGTTCTGATCAGGATAAAAATATCCAACATGGCCATTTTATTGATTTTACTAATTATGAAATGCTAAATTCTTTCAGCTAAAACAGATTTGTGCCTCATTGCTCGATACTGTATGATTTCGTTCCTGTTTTCACATCTTTATGATGCATGATTACAGAAGTGATGGATTTATGGGATAAAATTTATTTACGATGTGTAAATAATCTCCTTTAATTTAGATGTCACGAAATTAATGTTTGCTTTTTTTGGTTCCACAACTGTTGGAAATATTTTAAAGTTCACATTTTGAATCAGACGTCTGCTGTGTTAAACTAGAAGTCTCTAAAATTCATTTCATGCTCCTCAGCTTCTTCTGTTTAAAAATTTCCTTCTTGTTCAGAAGTGGCCACTGTTATCACATATCAGTATATGGCTGCAAGCATTTTGATGATTTCTTTAGCCATCTTGCCAAGTTTGGTGGAATTTCATATTAGTGCACTGAAATAGCCGTGCCATTTCTGATGAATACAACTGTAATTATCTGTGATGGAAAAGAAATATTCTATATTCAGTCATAGATTTTTGCTCAACAATAACACCATTATTAACATATGTTGTTGTAATATGCTGTTTGTGATTTTCTGGTGTAATTTCTGTTGGAATATTATTGTCTAAATGAATGCAGCAATAGATGTGCTAAACTTATTCTCTTTTTGTGAAGTATGATATGCAGAACAAACACAGCTTAGTTTATAGTACTCCATATGCTAATCCTGAACTTCATAGACTTTAAAATGGCATTTGATAGCATACACAGAGATTCACTGTGGAGAATTTTAAGACTATGTGAATACCATCTAAAATTGTCTTATTCAATTCAAATGTGATATCCACCCTCATTTATGCATGCGAAAGCTGAAAAACAACTAAAGAAATATAAAAGAAATTAGATTCTTTTGAAAACAAATGCCTAAGGAAAATACTCGGTATAAAGTGGAATGATCAACGCAGAGATAAGACAGATGAGTGAACAACAACCTGTCTTATTAGTGATCAGAAAAAGGAGATGGGCATATACCAGTCACGTGATGAGAAGAAACAATCAGAGAATCCCAAAACAAATTATCAAGTGGAACACAACAGGCTGAAGTAAAAGCAATCGATCACGTGAAACTCAAAAGGGGACATTGTTAGGAGAGGCCAAATTAGTAGGCATAAAATCCCTTGATGAGGTTGAAAAAACTTGCAGAAAACAGGAAAACTTGGCGAACTACCATGTGAGCCCTATGTGTCGTTTACTGGCACAGGAAAGATGTAAGATATGCTAAAGATTGTTTTTAAAATATTTTAGACTTATTGTACGTTTTTTTCTTTTAAGTGAATTTGAAATCTTGAACACATTTGGGCACCTTGATGGTGATGTGGTTAGTGTGGTTGCCTCTCATGATTATGTTTTGGTGATCGATTCCTTGCTGAAGATACTCCAGTAGCTTCTCCTGGAGCTCAAGAAGAAAAAGTGGCCAGGGTTTTCTTATCTGGTGTAGTTCAGGTCATGGAAACATGGTCGCTAGCACCAGATCTATTGTATGCTTCTATGGCACAAAAAAGGCTCTTTTTTCCCCAACATTTGTGTGTATCTCTAAATAAATGGTTCTAATGTGATACTTAATCAAACTCTATTCATATTTTATTTTTTTTATGGATTGTAGTTTGAAATGTTTTTAAGAGGTAAGTTTTATTGATTCGTTTTGCAAATTTGGGGTGTTAAATGAAAGATATTCGGTCCACAGCTTTTATTTCGTCTTTTTATGACATTATTTGTATTTATTTATAAATACACTTATATGCATATGAAATTGAATATTATTCATAATTCATGTTGATCCAGTGCCACTGTTGGGTGGAAAATGTGGAAAAGATCAGATTTGTATGCTTTTAATGACATATTATCATCAGGAAAGTAGCACTAGAGTTACCTCCTACATAGTAATTATTTATGTAACATTCACATTGTAGCAAGATTTAGTGTAATTATTACATTCTAACAAGACTCTAGCAAGAAGATGGCAACAAGACATTGTTGATGATTTGCACATGGATGCATCAGCAGCAGGGCATCTTGCTTACAAGCGAGAGCCCTACAAGAAAGCTGTTAGGGAGGCAGAGTTCCACAAGGGACATGCTAATGAATGAGTGGATTAATGAGGCAAGATATAGAGACACTATTACATTCCACAAGATGTAGATAAACTATTACATTCTAGCAAGTTATAGAGAAACTGTTACGTTCCAGAAAGGTTTAATGTAACCATGTCCTGGAAGTAATTAACGCAACAACTAGATAAAGATACCGTTGTTGGTTAACTTATTACACATCTGTAGTTGGTTTACTAGCAAAATGGGAGTGGAGTTCAGGCTACTGAATATATCCCCCCCAAGAATGCCATCGCAGACTCAACACATCCAGACTCAACCAAGTGGTCTGTGTATGGAGTAGAAGCTAGCATCAGAACCTGGAGAAAGCTATAGAACTTATGACATATCCTCAGACTTAGCATGCAGTTGAATACTGAAAAAAAAAAAGAAAGAAAGAAAAAAAATGTATGTCATTTTAGACAATTTAGTAATTTTTTGATGACCATTTAATAGCCCAAGTGTCAAGATGTCTACTTTGTCAAGATTTATAATTCATCAGGTGTCAAGATGTCTAATTCCCCAAGTGTCAAGATGTCTAATTCCCCAAGTGTCAAGATTTCTAATTCCCCAGGTGTCAAGATGTCTAAATATCCGGCTGTCTATTTTTGTTCATCTTTCTTCATGTTTTTAATGTCATTTAAATATATCCCATTTTGTTTCTGTGAAACTTTTTTGTCCAGATAGTCAACTTCTGCATCATATTTTCTTATTAGATGTGTATTATAATAATTATTGTAATTATTCTTATAATTAGTCTTTGTATTTCATTGCCCCAGGGTAATGGTCCAGACTGTCTCACAGGAGCTGAGGTTCTTGTTTTGTAGCTTCTGTTTGCATTGGCATGTCCAGTTCCTTCACTGTAGGAGCCAGTGGTGTAACAGCTGCACAGTTCTTGTCATTCAGTTACTCTTCTCTGTTAAAAATGTTAGTTTCCAAGAGGTATTAGCAGCACGGGTTTTCATAAAGTAGAAGTACTTGGCATGGGTTTTCATGAAGTAGAAGTACTTGGCATGGGTTTTCATGAAGCAGAAGTACTTAGCATGGGTTCCTATGAAGTAGAAGTACTTAGCATGGGTTCCTTTATGTACATCGCACTTTTATGTGCCGAAGGTCATGGAAAATATGGGCCTAACACCATATTCCCCAATATACCTTAATGGCACGGAAATGGGAATTTTACTTTTACCTTTTACGTGTGAAGTACAAGTACTTGGCATGGGTTTCTATGAAGTAGAAACACTTGGCATTGAGAGCACATTACAGTTGCTCATTACTTATTCTTTAATGGGGCTTTTATTTGTGTTGTTATTCTTCTGTAAGTTGTGATGAGGTAGCTTCCCAGGACCAGCCGTAAAGCTAGATGCTTTAGAGTTTACATTTTACAATCTTCAGTACATGTAGAAAGTATTGGAAGATGGATGGTCTTCTTCTACAAACATTTTCTGACATCAACTTTTGAGGAAGGTAGCAGTCTGTCTAAGGATCTCATCTGCTGGCTGGCAGCCACATCTGCTTTGTCTGTTCTTCATATGTTGCACACACCTGCAGCATATGTTGCTAAAACTAATAGCATATCTTTAGCTGAAACTTGTCAGTGTCACACACAGCTCAGTCTGCTGGGTATGTCTAGACAAGTGGTAGATCAGTCTAGTATAGACTTTAAAAAAAATATGCCATGGTGTTTGGAGCAGTTTTTTCATATCAGATATTGCAGGATGCAAGCTAATTACAGCACAGTTGATTGACCCCCCCCCCCCAAAAAAAAAAACACCTTTAACTCTTAATGTACCTCCAAAAAAATACATCCTATTTTTTATGTCAATAAAAAAATTTTGATCACATTTTATATGTATGTGAAGTGATGCCTATTTTTAGCACTTATGGTAGTTTAAAATTATGAACTTCTGGCTGTGAAACAAAACTATATCACTGTAGTTATTTTTTTTAACTAAAAAAAAACAGTTCATGATAGAGTTAAACAACATCAACTTATTTTACACAAACAAAAATTTGTAACATTTGATGTAGCATTATTTGTCTACACAGCCACAATATAGAATAGTTCTGTTCAGAAGGTTAATGGGTTTAATCCATGTACTGCTAGGTGTTCATGGTGTTTTTGTTATGTTTCTTGCTATATATAGTTTTATAATGTATGCACACAGTAAGCCTTTTGCTAAGCTTTGTTATATACAAAAATTATGACTAGTACACCGTGCTACTTAGATCCCAGCAAATGCTTTCGTACGTGTAAAAGACCAAGTGGTAAAAATGCCAAATATTCAGGAGCTTCAGAAATATTTTTCTTAATTAATAGCATCGCCAACATTTTAAAATGAGCTAATTCATATTAATTTCATTTTGTGCCAGATTTTCTAGAATCCCTTTTTTTCTGTTTATAAATTTAATGATGTTCTGAGTACGTGCCTTTTGCACACATTACTAACATAAGTGATTAAGTTATATTTCAGGCCCATATATCACATATTAATTTTATGTGATTACATTAATGTCTTAATTGAAAGTGAAGTGAAATTCAGGGTACGTTAACTGGATGTCATTCGCCACAGGAGACAAACTGGCAAAAAAGTTTGCAGTGAATTTGCTTTTCTCAGAATTTTATGAGCCAAAAAAATATTTCCCACTTTGGTCATGCCTGATTTTGTGATGTGACATTTGCATGTGTTCTTAATTATTAATATTAAGATATGAAGTTCACCACTGCGGACATAATCTGAGTTCTTTGGTATTGAGTGCTTTTTTCTTCCTTCCTTCTCATTTACTTGAATGGCAGCCTGGTTAAGTGCTCAATTTTACTAATCCGGATTCAAGTCCCAGCAGGTGGAGTTTTTTTCTGGTACACCACACCAAAAAAAGCCCCGGGGTCCACCCAGCCTCTAAAAATAGGTACCAGAAAAATCTGGGAAGGTAATGTGGCCAGGCATGACACTGAGCACATCAGACTTTCGTGTGCCGAAGGTTGCAGAAAAATCCACAGTATTCCTTAGTGGCACAGAAATGCGGACCTTTATCTTTACTTTTATTTGATGTACATTTGTGATGATATGCACTAAAAAGATGCATTTGTCCATGCGTGTCACATGACTGCTGTCAGGAAGTGGGATTTTCGGCAGGTGAAGTGTTTTTCAGATGAGACGGTTGATGTAAAATGCGTTTACACATGACTTGTTTTTTTAAACCTTAAACTATATCATTTGATGGTAAAGTTCTCTATTGTTCACTTATACAAAATGCTTACATTTAACAAATAAAAACTCTTATTAGTATCATTATCCTCGTTTCAGTATTAAACCCTTTTCATTTGTTAATTTATGTTTCTTGCCAGATGATTCAGTTTTTTTCACATCTGTGCCAGTTGTACTTAAGGTCTCGGTCATTATGCAGCTTGTAGACTTAGATGGTTATTTTTGCCACGTGATATCGCCGAGATGCTAAAAGCTATCAATAGTGACAACATGAGACAACTACAGAGAATGTTTAACAAGATTTGGAAAGAAGAAAAGGTCCCTTCTAATTGGAAGAAGGGAATCATTGTTAAAATACCAAAAAAGGGCAACCTTAGTGACTGTAACAACTGGAGAGGAGTAACCTTAATATCAGTTGTGTCAAAAGTATTTTGCAAGGTCATTTTGAATAGACTCAAAGATATAGTGGATACTGCAATGAGAGAAGAACAAGCAGGATTTCGAAAAGGGAGAAGCTGTCTCGACCAGATCTTTACTCTCAGAATAATACTTGAAGAACATATTGAAAAGCAAAAACCATTAATACTGAATTTCATAGATTTTAAGAAGGCATTTGATAGCATACACAGAGATTCATTATGGAGAATTTTATGTCTATATGGAATACCATCTAAAATTGTCAACATCATTAAGGACTTATACAATGGATATGGTTGTGCAGTCAAGACAGAAGAAGGGATGAGTGAATGGTTCCAGATTGAAACAGGCGTGAAACAAGGATGTATACTGTCTCCTTTACTTTTTGGGATTACAATAGACTTCATAATGACAAAATGCTGCACAGGTAACACAGGTATTGACTGGGTACATGGGACAAAACTAGAAGATCTTGATTTTGCTGATGACATAACTCTTATCAGTAATCATGTGAATTCCATGCAAGAAAAAACAGATAGCCTATCTTCACTGGCTAGCAAAATAGGACTTGAAATTAACAAGGACAAAACAAAGATAATGACAATTCCCATCAATCAAAATGGAAAAATACACATAGAAGGGACAGATATTGAAGAAGTCAATCAATTTGCATACCTTGGCGGCTACATAGACCAGGATGGTGACACTAGAAAGGAAGTTAGGATCAGAATTGCAAAAGCAGCATCAATTTTAAACCTTAAACTATATCATTTGATGGTAAAGTTCTCTATTGTTCACTTATACAAAATGCTTACATTTAACAAATAAAAACTCTTATTAGTATCATTATCCTTGTTTCAGTATTAAACCCTTTTCATTTGTTAATTTATGTTTCTTGCCAGATGATTCAGTTTTTTTCACATCTGTGCCAGTTGTACTTAAGGTCTCGGTCATTATGCAGCTTGTAGACTTAGATGGTTATTTTTGCCACGTGATAAAATTTTAGGGTTATTTTGTGCTTATGTGATAAAATTTGTGAGGTTATTCTATGTTTTATGATAAAGAATTTCTAGGTTTGTTATATGTCATGTTTTAACATTTCTGGGGCTGTTGTGTCATTATAAAATTTCCATGGTGATTTTGTATAATAAACGAAATATTTGGAGTTATTTTGTGTCACGTAATAAAATTTCTAGTTATTTTGTGGTGGACAAAATGACTATCTGGCACACATTTTTCTTTCTGAGCTTGTTATACTTCCTTAACAAGACAGCGGGTACAGAAATAACGACGGACGGACAGGGACCACAGTGGCTTCTCAAGGTGAAAGAATGGGCCAGAGATGACTCAGGCTGCTGTTGTAAATTAGTTTATTTGATGTTTGTGTTGGTGAAACAGACCGTAAATGTAGAGGTCAGTCGGGACATGAGGTACACGTACACGTAGCTGTCAGTGTGTTAAGGGGAAAATAAAATAGAGGCCAGGGGATTTTACTGCTGAAAGACTCTGAGAACAAAAAAAGTCCATGCCACTTCTGGTGGGATTTGAACCTGCGACTTCTAATACCCGAGGTGAATGTCTAATCCCAAGGCCACGCAGCCCACAAATGGAAAAATACGACATTTGAGTAAAAACAGTCTGTACATATGGAACGTCGCACCAGCTGAAAAAGAATGAACAAAAATAATATCCTATAGATCTTCGTAAGTTATTAGACTGATGGGATGATTTCATTTGTGGCCAGGTGCTTTCATTTGGAAGAAGTCAGTTCTTTTATCCAGGTTTTTATTTGTTTTTCTCTGTTTCCATTTTAATTTTTATGAGAAGTCTTCTCTGTTTCATTACAGTCTGCTGACATTTCTGTCAGCTTTGACATATCAGAAATATCATAATTTATTCCCCGTATATATTTGTTCTTTTATTTGTTGCCTCATATTGTTTTTCTCCCTTGGATGAGATGCCTTCAACACATTATGTGACCTACATATGCAAGCTTATTTGCAGATTTTGTGTAATCAGTTTTTTGGTTTTTTTTTAATTACATTTTTTATTTTCTTTTCAGTAAATTTTTAATTAATTAAGCAACATTCTGTTTTCTGTATAACCTTTTGTTTTATTTTGTATTCCTTTTAATCTTTGATTTTATGTTCTCTTTATAAATCTTTCATTTTCAGTTCATTTTATTATTTTTTTTTATCTATGATTTAATAGCATTCTGTGTTCTTTATATTTTGAATTCACTGTTTTCTTTTGTAATCTTTGATTTTGAATTGACTCTGTTTTGGCTGTAATCTTTGATTTATAATTGACTCTGTTTTGGCTGTAATCTTTGATTTATAATTGACTCTGTTTTGGCTGTAATCTTTGATGGAATTCAAAAGTTATAAGCACAAAAACCAAGTTAAGACTATTCAATTCAAATGTAATATCCACCCTCATTTATGCATGCGAAAGCTGGAAGACAACTAAAGAAATAGAAAAGAAATTAGACTCTTTTGAAAACAAATGCCTAAGGAAAATACTCGGCATCAAGTGGAATGAATTCAAGAACAATGCAGAGATAAGACAGATGACTGAACAACAACCAGTCTTATGGGTTGATCAGGAAAAGGAGATGGACATATGTTGGTCACTTGATGAGAAGAAATGATCAGAGAATCCCAAAACAAGCTATCAAGTGGAACACAACAGGCCGAAGAAAAAGGGGCAGACCGCGTGAAACTCTAAAGAGGACATTATTAAGAGAGGCCAAATTAACAGGCATAACATCCTTTGATGAGGTTGAAAGACTCGCCGAAGACAGGAAAAATTGGCGAACTACTTTGCGAGCCCTATGTGACGTCTAACGGCACGGGAAGGAGATAAGATATAAGAATAAAATTTCTAGTTATTTTGTGGTGGACAAAATGACTATCTGGCACACATTTTTTCTTTCTGAGTTTGTTATACTTCCTTAACAAGACAGCGGGTACAGAAATAACTGTTTTATGTTTTTCTTGCATTCACAATGTGTTCAGCGTGTAAGATTCAGAAAGACATGATTAAAGTCTTAGCTGCAGAAAAAAGAGCACTTCATCAGAAGAAAAGAAAAGAAGACTTTCCCCTGCGTTACGCTTGCGTATTCGAACTCGCATAAAGCACAGTTTTGTTTTTTTAATGGCAGATATCAGAGCAGTGCTCTCACAGATTCTTTTTAATGGCAGATATCAGGGCAGTGCTCTCACAGATTCTTTTTAATGGCAGATATCAGAGCAGTGCTCTCACAGATTCTTGTAGTGACATGAGCTGAAGACAAGCAGTCATGGATAAACGCAGAACTGGATTAAGTGATAGTGTGAAAGCTGTAAAAACGTTCAGCAACACAGTGTGTAGTCAGGTAGCTAGCCTGCATAATGTAATAAAAGAGGATGTCTTGTTCTAGAAAGTACAGCTGGAAAGCAACATCAGGTGATGCCTGACAAAGGACATGGTGTACAGAAGACAAAAAAAAAAAAAAAAAAGATAGATGATACAACAGTTGATTCACTAAAGACCAGCTAACACTGAGTAAACTAGTAGTGAAGTGTACTGATGGTTACGGCAGTAATCAAAGAAGTGTGATACCTTAGAGAGCACAGGGCAGGGGGGGGGGGGTACCGCAGTGGCTTCTCAAGGTGAAAGAATGGGCCAGAGATGACTCAGGCTGCTGTTGTAAATTAGTTTATTTGATGTTTGTGTTGGTGACACAGACCGTAAATGTAGAGGTCAGTCGGGACATGAGGTACACGTACACGTAGCTGTCAGTGTGTTAAGGGGAAAATAAAATAGAGGCCAGGGGATTTTACTGCTGAAAGACTCTGAGAAAAAAAAAAGTCCATGCCACTTCTGGTGGGATTTGAACCTGCGACTTCTAATACCCGAGGTGAATGTCTAATCCCAAGGCCACGCAGCCCACAAATGGAAAAATACGACATTTGAGTAAAAACAGTCTGTACATATGGAACGTTGCACCAGCTGAAAAAGAATGAACAAAAATAATATCCTATAGATCTTCATAAGTTTTTAGACTGATGGGATGATTTCATTTGTGGCCAGGTGCTTTCATTTGGAAGAAGTCAGTTCTTTTATCCAGGTTTTTATTTGTTTTTCTCCGTTTCCATTTTAATTTTTATGAGAAGTTTTCTCTGTTTCATTACAGTCTGCTGACATTTCTGTCAGCTTTGACATATCAGAAATATCATAATTTATTCCCCGTATATATTTGTTCTTTTATTTGTTGCCTCATATTGTTTTTCTCCCTTGGATGAGATGCCTTCAACACATTATGTGACCTACATATGCAAGCTTATTTGCAGATTTTGTGTAATCAGTTTTTTGGTTTTTTTTAATTACATTTTTTATTTTCTTTTCAGTAAATTTTTAATTAAGCAACATTCTGTTTTCTGTATAACCTTTTGTTTTATTTTGTATTCCTTTTAATCTTTCATTTTATGTTCTCTTTATAAATCTTTCATTTTCAGTTCATTTTATTATTTTTTTTATCTATGATTTAATAGCATTCTGTGTTTTTTATATTTTGAATTCACTCTGTTTTCTTTTGTAATCTTTGATTTTGAATTGACTCTGTTTTGGCTGTAATCTTTGATTTATAATTGACTCTGTTTTGGCTGTAATCTTTGATTTATAATTGACTCTGTTTTGGCTGTAATCTTTGATTTATAATTGCCTCTGTTTTGGCTGTAATCTTTGATTTATAATTGCCTCTGTTTTGGCTGTAATCTTTGATTTATAATGATGTTTGACTGTGTGATATTCTGTTTTATTTTTGCTTGTTAAAGTATATGTTTTTTGCTACAAATATCCTTCTTCATATTTCTATAAGTAAATGGAATATTATTTTATTACAATCTTTTGTTTAATGGCATCCTGTTTTCTTTGTGATGTTGTCATTTAGTTGCATCCAGTTATCTTTGTTAACCGCCTGAACATGTGGCATCAATGTAGTAGTAATGTCAGGCTGCACCTGTTGGTGTTGGCAGACTGGTCTTCTGCCAGGCTTAAAATGTTGAGTAACAACATAGTAATTAAAGGGAGAGTTAAACCAAGTGTATCCTTATATCTGTATTTACAAGTATCCCTGCATTGTGTATAACTAAATCATATCTGTGTACTGGAGTTAAACAAGGAAAGATGCTGTTTTTTTTTTCTCTTGCGCATCACACGGTATAGTTAGGACAGTTGGACCTGGATTAGGTTCTTCTGCAGGCAAGGACTCACAAAAGGCCACAGATATTGTTCCCACTCTATCTCTTTCCATATTCAGGTCACTGGACAGCAAATATGGCTGTATAGTTATTCTGTTATACTTCTTGTTTTGCTTCTTGCTGTTATTGGCACTTTTAGTCTAAGATGCAGGTACATGTCAGCCATTGTGAGTTTTGCCAAGTGTTATCTTGCTGAAGTTCTGAAAGAGGCACAAGACGCAAGGAAAATTCTAACAAAGATCAGAAAACTGACAGTCCAAGTTTGTGGGGCTTGTTCGGAGGAGAGGCGGGCTAGGGCAACAGGGAAGACTGAAGGTAGAAGAGGTGGAGGTAGACAGAGAAAAAAATGTCTGATGGCATGGCATCCTGGTACGGGAAATGCTCAGTGACAAGCCTGTTGAGATGCTCAAGGGATCGGGGGTTATTGGAAGGACATGATATCCTACGCCTGCCAGCAGGAATCTTGAAAGAGAGAGAGAGAGATTGTCTTGCTGGAGAGCTCCTCTCATGGTTCAGCCAAGTTTTGTGGGTTCTCTAGCCGGAGAACTGCTCTCATGGCTGAGCCAAGTTTTGTGGGTTCTCTAGCCGGAGAGCTCCTCTCATGGCTGAGCCAAGTTTTGTGGATTCTGTAGCCGGAGAGCTCCTCTCATGATTGAGCTGCAGTCAGAGACAGCCACCTGCAATGAGTCAAGAAAAAAAAAAAGACAATAATGAGATCAGAACTGGCATGTCCTTTGTAATGGTTAAATCTGCAATTTTAAGTATTTTCTTGAAATTAGAAAACATCAAAGCCCCTGTCCTGATTGCATTTAAGATCTCCACCATGGAGAGCCCTATCTTGTTCATAGGACGAAGATTCTGCACTGGTCTCTCTGGCTTCGGTTGTTGATGCAAGTCTAGGATTAGGTTTAGTGTTTATGTGTCTGGATTCTCCAGTCATGTCCCAAACCTAGCAGCCAGTCTGTGAGTGCTCAAGTGGTTGGTCTATTTCTGTTACGATGGATCATGTGTTTTTTGGGCCATGTGTTGCTGGTGGTGTGGGGTTGTGGCATTGTTGTTCATTTCTCAGCTAATGTGTCAGCATATCTTTGCCTCTGGTGTCCATGTCCCTGGTATTCCCTGCGGAGTAGCGCTGATGTAACAGGAAGTGAAGAATTGTGTTGGTGTTGTGCACAGCTGTTGGGATCCAGATTTACTGTGTTGATGCTCCAATGTGCTCAGCTGTTGGGATCCAAGACTTGGAGGCTTGGTTAAAATTAGCTGTAGTACAAACACTGTTGCAAACTAATTTATGTGCATGTAACTCTCAAGTTTTGGATTGTTCAATAAATACACCTCTCTCTTAACTGACTTTCTGTTTTTTTTTAATCACTTTTAGTTTTTAATGTGATTTTTCATGGAAGAAAAGCTGACATTGGTTGATTATACAAAAGTATGCAGAAAAGTAGTGAGTTGTTTTGTTTTTTTTTCATTTTAAGGGAATATGCATGAGAGGGGAAACTGAAGTGTTCATATTGCTAGATTTTCTGAATCATTGGTACCAGTTTTGGCAAGGGATTCCCAAATTGCCCCCCCCCCCCAAAAAAAAAAACAAAAACTTTGGAAATATGACTGGGGATATACAGCCGTGTTCGACACAACATACAGAATTCTTGATTTATGAGAGTAACCCTTCAGCTGACACTCATCAGTGAATTCTCCAAGGAATGTGAGAGTATATGGCAATGAAGTGACAGACAGAGTTGCTGGACGGGCTAAAATAAATGACAGGCTGAGAATGAACAAGAGTGACATTGCTAAAGCTGTATTGGAAAGACTACGGGAAAATGAAGACCAGGAATGGAAGAACAATGTAATTGTGAAGCGATTGCTGGGGCTAGGACAAATTAAAAGTGGTGGTATGAAATCTGAACTGTGTGGCAGAAAACGCACCGTAGAGAGCCGACACTTGATGAGGTCTATTAGCAAACTACTCTCGGGTGGATTCTGCGGCATGTAGCTATGACGCTGGCGTCTACTTTTGAACAGGAAAATTTTGCCTGTCTCATTGATCTTATCTTCCACTTCCGCCCTGCCGGCAAAGATAGAAGAACGTGGATAGAATGACCACCAGAAACTCCGTCCTATTCGTCTGCCTAGGTCTGTTCAGTTACCCAAATCAGCTTGAAGTAGCAGTGAAAAAAGTATAACCAAATTATTAGAGTAAATGTGTGTCATTCGGGTAGGCGTTAGCCTTAATGCCCCTTTTCTAAAAGACTGATTACACCCCGCTCGAAGTTAGCAAGAAAGGCAACATCTGCTGCTAGCAGAGCTCAGTATGTTTCACATCGAAGTGGAGTTGGAAGTTGATGTGTTACTGGACTGTTGATCTTTTTAAAAAGTATCCTTAACCTCCCATTGCTGCAAGACTTACACTAAGAATAATATAATGATCCTGTAATATACACAAATGGGTCGGTCACGCGCGGACAAAGGAGCGAGTGGGGATTCGTGGTCAATCGCAACGGACGGCCCATCGTCAGCGAGTCCGGAGTATTGACCACAACCAGACCCATCATGAGGATCTGGAGATTGAAGCAACCACTCGAGCCATAAAATGGATAGCAAACTGGAAGCATCACAAGCCATATTTTGACTCACACTGCATGCTAAAGGGGAAAAAGTGTTGAAAACCAGGTGATGCATCCACAAGTGGTTGGCTAAACTAAGAGTCACAAATCTCCGATTTATTGCCCAGGTCATGCCAGTGTCAAGGGTAACGAAGTGACAAACAGGCAACAACCCAGGGCAACCTACAGATGGACAAAGCAAACATTTTAACAGCCATCCTATCAAAATTACAGGGAGATGAGCAACAAAAAAATGTTGAATGCAGCGCCTGCTCACCACAGACTGTGTGGAAGGGGAATAATGAAGGGCAGTGGCAGACATTCAGAACTTTGCAGAAAAGATGGAGGTGTTTTCAGTCAGCCTGCCATTGGCACTATCACCCAGCACACACTAGGAACAGCTCCAAGCTTAACTCTTTCCCTACATAACTAGTTTCCCTGTTCTCACGCAACTCAGACAGAATGAAAATGGCTATGGCAGGAGTGTTTTATTTTCTAATTTAAAAAAAACAAAAACAAACTATTTCATGGTAAACTAATAAGATGTTATATATCAAATTGAAAGGAAATGAACAAAGGAGTTAAATAATGCAGTTTTGTAAGAAAAAAAAATGTATCTGCAAGGAAATATACTGTAATTTAGCGTTATGCATTAAAAAAAAAAATACATTAAAAAAACTTCAGTTTAACTCATTTGATGTCTGGGGGAAAGAAAACGTGAACATTGATGTCCGGGGAAAAAAACGCAGACTTTTGTACTGATGCAGGCGTTACATGACCAAGTGGGTGTTGTGATATTTAGGGGTCCCTTTCAAAAAGTCATTGTAACAAACTAATTCTCTGTTCAACATATGTGTATTATATATCAAAATAAGTGGAAATGAATGACGATTCCATAAATGAAGTAATTTGTTATTGAAAAAAACATTTTTGAGCAAAAAAATTAGGTTGAGAAATAAAATTATGTTGTACTTACCATCACTGTGTCATATATCCAGTGTGAAATATATAATCCGATAGAATCAGTGACTGCAACAATATTTGGGGATTTTTGTTTTCGACATCCAATAAATCCAGGAGTCAAATAGTTGCACAAAAAACACAAGAAAACATTTTCCAGCAATATTTGGGAATTTTTTTTAATACCACTGACATCAAAACTGCTGGTAGGAGTTCCTACCTCTTCATTTACCCATGCTGCTCTCCAGTTCTAATTGGTTCTAAATTTGTCAGATAATGTCCTAAAAAACCTCATAGCCGTGTCTGCAGTCCGTCTAACAGGTCTATCACTGCCAGAAACATAGCAAGATTTGTTGAGTTCGTGAGTGTGTCCATTATGTCTACCAGCCTAAAAAATCACCTTAAATTACACTAACATCACTTAAAACTGATATGTCCGCCTATAATACACGTGGGAGGAAGTTAAACATTTCTTTAACTTTCAGTTCAAAAAGAGTTCTGATGGTTAAATAAACATTTACATCGAGTTTGAAATGAAACATCTAGCCATGAATGGAGGTGGGGTAACAACTCACAGACCAGAAGCAGCCATGAGTGGAGGTTGGGTATCAAATGAGTTAATAGCATCTGCATCCAATTTGGAACCACACTGACATATGAAACCACCATGGATATGTGAATAGTCCATTTATGAATAATACCACAAAAAGTTTTATAAGATTTGGTCAATTAGTTTATTTTATACAATTTTTTGACTGATTATATGCACTGACAGTGTTAGGCCAGAATGGAAATGGTTGCGGAAGGGATATCTTCTTTTACAGTTCTTTGTAAAATTATTTTATAGTAAAATAATGAAATGTTATATAACAGGCTGAAGGAGTTGGGCACAGAAGTCAACACATGCAGTTTTGGCAGGAAAAAAAAATGTCTGGAAAAGAAAAACAAAATGATATGTTAGTGCTTTACATAAACATTGAGGTGTAAAATACTTCAACTTACCAACATTGCAACCAGTTCAGAACTACACTGACACATGAAACCAGCTCACATATGTCTGACACATGAAACCAGCACACATATGTCTGACACATGAAACCAGCACACATATGTCTGACACATGAAACAACCACACACATGTCTGACACATGAAACAAGCACACATATGTCTGACACATGAAACAACCACACACGTCTGACACATGAAACAAGCACACATATGTAAATAATCCAGTTGTGAAGTACACCACAAAGTTTTATAACATTTTGCAGAATAGTTCATTTTATACGGAACTGTAGTGAAGTTTTCGTCCACCAGCTTTATGTTTACTCCATGTGGAAGTGGTGGCACAAAACTGAAATATTTGTTAGTAGCCACGGCTGTTACTTCTTCCACTGAGCAAGTGATGTGCTAGTTCTTATGCTGCTATGTTCATTGTCAGAACGCTGTACAAGTCTTGCCACGGAAGGTGTTGAAACACCGGTGACAGAGGTACTTGGTCTAGATTCAGTCACAGACAGTTACCTTTCATCTTCATCGTCACTGCAGCTGGCTAGATCTTGTCATAAAATACCAAAAAAGTTATTATTTCTTCCAAAAAGAAAAATTATCATTTCTTCCACCACAGGTAATATTTGTCGATCAACCATGGCAGAGGGAGTTTTTAAAAATCTAGTTCAACAACAAGGAGTTGCTGATCAGGTTAGCTTTTTTTTTTCTTCTAATGAAACATTCATTAATTTGATAATTAATAACAATAAATTTAAAAAAAGATAGTTTGTAGATGATAATATAATTTTTATAACATTTTTTAAAATCATAATATAATGTTTATGTAATTGTTTTCCTGTAGTTACGTCCAGGATAAAAATATTCCAGTTTCTTGTTTTATTGAGGTGACATTTTCATGTGTCATGCTAAATGTTTTCAAAGAAGGCAGTGGTTGGTTCGAATGGCCATCTTGAGTTTGTTTTATGTTGGTGTTGACCACGTGTGTGTTTTTTTGTTACTCTCACACCAGATATTTATACATCAGATATTCTCACACCAGATATTTATACATCAGATATTCTCACACCAGATATTTATACATCAGATATTCTCACACCAGATATTTATACATCAGATATTCTCACACCAGATATTCTCACATCAGATATTTATACATCAGATATTCTCACACCAGATATTTATACATCAGATATTCTCACATCAGATATTTATACATCAGATATTCTCACATCAGATATTTATACACCAAATATTCTCACGCCAGATATTTATACATCAGATATTCTCACACCAGATATTTATACATCAGATATTCTCACACCAGATATTTATACATCAGATATTCTCACACCAGATATTTATACATCAGATATTCTCACACCAGATATTTATACAACCAGATATTCTCACACCAGATATTCTCACGTCAGATATTCTCACACCAGATATTCTCACGCCAGATATTCTCACGCCAGATATTCTCATGCCAGATATTCTCACGTCAGATATTCTCACGCCAGATATTCTCACTCCAGATATTGTCATGTCAGATATTCTCACGTCAGATATTCTCACGCCAGATATTCTCACACCAGATATTCTCACGTCAGATATTCTCACACCAGATATTTATACATCAGATATTCTCACACCAAATATTCATACATCAGATATTCTCACACTAGATATTTATACATCAGATATTCTCACACCAGATATTTATACATCAGATATTCTCACACCAGATATTTATACATCAGATATTCTCACATCAGATATTCTCACATTAGATATTCTCACATCAGTTATTTTCAAACCAGATTTATACATCAGATATTCTCACATCAGTTATTTTCACACCAGATATTTATACATCAGATATTCTCACATCAGATATTTATACATAAGATATTCTCACATCAGTTATTTTCGCACTAGATATTCTCACGTCAGATATTCATACATCAGATATTCATACATCAGATATTCTTCATACATCAGATACTCATACATCAAATATTCTCACATCAGATATTCATACATTGGATATTCATATATCAGATATTCTCACATCAGATATTCATACATCAAATATTCTCACATCAGATATTCATACATCAGATAAACAAGAATAGAGGAACAGCATTTATTCAAATATGAGAAGTACAATGACCTGGTCAAGCAACTGAGGCAGGAGTCAGGGCAAAAGTGATAGCTGTAGAAGTGGGAGCAAGAGGATTCGTAGCAACATCAGCATACGATCTGTGTAAGCAACTGGGCAATGAAAAGCCTTTCAGAAACAGCTGAAAAGGCCTCATGCTGGCTGGAGTATGCGAAACAAGCATTGAGAATATAAATAATTTAGTTTGCCATAACTAATACCAGTCCTCCGTAGCTAAATCGCTAAAGACACACGTCAGAGTGCAGTGGCAACTGGAAGATCATGGGTTCACTCCCTGGATGGGGAAAGAAAAGCAACAACTCACAAGACCTCTGGGAGTCATGACCCAGAGGGGCCCACCCCCCTTAGAGTGTCAGGAGTTTAAAGGGTCAAAACACTTGTCTGAGGGGGGGGGGTACTTCCTCTGATGATCTGAAGGAGTTGTGTTGTTGTTCTGCTCTCTACAATAGAGAGTTTCCTGCATACACATTGAATATTCTCACATCAGATATTCATACAACAAATGTTAAGCAGTCCTTTTTTTTTAGCACAATATATCTGCAGGAAATGTTGAATGTTGATTCTTTTTTTGTTGTTGTTTTAGTTTTTTATGTCATACTGTGCTGTATGTTCACATTTACTAAGAATCTTAGATAATGCAGATGACACAGTGCTGCTAGCAGAAAGTATTGATGACTTGATGAAATCTTGTAATGCAAAATAAACAACAGAAACCAAGAATATGGACTGGAAATAAACATTAGAAACACAAAGCCATAGCTGCATGTATAGAAAAACTGAGTATCAGCTGTTGATGTAAATATAAGAGCCAAAACACCAGAGCAGATGGCAGGATGCTTTTATCTGAAACACATGAGGCAATGAGAAATGTGAGATGGGAGCTAATAGAAGGAGAGGAGTGGCCAAATGTATTTCCAGCCAGAAGAGTGTGGCAAGTTCTCACTTTTGCCAAGCTGGAGTCGAAGGTTGGGACAAAGCAGGTGGGAGGATTGCAGGTTTCTTGCAAGCAGACTTCCCTAGAGAGGCGGCCTAACATGATTATTAATTTGGGTGTTCCTTGGTTGGTCAGCCGGCTGGCTGCCTGACTGCCTCATGACACCATTCAGAGCATGTTTTGAATGATTAGAATGTTATAGAATATATAAGTTTGTTTTTATCAAGTACTGTTTTGCATGTGCTTGTTCTTTATCTTCTTGTTGGATATAATGTTCTGTATTGATGACCCAGTGGGTAATTGACAGTGCTGGAACTGGAAGCTGGCATGTTGGCTGTCCTCCAGATGAAAGAACTATGGCTGTGCTGCGAAAGAATGGTGTGCATGAATACAGTCACACGGGTAGACTGGTAGGTCATCAGCAACACATCTTTGTATTTTGATTGTTTCTTAATGCTTTTTAAAAATTCTTTGGTAAGCTTTTGTTTTTCTTCTGTATTTTGTTTTTTTTTTTATCTTGGGTCTTCCTGCATTTGATTTATCAATTTTTTTTTTTTTACTTTTTTGTTAACAGACCCTGATGCTGACATCTCTCTTACAATAACATTGCTCTTCTGTTATCAGTCCTGACATTGTCATATCTCTTACAATAACAACTTTGTTATCATTGTCATCTCTCTTACAATAACATTGCACTTCTGTTATCAGTCCTGACATTGTCATATCTCTTACAATAACATTGCTCTTCTGTTATCAGTCCTGATATTGTCATCTCTCTTCTTAAAAAGGCCTTGACTTTATCATCTCTCATACAATCATCTTATTATTTCCTAAACTGGCCCTGACCTTGTCATCTATCACATAGTTACATATTTGATCTGTAAGCATATGTTTTCATACATCATTTTCTTCCTGTTTACGCTAACACAAACCTTGCATTCACATGAAATCTTGGAGAAAAGAATTCACAATTACAGCACAGAAACTTAGAGTAATATTTCTGTGAGAAGTACAATGACCTGGTCAAGCAACTGAGGCAGGGGGCAGGAGTCAGGGCAAAAGTGATAGCTGTAGAAGTGGGAGCAAGAGGATTCATAGCAACATCAGCATACGACCTATATAAGCAACTGGGCATTGAAAAGCCTTTCAGAAACAGCTGAAAAGGCCTCATGTTGGCTTGAGTATGCGAAACAAGCATTGAGAATATAAATAATTTAGTTTGCCATAACTAATACCAGTCCTCCGTAGCTAAATCGCTAAAGACACACGTCAGAGTGCAGTGGCAACTGGAAGATCATGGGTTCAATCCCTGGATGGGGAAAGAAAAGCAACAACTCACAAGACCTCTGGGAGTCATGACCCAGAGGGGCCCACCCCCCTTAGAGTGTCAGGAGTTTAAAGGGTCAAAACACTTGTCTGAGGGGGGGGGGGTACTTCCTCTGATGATCTGAAGGAGTTGTGTTGTTGTTTCGCTCTCTACAGTAGAGAGTTTCCTGCATACACATTGGATATTCTCACATCAGATATTCATACAACAGATGTTAAGCAGTCCTTTTTTTTTTTAGCACAATATATCTGCAGGAAATGTTGAATGTTGATTCTTTTTTTGTTGTTGTTTTAGTTTTTTATGTCATACTGTGCTGTATGTTCACATTTACTAAGAATCTTAGATAATGCAGATGACACAGTGCTGCTAGAAGAAAGTATTGATGACTTGATGGAATCTTGTAATGCAAAATAAACAACAGAAACCAAGAAATAAACATTAGAAACACAAAGCCATAGCTGCATGTATAGAAAAACTGAGTATCAGCTGTTGATGTAAATATAAAAGCCAAAACACCAGAGCAGATGGCAGGATGCTTTTATCTGAAACACATGAGAAATGTGAGATGGGAGCTGATAGAAGGAGAGGAGTGGCCAAAGGTATTTCCAGCCAGAAGAGTGTGGCAAGTTCTCACTTTTGCCAAGCTGGAGTCGAAAGTTGGGACAAAGCAGGTGGGAGGATTGCGGATTTCTTGCAGCCAGACTTCCCTAGAGAGGCGGCCTAACATGATCATTAATTTAGGTGTTCCTTGGTTGATTGGCCGGCTGGCTGCCTGACTGCCTCATGACACCATTCAGAGCATGTTTTGAATGATTAGAATGTTATAGAATATATGTTTGTTTTTATCAAGTACTGTTTTGCATGTGCTTGTTCTTTATCTTCTTGTTGGATATAATGTTCTGTATTGATGACCCAGTGGGTAATTGACAGTGCTGGAACTGGAAGCTGGCATGTTGGCTGTCCTCCAGATGAAAGAACTATGGCTGTGCTGCGAAAGAATGGTGTGCATGAATACAGTCACACGGGTAGACTGGTAGGTCGTCAGCAACACATCTTTGTATTTTGATTGTTTCTTAATGCTTTTTAAAAATTCTTTGGTAAGCTTTTGTTTTTCTTCTGTATTTTGTTTTTTTTTTTATCTTGGGTCTTCCTGCATTTGATTTATCAATTTTTTTTTTTTTACTTTTTTGTTAACAGACCCTGATGCTGACATCTCTCTTACAATAACATTGCTCTTCTGTTATCAGTCCTGACATTGTCATATCTCTTACAATAACAACTTTGTTATCATTGTCATCTCTCTTACAATAACATTGCACTTCTGTTATCAGTCCTGACATTGTCATATCTCTTACAATAACATTGCTCTGATGTTATCAGTCCTGACATTGTCATATCTCTTACAATAACATTGCTCTTCTGTTATCAGGTCTGACATTGTCATATCTCTTACAATAACATTGCTGTTCTGTTATCAGTCCCAGTATTGTCATATCTCTTACAATAACATTGCTCTTCTATCATTAGTCCCGATATTGTTATCTCTCTTACAATAACATTGCTCTTCTATCATCAGTCCTGACATTGTCATCTCTCTTACAATAACATTGCTCTTTGTTATCAGTCCTGACATTGTCATCTCTCTTACAGTAACATTGCTCTTTGTTATCAGTCCTGACATTGTCATCTCTCTTACAATAACATTGCTCTTTTGTTATCAGGTCCTGACATTGTCATTTCTCTTCTTAAAAAGGCCTTGACTTTATCATCTCTCATACAATCATCTTATTATTTCCTAAACTGGCCCTGACCTTGTCATCTATCACATAGTTACATATTTGATCTGTAAGCATAAGTTTTCATACATCATTTTCTTCCTGTTTACACTAACACAAACCTTGCATTCACATGAAATCTTGGAGAAAAGAATTCACAATTACAGCACAGAAACTTAGAGTAATATTTCTTTGGAATGTTGCACAATATAGTAAGTTAGAGAAACATTTGTTTGGTTGTTCAGATAACAGAGGAGGACTTCACAGCATTTCAGTACATATTTGGAATGGACAATGATAACATAGAGTAAGTGCTCTTGTCTTCTGTGGAACCAAGGAATGTGTGTTGTTTGACATAAAACTGTCTTTTGGTATAGAGTTTGTTTCATGTATGGCATTGATACAGTTTATAGGGCCATTTTGTGTGCAGTACTGATATGATACAGTTTATAGGGCCATTTTGTGTGCACTACTGATACAGTTTATAGGGCCATTTTGTGTGCACTACTCATACAGTTTATAGGGCCATTTTGTGTGCACTACTCATACAGTTTATAGGGCCATTTTGTGTGCTATACTGATACAGTTTATAGGGCCATTTTGTTTACATTGATGATACAGTATCCATCAGTGATGACAGACAAAATCCTGATGGTGTTACTAAGGAAAAGTCCTGCATCAAACTGAAAAGAAAAATAAGAGTAGGAACATGGAATGTAAGAAGTATGTATGAGGGGAAGTATCAAATAATAAGTGACGAGATGAAAAGAACGGGGATACACATTTTGGGAATCTGCGAACATCGATGGAAAGGATCAGAACACTTCAAGAGCGAGAATGATAATATCTTTATATACTCTGGTGGAGAATTAGGAGGAAAGAATGGAGTGGCTTTTTACTTGGACAAATCAACATAAAAAGCATTACTAGGCTACAATCCAGCAAGTGATAGAATCCTCACTATCAGACTTAAGGGCACTCCTAGAAATGTAACAATCATCCAGATACATGCACCTACATCAGCAGCAGAAGAGGAGGAAGTAGAAGACACTGCAAATGACAATAGACCAGGTACAGAAAAATGATATTGTATTAATAATGGGGGATTTTAATGCAAAGATTGGTACAGAAAGAGCAGAAGATGAAGGACATGTTGTAGGGAAATTTAGCATAGGACATAGAAATGAGGCAGGTGACAATCTAATGGCGTTTTGCATGGAAAATGGAGCTAATGATCGCTAACACACTTTTTAAACAACATCCAAGAAGACTTTACACATGTAGATCACCTGAAGGGAAAATCAAGAATCAAATAGATTACATTTTAGTGCAAAGAAGGTGGAGATCAAGTATAACATCAGCAAAAAACTTTACCAGCTGCTGATTGTGACACGGACCATGAGTTATTAATAGCAGACATGAAGATAAAAAAGACAGTTATGGGAACAAGACCACTCCGGTTTGATCTTACAAAAATACCAGAACAATATGGTATAGAAGTGAAGAACCGTTTCAAAATCCTGATGGCTGTACAGAAAGGGATGACACTGGATGAAATGGCTACGCTGGCCAGAGATGTCTTAATAACAACAGCTAAAGACATGGTTCCAGTAAAGAAAACAAAAGAATGGATGGATTACAGCAGGCACACTAGAACTGATAAAACAATGTAGAGAAATGAAGACGCAATGGAAAGTGACAAACAACAACAAAGAGGAATATAAATCTTTAACAAAAGAAGTAGAAGAAGCATAAGAAAAGACAAAAAACAATACATACAAGATTGTTGTGAAAGAATAGAAGGACATCAGAAGTGTGGAAGAGATAGTGAAATGTTTAAAGAAATGAAAACATTGATGAGAAATGTCACACCTAAGCTAAATATAATTTGTGACAAGATGAGGAATACCTTGACAGAGACAGAGGAAATTCTACAAAGATGGAAGGAATATTGCAGAGGAATGTATGAAACAACTGACTGTGAAAGCAGAAATCAACAGTATGAATTATTATTGGAGGAGAAACAACCCGAACCGACAACAGAAGAAGTGTTATAGGCAATAAAGAATCTGAAAAATGGTAAATCACCAGGATATGATGAGATAACAGCTGAACTTATTAAAGCAGGAGGAAAGGAATGTGCAACAATCTATCATGCATTATGTAAACATATGGTATTCAGGTATTTGGCCAAAAGAGTGGATAAGAACTGTATTCATACCACTGCCAAAAAAGGATAACCAGAAATTATGCACATACTACAGAACTGTTGCCCTGATTAGTCATACCAGTAAAATTCTGTTAAAAAATCATAGTGGGTAGACTTTGTAAGAAAATAGAAGAAGACGTCAGTATGGTCCAAGCTGGTTTCAGGCGAGGAAGAGGATCAAGAGATCATATATTCAATATAAGATTAATAATAGAAAAATGCAGAGAGTTTAATGTGAATCTATATTTATCTTTTATAGACTACTCAAAGGCATTTGATTGTGTACAACACCAGAAACTGGGAAATAATGGAAAAAATGGGATTTCCAACACATTTGATACAATTAACATCACTGCTGTACCTAGACCAGCAAGCAGCAGTAAGAATAAATGGTGAAACATCAACTTGGTTTAACATAAACAAGAGGTCCTTCAGGGGTGCATATTGTCGCCTTACTTATTTAACTTGTATACTGAAAATATAATGAGGAATGTTAGAGAAGATGTAGACAAAGAATATTACAATGCCATAACAATTGGAGGTTATGAAATACCAGAGATTAGATATGCTGATGACACAGTATTGCTGTCCACAACACAAAAAGGAATGGAAAAACTAATTATGTCAGTCCGTAAGAACAGCGAAGAGCAAAACCTCTATCTTAATGGGAAGAAAACTAAATTGATGACAACTGACAAAACATACAAGGCAGTTGATATATGTATCAGTACCCACCAAGAATATAGGCTCAAGCCCTGAGATAACTGAACCTCTTGTGGTCCTCTCGGGGATCTTGTGTGGTCCTTTCGGGGACTGCGGGACTTAATAAGGACCAAGGGCATAAATTCAGCAGGATCACAGGGCGGTCTTGGTGGTAGAAGCGAACGAAGAAGAAGATATATGTGTCAGTGAGGGAAAATTGGAAGAAGTGGAGAGTTGAATATCTTGGATCATTACTAACTAGTAATGGGGATACAATGAGGGAAATTAAAAGGAGGACATTTATCGCTCTTCAGAAATAAAACAACTAAAGAATCTGTGGAAAGGAACAGACAGAACTACAAAAATAAGATTTTTAAGGGCATGCATCTTTCCCATGGCAGCATATGCCTGTGAGACCTGGACATTTAACAAAACAGCTGAGAAACACATAAATGCCTTTGAATGTAAATGCTACAGAAGAGTTCTTCAAATATCATGGACACAAAAAAGAACAAATATATCCATACTACAAGAACTTAATATTGAAGAAGGTTGGCTAGTAAAGAAGATTAAAGAGAGAAAACTTAAATATTTTGGACACATTAAACGTCATGATAATCTAGAGAAGACAGTCTTGGAAGAGTACACAATGGGAAAAAGAAAGAGAGGAAGACCAAGGCAAAGAGGCTGCAAGACATCGTTGATGATCTGCAAATGGATGCATCAGCAGCAAGCCATCTTGCTCACAACTGAGAGGCCTACAGGAGTGCTGTTAGGGAGGCAAAGTTCTGCAAGGGACATGCAAATGAATGAATGAATGGTGATACAGTTTATAGGGAAAAATTTGTGTACATTGTTGATACATTTTATAGGGCCATTTTGTGTACAATGTTGATACAGTTTATATGGCCATTTTGTTTACATTATTGATACAGTTCATAGGGCCATTTCATGTATGATGATCACCCCAAAAGTAAATTTACAAAGCTTATTACTTCAAGTTAAAAATTTGTTTGGATCATTCACACTGTGTTTCATGATAAAAAGGTAAAGGTAAAGATAGGCCTATAGTGAGTGCCGTAGGGGGTGAAGCGTTAGAGACCTTATTATACTGGGCCATCAACGTATGAGGAAGGGTGGCCAGTTTCTTTCCTCACTGCCTTTCCTTCCCTGATTTTCTCTTATACCTATTTTACGAGGCTGGGTTGACCTCACAACCATAATGGTTGGAATAAAAAAAAAAACCCACTCAGCTGGGGATTCGAACCCTCTACCATTTAGTTGCTAGACGAGTGCTCCAATCACTATGCTAGCCGGTCCTGTTTCATGATGGATGCCTTATTTTTCCACATAAATACCATGACAGTTAAGATATTTGTCTAAGCACAGGACAGGTTTTTCGATGTCTGTCTCATAAAATCCAACTCCTAACAAGACCAGCAGGCTCATGTTCATGCTACCTGTTGGCAAAGTGGTGGCTGCCATGTTTTGGGAGCAGAAATGTGTGTTGATTGAAAGAGGAGCAACAGTTAATGCAGCTGTGTATGGTGCAGTGCTGGAATTATTTCCGAGCTGCCGTGGTCATCATAGGCTGTTGACAAAAAAGTGAGTTGCTCCTCTGTGACAGTGCTCACCACCACGCGGCCGCTTTGACTCTGGATCTGTTGCAGCATTTTCAGTGGGAAAATTTGGACTACCCGGCTTATAGTTCTGATCTGGCACCAAGTGATTTTCACCTTTCCCCAGTTTTGAAGAAACATCTTGATGGCCACAGATTTGAGAGTAACGAGAATGTCAAAACAGTAGTGACATGTTTGCACCATGTGCAGGATAATAGATGGACATATGGGCCAGTTTTACAAACAGATAGAAAGAATGAGGAAAGTCTGTTCTCCTTACTAAAACCAGTTTTATCGCAGTTGTCATCTCATTTATGTGCAGGATAATAGATGGACATATGGGCCAGTTTTATAAACAGATAGAAAGAATGAGGAAAGTCTGTTTTCCTTACTAAAACCAGTTTTACCACAGTTGTCATCTCATTTATGTGCAGGATAATAGATGGACATATGGGCCAGTTTTACAAACAGAAAGAATGAAGAAAGTCTGTTTTCCTTACTAAAACCAGTTTTACCACAGTTGTCATCTCATTTATGTGCAGGATAATAGATGGACATATGGGCCAGTTTTATAAACAGAAAGAATGAGGAAAGTCTGTTTTCCTTACTAAAACCAGTTTTACCACAGTTGTCATCTCATGTACGTGCAGGATAATAGATGGACATATGGGCCAGTTTTATAAACAGAAAGAATGAGGAAAGTCTGTTCTCCTTACTAAAACCAGTTTTACCGCAGTTGTCATCTCATTTATATGCAGGATAATAGATGGACATATGGGCCAGTTTTATAAACAGAAAGAATGAGGAAAGTCTGTTCTCCTTACTAAAACCAATTTTACCGCAGTTGTCATCTCATTTATGTGCAGGATACCACATTTTACAAGTACACTTAGACAAATGCCTCAGCCAATCAGGTGACTGCATTTAAAAATATGGCAACCATAATGAAACAGTGTACAGTGTGATATGTCCAAATAAATTTGGTTAATAACCCTTGTAAACTTACTTTCTGGATGACACTTTTATAAATATGAGTGTATGAAAACTGATATATTTGCGTGGTTATATATAAACATGTGTGTTTGAAAATTGATATATTTGCATGGTTATATATAAATGTTTCTATGAAAACTGATATATTTGTGTGGTTATATATAAATGTTTCTATGAAAACTGATATATTTGCACGGTTATATATAAATGTTTCTATGAAAACTGATATATTTGTGTGGTTATATATAAATGTTTCTATGAAAACTGATATATTTGCATGGTTATATATAAATGTTTCTATGAAAACTGATATATTTGCATGGTTAT